>JACEFO010002174.1:600000-985531 GCA_015342445.1 Digitaria exilis
CGCCTCGAGCATCAGCTCCGCCGCCGTCGCCGGGAGCGCCACCTGCCGCACCCGCCCGTCGGGGAGCACCACCCGCGCGCCCTTCCCGCTCCCGGCCGTCGTCGCCAGCGTGCACGACGCGAAGTTGCCCATGAAGGCTCTACCTATCCGTCCCGCCCCGCGCGAGGATGGGGAGCTGAGGCTGAGGGGAGTGTGCGGGCGCGGGGGAACCCGGCGGTTTTGCTGCGAGGCTGCGTGCGGTCTTATCTTTGTTCCGGTGGGCTGCGGATGCGAGGGCGGGCCATGTTATATAGGTGGAGTGCGTCGGGACGGGAGGGGAGGAAGAGCGGTTGGGACTTGGGAGTGGAACGGAACGGATGGTGCTGGTGTTGATTTGAAGAACGCGTGTGATGGACGTGAGGGAGGGGGACGGTGACGGCGGTGGTGATGGCGACGGGCTTGGTGAGTTGTGGGTGTTGGTGTGACTTTGGGTGCGTGCGAGAGGGACAACAGAGAGATGAATCAGATGATGGAGTTTGGAGTCGAGTCGAGTGAGCTCTGAGGAGGTGGTGGCGGTGGTGGCCCGGTGGGTGGGCTGAGGTCGCCGTCGTGGTGGAATTGCGCGTGGGACCGACCGACCACGGGTGCCGGCCGGGGGGTGCGGGTCAGGTTGGGCTGGTCGCTTCGCTTTGGGGTTGGAAATTGGAATCGCCGAACTGGAAATGCAATGGCTGCCTGCTTGCTGCCTGCCGCCGGTGGCGCGACGACGCGGCGCGGACTTCCGGAGGACGTGGTGCGTTCAGAACTGTTGCTTTTCCTTTTCCGAGTCCGCCAGCCGGGATGGAAGCTGAAAGCCTGGATGGAACATGCTACCGTAGGTAGCTACCCGACTGTAGTCAATTAGTCATGCAAATGATGGTACTGTCCTGCGTCACAATTTCACAGTACTTGGCTAAATGCCTGGGACGTTTGTATTACTTCGCTTCGCGGGAGCCCGGAGGCCAGCACGGAGATCCACTAGTGCTTCATCACAATCGTAGCATAGTCCCTTATTTTTGTCGATCACATCTGGTGTTTCCAATGGGAACATGTTGGCGTTTCCACGGTTCGGTCAGTCAGCTTTGAGTAAGCAGCACGCAGGGCACGAGCTGGCCATTCATCTCGACTTTCCGACCTTCACTGCCGTAGTACGTGCGAGGATTCATTGCCTATTCCAAGAACAGCTAGAAAATAACGGCTGTGTTTAGTTGGTTGAGGGAGAAAATTTTTTTTTAGGAAGCATGTTTTGTGAGAAGGATGAATAGGAAAGTTGAAGGGAATTAAAGAGAAACTTTTCAGGAGGCGTGTTTTCTGATAGGAATGAATAGAAAAGTTGAAGAGATCTTTTGCAACTAAACATGGCAGTCATGTATGAAACCAGCCAAAGCCAGAGAAACTTTTCAGGAGGCGTGTTTTCTGATAGGAATGAATAGAAAAGTTGAAGAGATCTTTTGCAACTAAACATGGCAGTCATGTATGAAACCAGCCAAAGCCAGCTCGAGGATGTCCTACTGCACGCAGCTCGCTTGACCCGACCCGACCCCGATTCCGACTCTGACTAGTCGAGGCATCGGAACATGACGTGATCCAACCGCACCGTAACGAGAATGTCGCGGGCGAAGCTGCCGCGAACTTGCGCGCCGGGGGCAAGCTCGTGCGCTAGGGCCAGCCGCAAGCTGCAACTTGCGGGGAGCTAGCGAATAAGCACCGGTGCGCGCGGGGGGCACATGAGTGGCGTAACTGCACCTGAATTATGCGCCGTTGCGCGTGTGGACTTCACGGGGGGGCGGCCGGGGCCCCGGTGTGGCTGAGTTGTTCCTCTCGTGGGGCGCGCGGTGCGCACGGCACGGCACGGCGGTGGAGCGGCTGGCTCCGGCATCATCATCAGCGGGACACAGCTTCCAGCTCCAGGAGGTGGCTGTGATTATCCCGGGAGCCCGCGCGACGTTGGCTTCCGCTTGACGTCTGGACCTCTCTCGCTCTGAGGCCAAGGTCGTCAAGGCCGGGTTAACGAAAGGTACAGCGCACTGGTCACTGATCTGCAGCTATCAGTCGCCAGTGGGACTGCTAGTGTTCGAGTCGTGGAAGTCAATGGACAGTGGGCGTTAGCGTTAGCGTTAGCGTTACTATCTGTTACCTCATTTTAAAGATCGCCGGTGGAAATGTTTGGGAAATTCAAAGGACATAAAGTCAGTCCTTGGTGGCCACCGCACTCGGTAGTAACTGACCAGTGATCCAGCGAGTCCATATGACTCATGGGTGCCATGGTTCGGTAGATCAACAAGTTGCCCAACTGCCAAATCACAACTACTAATTTGCGGTCTATAGTTTATCGATGAGCTTATCTTGTTCTTGCGTGGGCGAGTTAGTCTGCGGAAGCACAAGTCAATGCCATTATCTTACCTCTTTTGATCCAGGGTTGCACCCTAAGAGTAATTTAGCATTTCTGTGCTACTCTGGCATTGCATTTACATAAACGACCCAGGAACTGATTGAGATCCGACACACACATACTACGATTGCTTGCAGGATGAAGATTCTTGCCAATCGAAACAGGTTATCCAGAAGATATGAGATCATGAACGTAAGGTGTGACAGGACAATTTTATAACTGTAATAAACAGAAATAATAATATAGTTGCAGGTCATAGACGATCCAACCGGATGAAGCTGTACAACTTAAGGTAAACCAATGACGCCACGGAGCTGAAGCTCACAAGTGTAGAACTCCTTTACTAGTTGTAGCAAATATGACTGAATCAG
This sequence comes from Digitaria exilis, assembly GCA_015342445.1. NCBI lineage: Eukaryota > Viridiplantae > Streptophyta > Magnoliopsida > Poales > Poaceae > Digitaria > Digitaria exilis. The sequence continues at coordinate 602,782 of JACEFO010002174.1, forward strand.
AATAGTACTGCATAGTGCGAACAAGGGCGACTGCTGTCGACCAACAAACAAGTAGCTTGGGTTTTATGGCAGTCAGTTCGACTCTCAACTAAGTAATGGCTGGGTTTTATGGAACCCTGGGCAAATGCTGAGTCAAGCCATTTGCCTAGCCAGGTAGACGGCGAGCCGCCTCTCCTCGAACGAATACTCGATCTCCTCCGGCAACGTTGCTGGCTCTGGTTTCTCCGGGAAAAGGGAAACAGGAGTGGCTACGATCTTGTTAGCCACAGCAGGCGTCGTTGCTAGCTGCATCGGAGCTGTCACTGTCATCGGCGTTTTGGCATTGAGCCCTGCAAATGTCTTGGGAGTTTTGTTCTCTTCCTCGGTGTCATTCGAGATTGACCGTGCAGGCGTCGATGGGACATTGTTTCCTGGCGTGATCTGGGCAAAAGGCTTGCGAGGTGTTTCTGCCTCACGCAGAGTACTGGCGTTGAAAGATAACTTCTTGACGGGAAGACCAGCAATGTCCAAGCCTCTACTACCTGGAAGTTATTGGTAGTCTCAGAATTATGTGAAAGTTGAGGGAAAACCGCGGCAGCATTTTTCAGTAAATGAATGGATAATGACGCTTACTAGGAGATAAAGTGCCCAAAACTTCAGTCTTCTTGGCAGCACGAGCAGTCTTCGAATGCAGTATGTCTGTCTTCGGGGCTTGCATTGTGGCTCCACCAAGAGACAACCTTCGGTTTGCACCACCCATGGAGTTCCTAGGTGCCTTCTTTGTACTTTGGGGCTTGGATGGACTTGGTTTCGATCCATAGAGTGCTTCCTGCTCAGCTTTGATTTGATCCTGGATTTTCTTCTGATCCTGCAATTATATTTAGTTATTACAACATATTAACAACATTTAAACAGATGGTTTACATGCAATGCAGAAATATTGTGCACGAGCATATACCCTTTGCCTCTTCTTCTCTAGCTCCTTCTCCTGGCGAACGATCATGTACTCTTCAAGCATGGACAAAAGGCGGACCTGAAATTTGCATGAAACACATTTTAGCAGAATACAAAATAGTTAAACAACCAGGAAAGAACAGCGAGGATAAGAAAACTTACACCATCATATGTGAATTCCTTTTCTTTTTCTTTCTCCCAAGCTAGAATTTTCGTGGTCAAAACATCTACCATTCCTGTTTAAGACAGAGTACAGGTAAGTTGGTTGGGACTTTGACAGATGAACAAATGACGTACTGAGAACAGAACCTAATTGGTGAAGCTCTAATAGATATCTCACTAAGCAGCATTACCTGGAATCTTGTTAACCAAAATACGAGCCTTTTCTGCTCTCTTGAGAGTCAGATGGGCCCCCCTCCCAGCATTATAACGATTGTCATCCTAAACAAAAATAGATCAAAGAATTGTAATCATATAACAAAAATAGGTTGGAGAATTGCATATACAGTTTACCAGCATTCTTACCTTGTTGTAATCCTCCAACCAGGCTTCCTCCTCACATGCATTCAACCATCTTTCAACCTTCTCAAGAATATCCTTTCGGCTAAAAGCTTCTTCTTTCACTGTAGCAATGTGAGCCTCAATTTGGTCCAGCACCAGCGCAGGATCAATAAGTCCTGTACGAAAAGCCAGATAAGATAGTTCTCTTGTGACTACGTTTGCAGGCCTGCAACAAATTTTACTGTGCACAAGTTGATAATCCAGGATATGATATTTACCTGCCTCAATAGCCTCCGTGCTAAATTCAGCTGCATAACCTTCCTCACCAATCAGATGAGCACGTCTCCTATGCTCTTCCAGTTCTGCCTTCTTTTTCAGAACCAGGTCTTTCATCTTGCTTGCTTTCAATTGTTCAAGCCTTAAAACTTCAGATTCTACCTGCATTATATATCAAAATACAATATTAGAACATTTCTAGCCCAACACAGAAAACAACAACAATAGTGGCATCAGAACAATCACTGCAGGAACTCACGTAGCTGAGGAAGTCAATTGAGAGGGTGTTGGGCTCAGTTATTTCATGTTCAGAAGCAGCAATATTGCATGTTACATCATGGAACATCTGCTGCTCTTCAAGTGGTGTTTCCATGAGGTCCCAAAGTACAAGCATGCTAGATGCCAAATCTTGAAGCTGTCATATTCAGAATTTGATATTAATGTGTTAAAGGTTGACTAGACTGGATAGTTCGAATTTCTAGAGTCATAGACAAATTCCTGACCTTTTGCATCCTCTGGACTTTCATTTCACGCAATCCATTTACAGCTGATGCAAGCCTCTCGATTGTACTGTTGCTCAGGTTCTTTGATCCATCAGCGTCACCCAAGCTAGGATGCACCTCACATACTGTTTGTTTGAAGTCTATACCAAGAACCTCGCACAAGGAATGCAAAGTGTTCAAATGTTCCATCACTTGCTTCAGACGATCACTCTGTCCAAAACAGATACAAACAACGGAATTTATGGGGTGTCATGAGCAAAGAAGGAAAATAATCGAGGAATATAGATTGACCAAATGAAACAGATCAGAGTAAGCGATGCTAACCTTCTCCTTCTGAAGGGACTGTAGCTCCTTCGTTAACTCCTCGAGCTTTCTTAATGACAGATCAGACTGATCCACAGGAACTTTAAAGGGCACAAAATCTGCAGGCCTGATTTCAGATGCAACCTTCTTAATGTTATCAATGACATCAACAAACTGGTCCCATCTTTCGACTTTTTTCTTTCTCATCTCCTCCAAGTATGGAATAATTGTGTTCAATTCCTCCCTTAAACCATGCAACTTCTGATTTGACTGTCATTTCGAAAATAAAATTATACCAATTACTGATGGAGTAAATATAAAAAGATAAAAAAGTGCTCAATGTCGAAGATTGCATTGAATTCCTCATTTTGACACATGATATTTCTGCTCACTTCCTCCCTTAAACCTTGTATCTTTTCATTGGATTTTCTTTTTTTTTCCTTCCCAGAAAAAAAAGGGTACTAATTACCAGTGGAGTCACTACAGAAAACTAAATATAGCACGAGTGGTTTGCATATACAGGTCAACACTAGTGGCATTATCACAGCTATAGCAGAGTAACATGGCAGCAAAATATTGAAGTTCTCTCTCTCTCGTGGACAGTAGAAGAGATCACGAGTGAAAATCCCACATAACATCCTTGTCGTGTCGAAAATTATAACAAGTATTCAAAGGGTATCCTGTTCACTTCTTTCGTTCTTATCATGCATGGGTGCAGAAGCAAACCTGTCTAACATGTATGGGCGGCTCACCCATGGCCGAGCAGATCCTGGCGAGCTCGGCCTCTGCCTCCGCAATGGCCTGCCGCAGCTGTGCCCTGCAGCGGTTGGCCAGGTCAACCTTCCTCCTCCAGACCTCGAGACACTCCTGCTCGATCTCCATCAACACCCGATCCCTCGCCGTCTGGGGCTCCCCGACCTCATCCCAAATCACCTGATACAACCGTAAAAACACATCATCAACTATTCGCACCCGGCGCGAGCGGAACGGCGGAACCAACAAAAACAATGCGGAAAAAAAAAACGGTGGAATCGGGGCGACTCACTTGGAGTTCCAGGAGAGAGTCGCATGGCGTCATCTGTTGGAGCTGGTCCTTCACCGCGCTACCCATCGCGAGAGGGCGAGCGACCGCAGCAGCAGCAGCCTGCAACCGCGATTTCACAGATCAAATCCAACCCCGCGGCAACGCACACTCACCCGCGCCGCGCGCACCAGGCACCAGACCCGACGCCTCCACCGCGCGGAACAGGGAGACGAGGTCCCTTCCGAACCTAGGGTTTCCCCCCTCACCGGGGGCAGCACATCACGACGCGGGCGACCGGATCCAACCCGAGGGAATTGCAATTAGGACGCTCACCTCTTCACCGATCGGCGCGGCCTCGTCGAGGGGGGCGAGGCAAGGAGGGCGGCCGGCGGGCTGTCGCCGTGGAGGAGTTCGCGCGATCCGGCGCCTCGGGGGCGAGAGAGAAGGGAATGGGAAGAGGGGATGGAATGAGAAGGGGACCGAGAGAGTGTTCGAAATGTTTTGAAATAGGGTAGGGGGAGTCGGAGGGGGCAAGAAGGGCGGAGGAGATTTGGGGTTTGGAAATCCGTTGGTTCGTCGGCAGCAGCAGAGAGCCGTTGGGGGAATCTTTAATTGGGCCGAATCAGGAGGGATATCCATCATCTGACCTCCCGTTTGAATTAAACGGCCGGATGTTTGCCAAGTCGGATGGAGCACGATGCGCTGACTGGTGGGGTCAGCATTTAGGCCACGTGTCTGATCCAGACGAAAGCCTGGTTTTTCTCTTGACTTTTCAAGTGAAAAAAACACGTTTCCTAAGAGCAAATCCATGGCATGAAAATTTAGACGAGTTTTCTTAGTGCTAAATTTTTTGAATTCCCCTTGCTACCATAAAAATTCTAATTTTTCTTAGTGCTAAATTTTTCTAAGAGCAAACATGGATGGGAGGGGAATTGTAGTCACATGAAAATGCATTTGCGCCCTGTGGCACACTAGCTAAAGGGCCCACTCCCACTACAGAATCCCCGATCCTCTCCTCTCCTCTCTCCCATCGTTGCCGCCTCCCCCACGTCGTACAACTGGTATCATGTCGCTGCCCTCCTCTGCGACTCTCGACACTAGGGCTGGGCATTCGGTACTAACCAAACCGAAGGTACCGAGGAAATTCGGTTCTCAAGAAACCGGTATCGGTCGGTTCTTATCCAAATCAGGTATCATGGAATTTCGATTTCGGTTAGTCCGGTTCGGTTCCGGTACTAACCGAGCAGTATCACACAAATAACAAATCCACTCCTACTTCCTGGCTTGGTTCGTCGGAGTTGGGGAAACTGAGTCGTCCGCTCGGCGCTCGCCGTTGCTCCCCGGCTTGGGGAAGCTGCCGCTCGCCGGAGGCTCGCGGCATCGTGCCTGGATGGGGGGGCCGCCGTCGTGCCTGTAGGGAGGAGGCCGTCGTACAGCGGGAGGCGCCTCCGCTCCTTGGCCCTAGGAGCCTGTCCGACTGGCGACGGGGATAGGAGCGGCGCTGCGGAGGGTAGGTCGCCTGGTGCAACGTTCGGCGGGTGGTGCTTGGGTGCCTAGCGCTGGGACCTGGTCAGCTGGGAGAAGGGGAGGAGGTTGGCGGCGGCCGGCGGGGATGGCAGTGGAGGAGTTGTGCGGGTGGCGGCGGCCGGCGGGGATTGGAGCGGAGGAGCTGTGCGGGTGGCGCCTGGGGGCTGGCGGCGGCAGGCAGTGCAGGCATTCAGGGAGGACAGGGGGAAGGTGGAGAAAGGGAGTTGAGTCTAGGGTTTGTTATTGGGCTTAAGCTTAATGGACTGTAGTTGGGCTCCCTATAAAAGGTTTGGTTCCTTCGGTTAACCGAGAACCGAGCCGAACCGAACACAGAAATTTGGTTCCCCAAGAACACGTACCGAGAGCCGAACCGAAATTCTCGGTTCCGATTCTTTTGGTTCGGTTCTCAGTTTTTCCTGCCCAGCCCTACTCGACACGGATCTGTCCGCCCAGCCTGCTACATCGCCCATGGACACGCTCTCATGTTGGCCCGTGTCGTGGCTCCAGCGACCGTGTGCCCCTTTGCTGGGGACCAGCGAGTGCATCCCCGCCTCGCCCACCATCGTGGCTCTCATCCGCCGGAGTTGAAGAAGAAGCCGTGGTGAAATTTGTACAGGCAAATTTCGAGTGTGGGAAGAAATAGACATGCTCGAGTGTGACATAGCTTTTATGCATCCAAAAACTAGTTGTGGCCCCACGTTGCCGCGGGCATCATATGAGAAGTTAGACCACACAATTAAACAATGTCAAAACTGAGCATGTTGTGATGTTTCTTGGGTATCCAGCATTGCTATGGAAGTCGATAATCCACATACACAGACAACGAAAATTAAAATAAAACGTTAGAGGTATATATATCCAGCAGCTTCAGCTTGACTTCTACCATCTAGATGAGGATGATTCCATATTTATACTCAAGAAACCACTAAACTGCAAGTAAGAGCCACAAAATGAGAAGTACAGAAATTACAAGATCATTTGCCCCCATACTTTATTTCATTAGAATATATTTATTCCTTTACTGGAATGCATAAAAACTAGAGTTAGTTTGAAAACTGAATAATATTGATCTCTGGTAAGCAGGGTGAAGCAAAGACAAAGGAATGGAATTTTACTACCCCATTCACTTATCGAACTGCAAGGAAATGATTAAACGAAAAACTTGAGTTCGAACAGTGTGGCTATTTAATAGATGCATAATGCATTCACTTAACATTTGAGTATTTCTTTGTAAATGTCAAACTTAATTTGAAGAGCGGCCATTTGGTCATCTTTTCCATAACTGCTAGGAATCAACAGGGAAAAAAAACTACACTCTAATTTCAGCGGTAGGCAGCTTCGACTAGAGCTAAAGGTCCTATCCACGTACACCCAGGCCTGCAGCTAAACTTGAAATATCCAGCCGTTGAGCAAGGCCTGCAGCTAAACTCGAAATACCCAGCCTGCAGATCAACTCAAAATACCCAGCCATTGAGCAAGGCCTGCAGCTAAACTCAAAATATCCAGCCATTGCCCGTGGGCTCCATAGCGTAACGCCGAGACTTGTGCTTCCTCATTTGGAGTGCTCCACCTGGGCCATTCTGGTCCATCACAAATCCAGTGAAGATGGCAAACGCCTGAATCTGTCGAACGACATGGCCTTCACTGGACACTGAATTGTACTCCCTCTTAAAGAACTTGGCAACACATAATTTGCCAGAACCCAGACGCACAAGGTAAGCGTCGTACAGCATGCATCCCGCAGACTCTTGCATATCCTCCTCCAGAACTCTCTGCGCCGCAGGTCTGGTGCGCCGCACAGAGGCGGTGCTGAGGTCCACCGAGCAGAGCAGGCCAGTTTTGGCCGGGAAACCGAGCCATGAGTCGTACTCCGGGAAGTAGTCAGCACGCCCCCGGAAGGGCAGCAACCACTTGCCAGCCTTGCTCCACTTGCCAGCCAATGTGTCGAAGGAATAGGTGCCGATCCCCGGCGTTGATATCCAGATGTCGGAGCCACCGACCACCGTGTAGGCGCTGATGCGGCTGGGTTTGTAGCCTGGCTCCAGGACGTATGGCGGCGGCTCAAGACAGCGCCAGTGCCAGTTACAAATGTCGCCTGAGACATCATCATCCACTGTTGGTATGAAATCGCCACCGTCATCATCCTCCTCGGTTGGTCTCAAATCGTCAGACTTCATTGGCTCTGAGTCGTCGCACACAAGGGCTTCGAAGCCACAGCGGCTGTCTGGGTGTGGGTACCTATCAATGACATAGAGGGCGTCACCGACGGCGAGGGAGACAGGGTCGACATGCTTAGGCTCGTTGAGGCGGAGATAGCTGTGGAGGGTTCGCTCGTCCAGGTCGTAGATGACGGTTACGCCATTCTCGTCAGCGCCGGCAATGAGGCTCTTCGTCTCGCCGCGGCCAAACGAGGTGAAGAAGTCCATGATCCGACTGCCACAGTCGGAGGAGCGTGTGGGTGTGAAAGAGATGTAGGGTTGAGGCAGACGAGCGTCCTCGACTTTCGTAGGAGTGATGTGTTGATTCGTTGGGAAGAAGAGGCCTGACGAATCGATGCGGCGCAGGGGGTAGGTTCGCTTGTCAAAACGATCCACCACCAGGTACAGGTACCTCCTCCACCCTTGTGCAGTCCTGTTCAGATCGAGGATTCTTAACCATCAGTAATTTTTCCACCAACCACACGATGCAAATAGATATATGTACAAGCAACGAGGCTGGCAAGGTTTACCCTGGTTCTCGATGCCGGCTAGACTGAAGAGCGGACGGATCGGCAGGCAGCCACGGCGGAGAATGGAGCTGCAATGGAGGCACCGGGGATGGTGTGGGTTGCAGGGACGCGGCGTATTGCGGCGCGGGGGAGGGAGGTAGGAGCTGATTTTGGGTTGTGATCTAGGTTTTGTGTTTCACCATGGGCTGAATGAGGAGTTTCCTACTTGGGTCGCATGATGATCCGACCAAAAATAGGCGTGGACCGTCTTGAAGTTGAAGGGGTTGTTATCATGACGTGGAACTCAAGCCCATCCCAGTTCTAGCCTTTTCTTTTTGGGTAGTTGCGAACAGACACCACAAAGACCATGTTTTACCATCCTAGTAGTAGATACCTCCAACCAAACACTGCATTACAAAATGGCATCATTTGGAACGCAACGACCGTTTCATGTAGACCATAGATTATTCAGCGTAGCAACCAGAGCCATTAACGGAAAAAAGGTGGCGGAAATAAATCACAAATTGTCCAGGGATAACAAACTGCTATTCAGCTCAACAAATTTAGGCACCTCAAACGACTAAATGTGAACATGTGATATCGTAACAGGGATGCAGCATGAACATGGGAGACATTCCACTTCAGTATTTCATTCAGAATTAACAAGTTTATGGTTTCGCCGTCATCAAAAAAGATGATTCTTCCTCAAAGGGCAGTAAACCAAATGTAAAGGCCACTGCGAGTCCTTATTTGGGGAAAGGTGGAGGGGAAACACATCCATCGGCAGGGCCGGGCCTCCTGCACGTAAATACATGTCCTGGCTAACACAGAATAAAAAGCACAAGATGTTGACCTCCAAAAGTTAAATTTTGCATTGCATGTGAAGGCAATTGCTTATGATGCCGACTCCTTGGCAATCTTCTCAGCCTTAGCAATAACCTCCTCTATTCCTCCAACCATGTAGAATGACTGCTCTGGAAGGTCATCATACTTGCCATCCAGAACACCCTATAATATGTGAAGGTTCAATAATGAGGATTAACATCATAACATGAAAGGCACAACATGCTGTCTCGTGCATTTCAGTAATGGGAAAAAACATATTTCTATGCACTTAATGTAGTACCCATTGAGAAGATAGGATCTCAAAAGCAGCTACAAGTCACATGACATTTTTAGTACTTAGAAATTTATAGAAGATCACTAAGGGCTTCTCTACTGGCCGGTGCATCACCGGTGCATCATCCAACGTGTCCCTAGTGAATCGATTCACCACCAGTAGAATGAGCCGATTCATATAGGAGAGAGAAAGAATCGACCCATTTTATTGATCCGATTCATACTCTGGTTGCGAGAGAAAAGTGCACAGTAAAGAAGTAAAGGGAGGAGAGAATTAATTTTTTTTATGTTGCAAGTGGGCCCATTGATGTTGATATGTCTGGAGAGAGGAAATTGTGTAAGAATGATCCGATTCACTACTAGAGATGCCCTAAGAACCACCATCAATAAAAATAGAGAAAAATGTACACAAACCTAATAATTGCTTCCACAACATATTCAGATTAAATTACTCCTGTGTACAAATTTATGCCCCTTTGGAGATGGGACACTACAAAATTTATCTTTCACTAAAAACTTGTGCAATATTTTTGTTGAATGCAATATTTTTGGTGATCAATTCACTTAGCCAACCTATAGCCGTTCATGTTAGAATTAATGGTTAGAAGAAACAAAAATAACTTCCTTAGCAAAAACGACGTGTTTCCACAGGTGACTAGAATTCAATATCTAACAAACACATTGGCAATTAAAAAACTATTCATTAAGCTTCACAGAATTCAATCCTGGCATAGTACAAAGCTGTAAGGAAATGAACACGAAAAACCAGCATGTTTAACCAAAAAAGACTACTATGGCAAATGAGAAACTGTTGGTCTCCTGCAATCCAATTGTTCAAAAAGGAAGAGGGGGGAGTTATGTCATACCTGGAAACTTTGAACACTCTCCTTCAGCTCAACATACTTTCCAGGTGCACCCGTGAAAACTTCAGCAACATGGAAAGGCTGGCTAAGGAACCGCTGAATCTTCCTAGCACGAGCGACTGTCAACTTGTCGTCTTCACTGAGCTCATCCATTCCCAAAATGGCAATAATATCTTGGAGATTCTTGTAATTCTGAAGAACCTTCTGAACACCACGAGCAGTGTTGTAGTGGTCTTCACCCAGGACATGAGGGGACAACATTCTGGATGTGGAGTCCAGAGGGTCGACGGCAGGGTAAATGCCAAGCTCAGAAATCTGCTCGAGAAACAGTCACATCATACCCATAACAGAAACAGCATCAATCCATTGAAATTCTAACTACAAATTAGAGAGACATACCTGTCGTGACAACACAGTAGTAGCATCAAGATGGGCAAAGGTGGTTGCTGGCGCAGGATCTGTCAAGTCATCAGCAGGCACATAAATAGCTTGAACAGATGTAATAGAACCCTTCTTTGTGGTGGTAATCCGCTCCTGCAGTCCTCCAAGATCGGTAGCAAGGGTGGGTTGGTATCCGACAGCAGATGGGATACGTCCAAGCAGCGCAGACACCTCAGAGTTTGCCTGATAGACATAGAACAGATGTGCATGTTTTTAGTTGTAACATACAAAATTTGAGGAAGAGGGGGGGGGGGAGGCAGGTAATAGAGATTAGATGCACACAAGATCAAGGAAAAAAATAGAATAGAACAAAATAGAGACCAAATGTATAGGTCGGCTGTGGTGTACACAAAATCAAGGGGGAAAAGGGAAAGGAGACAGGATGAACCGGTTTTCAGCTGTAATGTACCCCCTCCCCCCCCCCCAAAAAAAAAGGGTGACACAAAGAAGCAGAAGCCCTTTTGTGGGTAAAATACAGATTTGAGAGTACATCAGAGACAGATCAACTACTGGCATATGCATATTAAATTATATTAAATAAGAATACCATTGCAGGAACATGTTAGACAAAATAGATGAATCCCTATAGAACTTACCTGGGTGAAACGGAAAATGTTATCAATGAAGAGAAGCACATCCTGTCCTTCAGCATCACGGAAATGCTCAGCGACAGTCAAACCAGTCAATCCAACACGAGCACGAGCACCAGGAGGCTCATTCATCTGACCGTAGACAAGAGCACACTTGCTCTCACTCTGCCACAAATATATTGTGAGTAACACTCAGCTAACAGATATGGAACCCAACAACGTATTAGAGATCTTGGTCATTTACCTGCTTGTCACCAAGCTTAATGACACCACTCTCAATCATTTCCCTGTACAAGTCATTACCCTCACGAGTACGTTCTCCGACACCAGCAAAGACAGAGAAACCACCTAGATGAAGAAATAAATAAATAAACCAAACACACAAAAAACTTCAGAATATAACCATCAGAGCTCTGTAAAAGAACTGACCGTGGGCCTTGGCAACATTGTTAATGAGCTCCATGATAAGGACAGTTTTTCCCACCCCGGCACCACCAAAGAGACCAATTTTACCACCTCTTTGGTAGGGTGCAAGGAGATCCACAACCTGATAGAAGTACACGCATTGAGTTCATGCACAACAAGCCTTGCATGAGGAAAAGAACCTAGCAAACTAGAAATTCACTTCCAAAGAAAAAGGAGGTGTACCTTGATTCCAGTAACAAGAATTTGCTGCTCTGTAGCTTGCTCAACAAAAGCTGGGGCCTCGCGGTGGATGGGGAGGAAGTGGTTTGTTTCTGAAGACGAGCGGAGCGATCAGCAAAAGAAAGATATAAACATGACTTCTAGTAGTGTATATGTAAATGCAGGCCATGCAGACTTACTTATATCTCCCTTCTCATCGATAGGCTCGCCAATAACATTGATAATGCGTCCAAGTGTTGCCCTACCAACAGGGACCTACAAAGAAAAAAAAAAGGTTGTTCAGAAACTGGTACCTACTTAAGATAACAGCAACAACAAATATAAGATGCTGTATCAACAGCCTACAGATAGAAAACACTGATACCAAGCTTACATATCAGGCTCTAACAACTTATTTTTGTGGCAATGAAGAAGTATGAGTTCAATAGTAGGTATCAGTATCACATACGCGAAGAACACATAATCAGCAAGCCACAAAACCAGCATGTGCAAATTTAAGCTAGGCTGAATGTCTGCAACTATAAAAGCAGTGTTGATTAAAAAAATAAAGAATAAGGGAAAAAATTAGATCATGGGCTGAATTGGATAGTTTATGTCTATCTCAAGTTTCTACACATCAGTATATTTTGAGACCGTATCCCTCTCCCTTACTCTAGCTCCTAGAAAACATAACACCACCATAGGACAAGAGCAAGATATATGATACATTTAACAAATAACAAGATCATATAACACGTTCTATCATCTACAGAAGAGACATTTAGACAAACTTAATATATGGATCAGCATTTTGAATGTTGCTAAACCATGATGGGAATGCTACATCAGCTTCAATAATTGCTGTTCACGTCCTAAACAATGGTATATGGATCATCTGCTAAATAGGTGCAGCATGTTTGAACAAAAAACAGCCGTGGATCTACATAATAAACATTCACTGGACAATAAATGGATCCGTACGCCCAGATCAAATCTTAACAAGCGCTGATTCACCAATTCGTCCGATTAGATCCAAGTAAATCATCTCAAAACACAAAATCGGAAGAGAAACGAGAGGAAATGGGCCTACAGTGATGGGAGAGCCAGTGTTGAGCACACGTTGGCCGCGGACGAGCCCCTCGGTTCCGTCCATGGCGATGGTGCGGACCATGTTCTCCCCGAGATGCTGAGCCACCTCGAGCACAAGGCGGATATTGTTGTCGAGCACCTCGAGCGCTGTCAGGATCGGGGGCAGCCCCTCGTCGAACCGCACGTCCACGACGGCACCGATGACCTGGCACACCTGGCCGATGGCGCCGGCGCCGGTGAACTCATCGGTGATCTTTCCGCCACCCGTTGTCTTGCCGGTGGACGGGGGCGGCGGGGCAGGTGCGGCCTGGGCCGCGGCGGAGGAGGCGTAGGCGGCGGCGCGGTTGAGGAGGAAGCCCGCTGGGGACGGGCGGTGGTGGAGCGGCGCGCGCGGGCACGGGGAAGGGGAGGCGGCGCGGAGGCGTGAGGCGGAGCGGAGGATGGAGGAAAGGGCCCGGCGCGTCGCCATGGCAGGCGGCGAGGGGTCCGGATCTAGGTTTTCCTCAGAGTGGTGTGCGGGTGTGGGGGGGTGGCGGCTCCGCGCTACGGGAAAGGGTGGAGGGGTTTGGGGATCGGGGTTGGGGTGGGGAATAAGGAGGAAGAGGGTGGAGAGGGATTCGCGGCTGGACCTGGTCCTCAGTGGACCGAGAAGAGTGGAGCGTGGCTGCTGATCTGTCATTTTGTCATCCTCGTGGTTTACTTCGAAGAGTTCCGATTATTGATTTGCATTATAATAGTTTGAGGACAAAAAAGTATGCTAAAATAAGAAAAAATATCAGGAAAATTACTCGTTGTTTAATGGTAGAGTATGAGATACTCCCTCCGGGTTGGTAAAGGAAGATGTTTAGGACATTGACACGGTCTCCAAATCACAATTTTGACTAAAATTTTTTAGTATAAAATATTTATAAAATATATTTTAAAAATACTTTTCTAAAACTATATTTCAATACAGATCTACTCATATTATTTTATATTTCTAAACTTAATACTTAAAAAATTATTATAGTCAAAGTTTACAAAGTTTGACTTAGGACAATCTCAAAACGTCATCTTTTACCAATATGGAGGGAGTATATCATTACACGATTAAGAGCATTTTTTTAACAAATCAGACAAATGTCATCTCGGATTTAAATGGACCATGTAGTGGAGAGAATTTTAGCAAAGATCAACGTTTGTTTTTCAATTCATGTCAATATGATTTTTATAGCATATTGTCTCTCTATCTTTTTTTTACAAACCCTTCTATGAATTGTGGTTGAATAATAAAGCCTTTTGTGTTTTTGGACGCGATGAAAGCTATAAGCTACATGTTATAATGGCACGTATAAATAAGTTTCCTTCTTGAAAACTACGGTTTACATTTTTCTAAAAAAATATGCTAAAAGGTTAGTGTTGGTAAGCGATGCACATACTTGGATTACATAAGTCATTTGAGAATATTTCGATGAATTTATTTGTTTTCTTCGATATCAGTAAATACGATCCTAATGGAAGAAGCGACAGACTTCTTTCTTCCCCCTTTGTGTTTGCTCTGACTCTCCCCCTTTGTGTTTGCTCTGACTCTTAAAGTCTAGATTGGATAGAAAGAGGTTGATACTCGAAAGAAAATAACTCCATATTACGCCCGGATCTATAGATGCAAGAAAACATAATTATAACATGGTACCAAAAAACTGGACAAAATAATAGATCATGCACCATGATTAGAGCATGGACAATATTATGATTTGGTGGCTTGGCCCACACTAGATGTTTCACCACGAGCAAATAAATTCTACACCCAAACAAAATCATCCTCACATCTCGGTTAAGAGTTTAATGTCTTGTAAAATTTTTAGTCCGGCTATCCACCAAGGGGTCCCTATGTAGAAAATATGGTGAGATGAAAAACAAGATGGCGATACAAGAGACAAAATGCTTATTTATAATCCAGCCTACATGGAGGTGTACACCCTATGTTTTGCGTGGTAGTGGTTATGTTTATGGCATAGGCTCATCAAAACTCAGGGCATCAATCGTGAGGTATGTGTCTCGTGTCCTTGATAGTAGTGGGTTACAAGCTAATCATATCAAATCAATATTACCATTAATAGTATCAAATTAATATCACCATCAAAACTCTTCCATGCTCTCCGGGTAGAAAACCGCTTGACAACTACATATATCAGGGATTATCATCATCCTCCATCTTGCTCAGCATGACGGGCTCCAGATAGATCATCTCCGGGTCATTCTGAATCATTGTTAGCCGTGGGTTCTTGGTACCCATACCTGTGACTTCTCCAATATTTAAATGAGTATCTTTAAAGTCAAATTATAAGTTTTTCATGATCTTGAATGTAATTCTCTCCAAGGCCAATAAAAAATCAATCATAAAAAGATCCTTGAACTTTTACCAACTTTCTAGTTATATCGAGTCACATCTTCTCTCACAGACACCCTTACCAATACACTATTCACACCTTTAACTTTTTACCAACTTTCTCATTTAAACCAGGCCTGAATCACGTAGAAGAACTTGGCACGTGCGTTGAATGATGCAAGGACGTGAATCTTGAATGTTTGCTGGGCTGTGTTCGCTTGGCGTCTTCTGGGCCGAGCAAACACGACACAATCCGTGGCCGAACACAGCCCAGTCCAGTGAGCACCGCGATTCCGCGAACTAGACTGACTCGGTGAGTGACTCCAGAGACGCCGGCACCGGCAACATCCGCTGCTTCGCCTCCGCACGCCTTCGGCCTTCCCACTTCTTCCCCATCCCCTCGCCACGCCGCGCGCGCCACCGCAACACCATGCCCTTCCCCGCCACCGCCGCCGGCGCCTCCAAACCCTAAACCCTCCGCCGCAACCAATGGCCTATCTCCTTTCCTCCCCCGACGCATCCAAATCGCTCTCCATTAACTCCTCCGATCTCTTCCTATCCTCCCTCGCCTCGCTCCCTTCGCCCCACGCACACCCCATCCTCACCTCCGCTTCCACGCTGCTCCCGCCCGTCCCAGCCTCCGTGCCGCCCACTGCGGTCATCCCGGGCTCCCGCTTCCTCGTCGACGCTTTCCGCCACGCCGGTGACTTCTCTGTCGCCTACTTTCTCTCGCACTTCCACTCCGACCACTACGGCGGCCTAGGATCGTCCTGGCGCCGCGGCCTTATCATTTGCTCCGCGCCCACCGCGCGCCTCGTCTCTTCCGTTCTCTCCGTGCCGCCGCAGCTTATCGTCGCCCTCGATGTCGGTGTCCGCGTCACTGTTGATGGGTGGGGCGTCACCGCCGTCGACGCCAATCACTGCCCTGGTGCTGTCCAGTTCCTCTTCTCCTCCCCTGGACCGAACATCGAGAGATATGTGCACACCGGTGACTTCCGTTACGCGGAGTCTATGACGCGCGATCCTAACTTGTTGGAGTTTGTCCGTGCTGACGCTGTATTTCTGGACACCACATACTGCAACCCCAAATTCTCGTTCCCTTCCCAAGAGGAGTCTGTGGATTATGTGGTGAATGCAATCAAGTGTGTGAAAGAGGAGAGTTCAGCGGCAGGAGAGCGAGTGCTGTGTCTGATCGCTGCTTATGTCGTGGGCAAAGAGAGGATTTTGCTGGAGGTTGCACGGCGTTGTGGGTGCTCAATCCATGTGGACAGTAGGAAGATGGAGATTTTGACAGTGTTGGGGTTTGGTGGAGAGAATGGAGTTTTTACAGAGGATGCAGCAGTGACAGATGTGCATGTTATCGGATGGAATGTCTTGGGGGAGACATGGCCCTATTTCCGACCAGATTTTGTGAAGATGAAGAAGATTATGGTGGAGAGAGGGTACATGAAGGCTGTCGGGTTTGTACCAACTGGCTGGATGTACGAAACCAAGAAGGAAGGTTTTGCTGTTAGGGTGAAAGATTCCCTTGAGATCCATCTTGTTCCTTACAGTGAGCACTCAAGCTACGATGAGTTGCGCGACTATGTTAAATTTTTGCACCCAAAACGGGTAATCCCAATTGTTGGAGCGGATCCTGGGAAGCTTGATAGTAAGGAGGCAATTGCAATGCAGAAGCATTTTTCTGGGTTGGTAGATGAGACAGCAAACAAACAGGAGTTCTTGATGGCATTCCACCGTAGGTCAACAGATGCTACTCATAGCTGCAAAGATGTTGCTGAATGTTCGACCCAGCATGATGGGGAGGATGCTGCTTTCTTACCAGCAACTACTTCTGCTTCTGAACAACTGGATACTTTGAGGGATAATATTACAGAGGAAATGAAGAAAGAACTATCTGATTTCCTTCCCTCATGGGTCAGCAAGGAACAAATCATGGACCTGCTGACGAATTCAGGTGGTGATGTTGTTAAAGCAGCATCTGATTTTTTTGAGAGGGAAAGAGATTTCTTTGAAGAAGCAAATGGTTCTTGTAGCAGGACGCCCAAGTCAGAGAAAAATCGTACTTCTGATCATGGGTCTTCTGCTGATGTAAGTAGTCAGCATGGCTGTCCTTTATTTTCACAGAAGCCTGTGGAACACTCTACAAAACCGGTAAATTTGACTCCTATGAGAGTGAAACCGAATACCCCCAAAAAGGAAAAGAAGAGGGGTTCTGGAGCTTCAAACAAACCAAAAAAGAAAGGACGATTAACTTCCTCCACGGAATCTGGTGGACGCAAGCAGTCCACAATTACAAACTATTTCATTAGAGCCTCAGATACCACTTCTGAAAGTGCTAAAGCTGATAAAGTAATTGTGGAGGCACGCCAAAATAATTTGGAAAGTGACTATCAGTTAACTGATATCGCAAAAACACAAGACCAAAGTGTAGACCAGCTTCTTCAGATTGTAGATGGTGGCATGTCCAGGGAATATGCAGTTTCTTTGCTTGAGAAAGCAAAAGGAGATGTGACTGTAGCAGTTGATATATTTTACAGTTCAAGTGAGAGCAACAATGTAATTGTTGATAGGAATATTTTGCTGCAGAACATGCAGAACGAAACTACAGACAAATGTAGCAACACAGACCTGGCTTGTGATTCATCTCAGGCTATTCCAAAGATGCCAAACCTACATGTACAAACTTCTTTAGCACAAACAGATTCTGCCAATATATCACTGCCAATTGAAAAGTATCTACCTATTGAGCATGGTTAGCTGCTTATTCCTGATCATTTTTAGCATCTTGTTTGGTAGTCAGTCATGCTGTATATCTGGGTTTCTGGCTTTCTGCAGCTTGCTGGACAGAAGGACAGCCTGCACCATACTTGCACTTGGCTCGCACGTTTGATATGGTTGAGAAAGAAAAAGGAAAGATCAAAACTACAGCAATATTTTGCAACATGTTCAGGAGGTTTCTGAATGTTTACCTTTTGAATGATCTACACAAGCTATATTTTTATCATTCATTGAATAAGTTCATTACTGGCGGAATGGGTAATGTCCTACCTTCTGAAATGCAGTTTGCTCGCCTTATCCCCTGATGATGTGCTACCTGCTGTTTATCTATGTACTAATAAAATTTCTCCTGACCATGAAAATATGGTAAGTACACAAATCCCGTACTTTACATCTTTCCTAAATTTACTCTTTATTTGGCCACTTATAAGGACTTCTTTGGAATATCAGAATCTGGTAGGAATTTTGGAGGAAAGGAACATGCATTATATCTAAATACGAGGGTTCTTAATCAGATCTCACCATAATTTTATGATGAATAAGTTACATTTCAATAAGGATACATTGATTCTATTTTTTAGCTCATAACTAAGTGTTAGCAATACCTCTTCATTAATTGCTTCCTGTTAACCAGTATTAATTAAAACATGCTTGAAAGTTGAAACCTCAAGTTATGATACTTTCTAGTATACGGTATGATGCTCTAAATGCCACTCCTTACTCAGCCTTTTCAGCACACTTTTGTTATGCCTTGTCATATGGTGCGCCAATCTCTCCTGCATGCTCAAGAAAAAATATTGCAAAAAATCATTTACCCTATATTTGTTATTGAAGCTAGGAACTCAACATTGGTGGGAGTCTTGTTGTAACTGCTCTGGAGGAATCATTAGGAATCAGCAGATCTAAAATACACGAGATGTACAAAACTTACGGCGACCTTGGCAAGTACCAATTTGTTATTTTATATTAGAAGAAAAATCCTTCTAGTGTAATCATTCCGGATTGTTTTTGCAAAGTAAAGACATGAATGCATTTGCTAGGCTTATGGCAAGATTCAACATCAGCGTGACAGCATGCACGTTCATTAATCGGTTGTTCCTGACTGAGCTGCTGTTTATAGTTTCAAGTGTCAACAATGGATGTATTGCAATTTTGTAGGTAGTGTTGCCCAAGAATGCCGTCAGAATCAAACGTTACTTGCTCCTCCCCGCCCTCTCTTGATTCGTGATGTATATTCCACACTTCGGAAACTAAGGTATTACTTACAAAGCAAAACTGTCTGCCTGCTGTCCTTTGTGACAGAATCCCGTGAATCTTGCCAAGCATGTAATTAATTGCTGAAGATTAGTCTCAACGGTAGTTACTTTGAATTCTCACTTATCTTCTCTAGACGATAATTAGTAATTACCATGTCTATGGTGTATTAGAATCCAATTTCTGATGATTGTACTTCCAACTTTGTAACATGATGTGCAATCAGTTCATAGGCCAAGCAGTTTTCTGATAGATTAGTATACAGCAATGGAATGTGACAAATAAAAGGTCTTTCTAGTATTATCCGCTCATTGCTGATATCATATATATTTTGTACAGTTTTTCTTGCCCTGCAGCCGTAGTAATAAAAAACTTTTAAATCTGTAAGATATTCCTGTTTTGTTTGATGCTGTAAACTCAATCCTTTGCTTCGAACATAATAACAAGAGCCATTTGTTTCCATTGGATGCTCCAATCATATTTTTTTGTTAGTGCAATATCAGGCAGTGGGAGTGCTGGAAGGAGAAAAATTCTTGTCTTGCATCTTATTCGGTCTTGTAGGGAAATGGAAATGAAATTTCTTGTCAGAACACTGGTAAGCTATTTACAATTTTCATAGGCTGTATTGCATAGCGTTATTTTAGACTTTACATGGGTCCTGTGGTTTTAGTGTTAATTGCTTATATTTATCTCTCAGTTTGAAGTTTTCAGGCATTGGTTTATCAATATACAACTTTCATGCATTTACAATATTTCTGTGTTCATGTATCGGGAAAGTGAAACTGGATCTCAACTTTATTCTGCATTTCACTGTTACTGTTATTCTAGTCACAGGCTTCTGTGTCTGTTAAATTAGTTGTAACTCATTGCTCGGTGGGTCCCTCCTTGGGATTTACTTCCTCCGTTCCAAAATTATAGGTTGTTGTGGCATTTTTTGATACATAGTTTTTAGTATGTATCTAGACAGTGTATATCTAAGTACACAACAAAATCTATGTACTTAGAAAAGCTAAAATGACCTATAATTTGGGACGGAGGGACGAGGGAGTAGTATATAGTAGCTTGATACATGTTACTTTTTACTGTATCCTAAATAACCTACACCACTTTTCTTTCTGTGTGTGTCTATGTTTGAGTAACAGGTTCGTAACTTGCGTATTGGGGCTATGATGAAGACAATATTACCTGCGCTTGCACATGCTGTTGTTTTTGATAGAAGATATGCAGGAGATCCTGTGGTATCCTTGGAAGGCGTAAAATCACAACTACAGGTTTGTATGGACATGAATTTTGTTTTGTGCAAATCATAACGAGAGCAAATTTGGCTTGGAATGGCACAGACATATCTTCGTGTTTTCTTACAAACCACTCTACAGCTGGCAATTTTGTAGCTTTATGCTTTTATTTATGTGTCTACGAGCAGTCGGTAACTTCATATTTCATAGAGTGAAAATGAAGGCTATCTTGTTTACTACATTGCTGAGGGAGGTAGCCTTGATTGTCTTCCTTGCTAGAAAATTTCTTTCTAAAGAAACAGAGGAATCGGAACACTATGTTAGATCCCTATGTTTGAATTTACTTTTCCTTTTGTTCTTATGATTTTGTTTTTACCGCAAGAGCAGCCTCCATGCTCCATTTCAGCACGTCTTTACCATTATAATTTGTTTTATAACACATACTGTTCTGAACCAAATTTGCTTTTTTTGGCGCAGGGTCTTTCAACTGAAGTTTCCGAGGCATACAATGTCATTCCTAATCTGGTAGGTGACTAAACCAATGGCTTGTCTCATATACAATCATTGTTCACAATTTCCTATCTTCGGTTGCATCTTAAGTTCTTAACTGTTTACGCTCCCAGAAATTAGACTCCTCGTATAGGAAAATTTGTGTATTTACCCAAGCTGTAAGCTTCATTACACTCACAAAACTTTTTCTACATAATAAGATGAGTATAAAATGTAATATGAAATAAATCTCTAATAGGATGGGCATAAACTGTAATATGAAATAATCTCTCAACTCTACTTTGTCATTGTACATTGTCCCTTTTAAAAAGTATAAATGCCTGGCATTTTTTTCCTTCGCAATAGAATAGTTTGCTCCACCCAACATTAAGGATGGCATTAGTCTATTTGTAAAATAAATGTCTCAGATGGTCACTAGGATCCCTTACAAAGGTGATGAAAAGTTATTAACATTGTGAACTATATATGCAAATAATGATAGGGGAGGGAGTTAACTTGTGCTGACAACAATACAATATTTGTTAGGATCTGCTCATTCCGTCTCTTCTGAGAGAAGGCGCCGCATTTTCAGGTTCATCCTTGGCAATGGTGTCTGGCACACCTATTCCACCTATGCTTGCAAGGTATGTACATCTCTGAATGAGTGACTTGTAATCCTGTTTTTACTGTTAATTATTTGCCACTTTTGCTGTTTTTCCAGAATTACTAATGGGTTGAATCAATCGTTGAAAGCTTTTAGTGGCAAATCATTTACGTGTGAATACAAGTATGTCCACTGCTCCCCTGCTTAAGATATTTTTCTGAATAGAGCTACTTGAATAACTATGTGGTTGTTTTAACATGAATTTGTTTTATGGATTGCTTGTAAACATCCGGGCATCCAGTTTACCAAGGTTCAAACAAGTTAGCCCTGAACTACAGTATCTTCCAAAATTGTAGCTTAAACCTGCCCAAGAGCTTTCTATCACTCCTGAGCCTGGAATCCTGAAATGGAGAAGAATTTCAAGTTCTTGGCAGCTCGGACAAGTCAATAACTTAGAAAGAAATAACTCCTCTATCTTTAAGCATAGCTAATGCCAGTGTTTGAAGGATCATGAGAACTATGTAGTGCATATGAAGCCAATAGAACTTAATAGGGAATACGTCTGTATTAATGTTGAGTTTGCCTAATTTAAATGCCAGACCTTTACAAATATGAAGTTTAGGTTATATTGACCAGTAGTTACAAGTCTAACCATTCAACAGATAGCTACCAGTTTATTGAAAACTCCGCTGGATACAAAAACGTTAGGATTTTCTCATTAATATTACCTCCAGGTATGATGGTCAGCGGGCACAGATTCACAGATTACTTGATGGATCTGTGCGGATATTTTCAAGGCAAATGAAAGAATCTACTTCCAGATTTCCTGACCTAGTGAACATTATTAAGGATTTGTGCAGGCCTGAAGTGTCCAGCTTTATACTGGATGCTGAGGTCAGTTTGATTAACAAGGAATCAGCATCTTTTTTATTCATGACGTTATACTTCTTAGCCCTTGTGCTATTTTTGTTATGTTTGTGTAAATCAAGGTGGTGGGAATTGATAGGAAGAAAGGAAACAAGTTGATGTCATTCCAAGAGCTATCTTCAAGAGAAAGAGGAAACAAGCACTCCTCAATTGCAATTGAAAACATAAAGGTGATTATGCGATTTAATAAGCACATTACTGCTTTAGGCTAGCAGTATGGTTTTGGGCTGTACGTTTACATGACTAGTGCCAATAAGTTTTAGAGTGTTGAGGCATAATTTTCTCTAATTTATTATTTATGGTACACAGCTTAAATTAACGGATCTTTTCCCTTCCCAACTCCCTGTCTAGTGGCCTAGTTATCGTCAATCATTGTCATATATCAGTATATCACTACAAATAATCAAATATGCATGTAGCAGATTGGGCAGTATGTTGCTAGAGTTCACTAACACACCTTTATGGTGTGTAGTGTATCTCAATCATCCTTAGCACAGTACTTATAATAGTACGTGGTTCAAACAGAGGTGTATTGCAGTCATCCTTAGCACATACTCCTCCGTCCATGAATTTACGTTTAGGATTAGCAAATTAGTTCATTTTTTAACTAACTATCTTGCCCTAAACGACATATATTTAAGGACGGAGGGGGTGACTTATAATAGAATGTGGTTCACTCAGAATGCACTTAGCCAGTGAGTTCGTACTTAGAAGTATGAAGCATTTTCCTGAGTGTAGCCACCCCTTTTTTCATCTTTAATTGAAAGCTGAGTCCATGATTTCCCCCATAATCAATCTTTGTTATCTGCCTGGTAATGTATTGGCCACTCTGCAGGTTGACATATGTGTATTTGTTTTTGACATCATGTTCTGCAATGGAGAGAGGTAACATTATTGGACTTGAATTCTTTACTTATGTGGAAATTTCAGAAAGGAGTTATTTTAAGAAATGGACCTTTTTTAAAAAACAATCCTAAGTACAGGCCTCCTATAGTTCAATCACTTTACTCTCATGGCCCTACCCCTATTGTTATTTGGATTTACTTTAAACTACGCCATGTTTTTTTAAAAAAAATGCTACCACTTACAGCAATAGTATTGTTTTTGCTTATGCGTACATATTTTTGGGGTTGAAATTTTAAACGGTGCTAGAATACTCAATGGTTTATGCACTAGATCCTCGATTTCCTTGTGTTTAAATTGGAAGGTAATATCATAATTGCCTCTAAGGAGGTGTTTGCACCTGACACACTGCCATGGAAATGTCCATTAAAGTGTATGAAGGCGCATGCAGAAAATTGTTGTCTTATTCAAAATATGAAAACATTGTTTGCCCCTTGCAGGCTACTGGATCGTCCTCTTCGGCAAAGAAGAAAGTGTATGTTTCAGTATTAGAGGAATTGTGCACTTTGTTCAGTAAACATATCAATAGATGCCATCAAACTTGATCCCTTTTCGTCCTGTTCCTTGCAGACATTCAAGACTTGTTCCAGGAGAAGCCAGGATATTTTGAGTTAGCTCAGCAGCTAACTGTAAGTTTCATCCCTAAACGAAGAACTTTCCTTTTCATGCATCGATATTGTTATTTTGGACAATTTTTGTTATTGTGACATTATGAAGTTACATTCTCGTCATCATATTAATATACCACTTCTTTCCCTTCTTTCTGCTCATTGAGACATTGTGTGATGCTTAGGTATCTGATCCTCTCCTTTTTCCCGTGTTTGATTTTTTGCCATCATTTACACTACTCAAATTAAATTCTATGATGTGCAGCCTGATGCTATAGCATTTCAACAGTGTAAATTAGAATGCATATCTTCAAATCAAAATGCTACTGTAATAAGCTATATGTTTTCTGCCAAATGCCTGCTTGGTGATGGCTGAGCATGAGCATGCACATCAACATTCCATCCGAGGATGACCTGCATCTTCCAATTGGCTTGGTGATGAACTTGCACAGCCTTGACTGTTTACTTTGTTTATTATCAAAGCACTGTACAGGGATGCTTGTAGCTGCACATGAATCAATCAATTTCTACCGTGTAGGTAGAAGCCAGCGAAGCTTTGCCAGACAATTCTAGCACTTTGGATAGAATGAACACATTTTTCAAAAAGGCATGCGAGTCTTCTTGTGAGGGTATAATGTTAAAGACTTTGGATGTCGATGCTGGATACTCTGCTTCAAAACGCTGTGATTCATGGTTAAAGGTGCAAACATACTTCACTACCAAAGAGATGTTCAACATCATTGTGTTTCCTGAAGTATATACCTTTATTCTTTACAGGTCAAGCGTGACTATGTGGAAGGCTTAGGTGATAGCCTTGATTTAGTTCCAGTCGGCGCATGGTATGGAAATGGACGGAAAGCTGGATGGTAAGTTTAGTCCCAGTGGGTTCTCTTTTTTTATTTATTTTGTTATTTTACTGAACAATGCCAACATGGTGTGTACAGGTACAGATCCTTTTCTTATGGCGTGCTACAACCCTGAAACTGAAGAGTTCCAAAGTGTATGCCGTGTTATGTCTGGTTTCTCAGATGAGTTCTATAAAGAGGTATGGGTACATTTCTCCTTGGATCAAAGGAACACTTGTTCCTAGTAGCATTGCATCTTGAGTAAGGTTGACCAGCATTTGCATAGATGCTTGAATTCAGTGGAGCTGATCCATCCTGTCTGTTCGTTTTCTTTCTAATGGTTTTGCTGTTGTAGTATTCATGAGAGAATGGTCGATACAATGGAGATTAAGAATTCTTATGTTCATCATTAGAAATCAGTGAATGACTATATACTTTAGACGATGCAATTTCCTTACAATATGAATATGCAGTTTTATCATTCAGGCTTATTATTTATGTATTTATTTATTTATTATGTATATATTCAATGGTTTATTATTTTGTACTTCGTAAGTCAATATAAATCAAACAGTGTCAGAACTCTCTACTTTTGTAGAAACACTTCTATGGTTATGGTTTTTGATATTAAGAATTTAATCTACAGATGAAGGAGTTCTATTCTGGGGAAAGGATACTGTTCAAGAAGCCTGTTTATTACAAAACAGATGAGCAACCAGAGGTATGGTTCACTGCAGAACAAGTTTGGGAGGTCCGAGGCGCAGGTAAAACATGAAAACCCACCCATGAACATTTTTCCTCTTCAAAGCTGCTACCAATACTTCTACTACATAGGCTATACTTAACCATGGGGCACTCATATCATGGCGAGCAGTGTATGTTAATCCTCTGTTTTCCCTTTGCAGATCTCACCCTATCCCCTGTTCACCATGCGGCCATTGGGCTTGTTCACCCGTCGCGTGGCATCTCGGTGAGGATGCCAAGGTACATCCGCTCGGTTCCAGATCGGAGCCCAGAGGATTGCAGTGCGGCCGCTGATATTGCCACTATGTTCAAAGCTCAGACCCGGAAGATGGATGTCAGAAGCGAGGATGCAAGCTAGATCAGGTCGGTCGATTGCCTCATCCTGGCTTTTCTTTTGTTTACCAATTTTGCATACAAAAGGAGACTAGTGGTGAACCTCACCACTGGTAAAATGGTGAGAAGTGTAGAGCAGTCACCACTGACTTCCCCTAGCTTTCGCTCCCCATCTTTTTGTACATGAACCGAATAGTTGGAAGCAAGCATCTTCTTACTCGTCTTTTGAACGGACTAGTTTCTACCATGTATATACCCCTAGTCTCTAGATAGCAGCTTTCACTACAACGATCACCAGCCGATAGATCGTCACGATTTGATTATTTTTCTGTTTTGATTCGACTGCAAATCCTTCCGTAAAGGTTGGGAAGAATCGCGGTAGGTGCCTCCGACAAAACGAGGACCTCGTTGTGCATGCCAATATTCTTGCTCCTTCACAATCGTACAAGCCGTATGACGCGGCTAACCCATTTAATAATCTCGAGTTCTATAATGAGCATAACTAGCAGTTCTATAATGAGCAGTGCCTGCACAAGCACTAGTTAAACTCATGCTCCGGGAAAGGCTTCCCCGGACAGCGATCGCTTTGGTTGGTTGCTGACTTGCTTGCTTCACATGAACGCTTAAAAAGGCGCCAAATTTCCAGCTCAGTTTTAAGGGACTTGACAGCTTCTCTTCGGAAGCTAGGTCAACGAGCACAGGGGAAAGCTTGTAGCTGGGACAACAAACAGCATCAACTGGTCCAACTTGTGCAGCAGGGCAGGGTAAAAGAATATGTTAAAGGAAAGACGAGTCAAAACAGCAGGGTCTCTCCAATTGGAGACGCATAGTAGTCCCATAGTCTTCCTTCGTTCCTTTGCGTTCCTAATTTTTTCAAAGAACGTCGTATACAAAATGGTATGCCACAGTAAGTACTAGCTAGCTCTTGTCAGCTTTTTCATGCATGACACCTTGACGCGTTTGCACTTTCAGTTAACATAATCAAATGCCATAAACCAAAGTGTGAAAGCACATGCTTCTTAGAGGTGCACTAGCTCTATTATTTTTTTTTAGACTATTATTACATGACTTGTTATACTATATGCGCTATGTCAATATGTCATGCCTTTAGGTACCATTGACGCAGCTATATGGGTTGAAAAGGTGACAAGTCGGCTATACTCTTTTCAAGAAACCCAGCTGCTGACGAGCGAATGATGCCACAACGTGACACGGTACATACAGAAGAGTTCCTAGCTAGGACGACCAGGTACGAGAGCCAATAGCCCCCCGGCCCGTAGCCTGCACAAGCTTAGGGACCATCTCATTCTACCACCTGGTACGCAACCTACAGAGTCCAACAAAGGCTTGTAATAAACCCACCGTTTAGCCGCCGATCTGATCCGATCTTGATCTGCCCGTCGCCTCCAATCGTTTGGACTAAAAAAAAAGTTGACGTGACGGGCAGGTCAATCCGGCCTCGATCGATGGCTTTCCTTGGAACGCCTCTCCGATCCCCCTCCCTCTTCCAGCCTCGCTCGCGTCGTCGGCCATCCAGTCAGGCGTCGGCATGATCGCAGCCGGGGAATCGTCAACCCGCTTTCCCTCTTAAACCTTCAGATAAAGGGCAAAGCTGATAGCCCCAGGTCGTCGGCCGGACTGGGTCTCTCTCACCAGCCTGCAGGCACTAGCAGCTGTCGCCGGAAGTGACTATCCCGGCCGGCTGTGGCTGGCTGGCCAGGCTGCCCCGCCGGGCCGGGGCCCTTCTTTTCCTCCCCGGCCGATCGTCTCGCCTCGTCGTCGTCGCTCACTCGCTCCACGCGCGCCCCGGTTGTTTTTACGGGGCCACTCGACCCCCCCTGGCGCTGACAATGGCACAATGCAATCATGGAGCAGCCTTTCCCGTACCGTGCATCTTGCTTGATAAAGCAGGCCGAGAGGCTTTCGTCGCTGCCACCTTTCTTCCTTTCCAGTCCAGGGCGAGAGTGAGTGATGAACGATGAGTGGTCGCGTCGCGGCCCGGACCATTCCGTTGCCCTGCTGCGAAACGGAGGAGACGTGACACGGGGAGCCAGCGAGAGAAGTGGAAAAATAAAGATCGAGATCGACCCCGAAAAGGCACAGAGCCGGTCCGTTGTCGAGCACTCGAGCGTACGGCGTGGACGACGTACGGCAGTGGATAGATACGTGACATACAGTACGTCGGTGTGGCTGGTACGTACCGGTAGGAGTACGGAAGGAACTGGGAATCGTGGTACGATATCTGGTGGAGAGGAAGCACAAGGTATTGGACTAGCCTAACCATAGCCTAGTGCTAGGTGAGCCTTTGCAACGCCAACAACGGGCAGCTGATTCCTGAAGAAAACCTTGGAAACTTTGACTGGTACTTTAGAATCCGTACGTTCGTGAGATCAATCGACGACGAGTTGCTTGCTTCAGGCGCACGATCGATCTTTTCCACGATTTTATCCGCTGGGTCTGGCCGGGGGGAACGCAGGTGCCGGAGAAAGAAAATTGCCGAGTCCGGCACGCCATTGCATCCGTGAGCAAAGCTGCTACTAGTAGCTCCCTGCCGTCTTGTAACTGTCCTTGCACTGCAGGATTTGGAATATATGCTCCGGGGACAAGAGCAGATCAGCTCAGAGATCAAGCGCACGCGTGAATAACAAGTACGACGTGCGTGATTTTACAACCTAGAGGACGAGGAGGGCCATGCCGTCCTCGTCAGCTCGACCGATTGATGTGTGCGAGCCGAAGCGTTGACCTTGCCTCGCAGCTAAGCTAGCCCGGCCTACGTTAGGTGCGGCCGATGGCCGATGGTTAGCACATCAAACGCCACCGCTGGTTAGCGAATATGCACGCTCGACATGGCAGCCGCGCACAAACTGACAAACGCTAGAGAGGCAAGACATTATATAGCCTGATTCAGGAAGATGCAACTGCTGTGCTGCTTCAGCTTTTACCGTGTCCCTGATTGAGGAAGAAGAAGAATAGGGTTAGTAGTAGCCCCATGCCAAAGCAGGCCGAGCCAGCAGCTCGAAAACGCAGCCGGATCATTACCTAGTACTGCAACAGACCAGTCCCAGTGAGAAGCAAGCTGACGCGGTGACGGCGACGTTGTCGACCGGAGCCGTGCCTGACTGCCCCGGGCCGGTAGTTTTTTCCTACAGGATAAGCTGCATCCCTTCCCATGGTCCATCCCTTTCTTTCTTTCTTTCTTTCTTTCTTTCTCGTCAGATGCTGCAAAGCAGCTCGGGAATATTCACGAAAGGCTAGGCGACAAGCGCAAGCGGCGCGAGATGGGATTATTATTGTTTCGGTGCTCGGCGGGCGAGGGAGATCAACCGGGGGGTTG
Organism: Digitaria exilis; assembly: GCA_015342445.1. Lineage (NCBI taxonomy): Eukaryota > Viridiplantae > Streptophyta > Magnoliopsida > Poales > Poaceae > Digitaria > Digitaria exilis. The sequence goes on from JACEFO010002174.1 coordinate 631,707, forward strand.
ACGCCCGACGCCGCGAGAGCGACGGCGCAGCAGACAGGATCATCGCGGCGAGGAGGCCACAGCGCCAGAGCCACCACTTTCTCATCGCCTCTGTTCAGACTTTTATTCCAGACGTGTTGCGATTCAGCGATTGCAACCAGATTTGGCTAGTTTTAATTTCAGCCCAAAGTCAGCACTGTCGTCGTCCTGCAGACTCGAGGATCTCATTCTCGTTCAGAAGCTTTCGCTTCATTTCGTTTTCAAGATACCTTTTCCACCGTTTTTCGATGAAGCAGAAGGAACACAGATTTGGGTTTCCACCGATATGCTGAATACTGCAAGTGATAGAGACTTATGTATGTATAGCATACATACGATACGCGCGTCAGGTTTTTTCAGGGAATACTGGAGTGACAAAGAAAAAGAAAACGAAAAAAAGCGCCTACATGTCTCGCTAATTCGCTAGGCACACACCTGAGTCCTGTGATCTACAGTGTGCAGGTGGTTGCTACACGTCGCGCCCCATGCGTTTTGTGAAAGTGCACGTCCTTTTCTGACAGCTTCATAAACACTTGAGGGGTGCAGCTAAGATGTGTCCACCCTTTGCTTCCTTTTAGCCCTTTTTAGGTTGGTAGGGAAAGCGATATATAGGAGCGAGAGACACTGCTCGATCGCATGATTTGCACTCTCAAGACTAGCAGCCGCAGGCCGTGGATGAGGTAACCCACCATGGCGTGCTCCCAAATCCCATGCACTTTACTTGAGACCGCCGGCATGCATGTGGGTCGCAAGTAACCAAGTAGTGAGCACACGTGTACCCAGTCTGCTTTCGCCCAGGTTTCCTCGCCTGTCTCCTGCATCTGCTCCCCCTGTGAAATCAACCGGTGATGCAGAGACTGGGCGAAAGCTATGGCGCACCGTCACCACGTTGATCTGAGCTAACAGGTGTGCAGCTTTTAACCCTGGGCAAAAGAGACAGTTCTATTATCGGCCTATCTATAGCTGGCAAACTTGTTCTTGTCGCCATTTATTCTAGAGCGTCGGATGCATTTGTCTCGGTTTACGTTTTTGCGTAAAGTTTTTATCCTTTCTCCGTTTCGGTTTTACGTCACATGCATATCTATCTCTATCTTATCGCATAATAACTCTCTACCTATTCATTTGACCATTCCTACCTAGCAGGTGGGCAGAAAGGCAAATAGTTAGCATTTTGTTTGAGGATGTGAAGAGCTTAACATTGATGCAAGGAAGGCGTCTTCTAATTTTTCACCTCACAGGCTCACACTATCGTGGGATGGTGTGTACACAGTACATATAAGAATCCAAATGGCACAAGTTTCCCTCAGAAGTTAGGCTACTGATGACCTAAAGTCCCCGACTTTTTTTTTTATACTGGACCTAAAGTCCCCGAATTGAATCATGTACTCCACGCACACCTCCATGCATACTTCGACACCCTATGTATAGCCCAGTAGTCACCAGTACGTAGGCACTATAGCACCACTACTTTGACACAGCTAGTATACTAGTATACTTTACTCGTCAGTACAAGCACGGTTTCTACAACTACGGCAAAAAGGCTTGCACACCGTACAGCCATACCATTTCCAATCACGAAAAGGCCACCGACCTCGGGGTTTTTTAGTCGCCCTTGACTAAACTAACAACGCCTTCGGGATCATGCCAATCAGAGCGATCGAACGCTTTGCGCTTTCTTTAAACATCTCCCCATCGATCAGATAAGGATCATGATCCGCCTCCTGCATATCCAGCCACAGGATAGCTAGCTAGCCGATTTATATATATACATTTATTTTTTTTAGGCAGCTATACATACATTTATTTATATATATATAAGTCAGCCCTAGGTGCCTTTTGGCCCATGTGTCCGTTGCCCGTGACGCCAGACGTGACGCAGCGAGCGCCAATGCATGCATCCCACACCCATGATCCATCGCCCATCGGAGCGAGGCGCCCGGACCATGCGAGCGAGCGTGCGTGCGTTGTGTGACTGATGAGATGGTTGTAACCATGGGCACTGGCGCGTGCGTCATGGCCAGACGGACAGTCTCTCCCACACACACAGGCGGAGACTGGGCAAGGTAGGCCAGGCCAGTTCGAACCTTCCCTTCAGCCACTCAGGCAGGGCCCATGGCGCGCGGTGTCAGCTGACCCCCGCGCCGCTGACCGGCCGGTGACGAGCGTTGCTTTGACACGGACGTCGTCGCAGAGCTGCAGGCTCTCGCAGGATCCAGGCCGTATCCATCCGTCAATCCATATCATCGCGTCCGGTGGTCTGCCGGGTTTCTTCCGAGTCCCGATGCAAAAGATATGTGAGCGCTGTGTGTATATTATACAATGGCACGATGATTGGAGTGTGTCACTAAGGATGTCATACATGTCATGCTCCTAGTGTGCCAGTATTTTATCGGGAGAGATTGCCATACGCGTGCCGTCACTGTTCGCGTGAAAGGTGTGTCCGGTTCCTTGCGGTCCATGACAAACGAAAGAGATGAAGAAAGGTTCCTTCGTAATACTCGGTGTCGAAATACAAAAAAAAAAAGAAGGCCCGTGTACGGTTGTGTTGAATCTTTTGACGACGATCGAGTGAGAATTGCGCCGGTAATTGGTGCTTGCCGTGCATGGCAACAAGGAAGCTTCCCTGAAACTGATAGTTAGACAGGGTCACCTAGCAAGCTAGGGGCTCGAGATAGCTAGGCAGTCGCTTTTTCTCTTTGCACAACACAAGTGTCAAAACATCCCTGTGATAAACAATGGGAGGACATGCTTAAATGTGGCTAGTTTATCCAGCGCTAATCCCAACGCCCATGTGCACCAAGAAGGCACATCCCCGAGACGTGACAAAGATCAAGTACTGGAACCAGATGGAAAGTACTATTAATCAAATGCAACGTGGTTTGGTGCACAAAGAGAAATAGGGGATCCAACCCAAACCCAATCATCCCTTCTCCTTTCTCTCTCTCTAGAGAGAGGAGAGAGTTGCTTGCGTCCACACGGCTCGTTACGTTTCCGCCTGGGCGGCGCCGCCGGTGATTGGCGCCGACGATCTCGCGGCCTCCCTTTTGATCGACCAAATCCAACGGGTCGGCCAGGACTAAGTCCGCGCGCTATGTTAGTATGCTACCCTTCGCCCCTTCTTGGCCGTGCATGCACGCGAGCCTCATGCGGTGGTCCATGCCGATGCATGCTGCGACCACACGGCGCACCAACCCCCTTGCATTGGACGGCCTCCTCGCCGTCGTCATCGCGATCATGACGAGGGGAGACGGACGCGAGCGCATGCACGGCGCACCGAGAGGGAGCGCTTCTCGTAGCAAGCTTGAATGGATCGATCAGGCAGCCAGGTCGCAACAAACCAAGCGAAGCAAGGCGATGGAGATATTATATCCAGGTGGTGATTTTAACAGTCTCCATCGGAAGTGACAGGTCGCGGCTACTACTACAACTACCAGTAGTATAATTCTACGTGAATTAAATGGGTGCTTAGACTTGAGGCGACTTGGTTGCTCGGAAACTACGACTTCATCTCCAAAGCTAGGGGCGCGCGGGCAAGAAAAATTAAGAGCCCTACCATGTCATTATCACTGTGAGAAACAATATCACTGAAGAATAGTTTTGAACCGTGACTGACTGAATGACTGGTTGGTGGGCTGCAGACGAACAGACAGAAGCCAAGCAATGGCGAATTGGCAGCAACCCACAGCTAATAATTTCTCTTTGACATGGTGCCTAGTAGCAGTCACAGACCATAAGATAATGTACATATAATGACCTCTTGGAGAGGTCGGTCGGTCGATGGACAGGGAGGAGCCAAGAACTAGCAAGTCTCTCTTGCCACGAGTCAATTGCCAATCGAAGCTTCCGCTCATCTACTCTTCTCTCGGACTCTCGTCGGTCATGTCAGGCTGTGGCACAGACCGGCCACCGGCGGCTTGACGTGCTCCGCGGCCGCCCACATCTCCGCCTGCGCGTTGGGGAAGTAGCACGCCGAGAGCTCCTGCAGCGACGACGCCGACGACCTGTCTTGTAGCAGCGGCGCGAACCCGCCGCCGCCCAAGAGGCAGTCTCCCGGCGCGAATTCGCTCACCCCGAGGAGCTCCGGGAGGAACATGTCGTCAAAGGGCAACAAGCCGCCGGCCCAGCTGTTGATGGCGACACCGCCGGCGTGCGTTACCGGCGGCGCCGGGGAGGAGAACAACTCAGCCAGAGACGAAGACGACGCTTGCTGCTGCGGCGGCGCCAGTGGCGGCGCTGTCGCCGCGCCGCCGCCGTCGTAGCGCGCGAGCACCGTCGCTGGAGCCTGCTGCAGCGCCGCCGCCGGGGAGGAGTAGATGGCGCCGAAGCTGCACGCCGCGTCGCCACCGGCGCTGGCGGTGGTGACCGCCGACGAGGCGGACGCCGGCGAGGGATGCATGGAGGCGCATTGCCTCTGCGGAGCGGCGCGCGGTGGCGTGGCGACGGCGGCGCGGCGGCCACGGCCGCCTGAGGCGTGCTGGTTGTTGTGGTTGTTGTACTCCTGCTGGTGGTGGTGCATGGCGAGGGCCTTCTTCTTGAGCTTGGTGTTCCAGTAGTTCTTGACGTCGTTGTCCGTCCGGCCCGGCAGCTTGGAGGCGATGATGGACCACCTGCTCCCGATGGAGTTGTAGAGGGAGCAGATGACCCTGTCCTCCTGCTCCGTGTAGCCGCCGTGCTTGATGTCAGGGCGCAGGTAGTTTAGCCACCGCAGCCTGCAGCTCTTGCCGCACCGGTTCAGCCCTGAGCGCGAGCACATCAGATATATCAGCACAAAAACCATCAGAATTACACCAGGAAATCAAACTAGCTCACAAGCATGCTTCATCCATCCATCTATCGCGCCCGGCGACGCAGACGCACCTGCTTTGTGTGGGAGCGCAATCCAGTTGCCGCCGGTGCCATGGTTCTGGACGTAGCTCCGCAGCAGCTCGTCCTCCTCCGGTGACCACGGCCCCCGCTTCACGGTCGTCTTGTCGCAGCACGGCGCCCGACCCATCCCCTCTCCAACTTCTTCTTCCTCGATTCTTCTCGCTCTCTCACCGTCCCGGCCCCGATCGATCAGACGCGCGCGCGCACGTAGGCAACTACTGGCACGGCGGCCTTCGGCCGGTTAGGGAGCCCTTTGCCTCGAGACACGGGGGGCGACAAGGCGCGGCAGCGGATGCAGCCGGTGGGCGTGCGTGTGTTCTGGGGAGAAGATGGCAGGCAATCACTGGCAAATCAAGGGGGAGGCCGAGTCGCTGCAGCCTGCGGGAGCTAGCGCAGGCGCATTTTATAGCGGCGGTTCGAACCACCACCAGGTTGGTGCGGGTCCGGGCCGGGTGGAGGGTGTGGGGCTGTGGGCCAGGCGGGCGACCAATTTTGCGGAGCCGTCCCCCCGTCCCGACCGTATTATTGTTCGTCCCTGTCGCCGTATCGCGCCGTGGCCGTTTGCATTTAAAATGCTTTTGGCCAGTACTATACTGATGTTGTTGACCAGTAGTACGTTTTACGTATGCGACTACTTTTGTTTTTTGAGTATGTAGTCAATCCGTCTGATTACACTTGACCTCAAGGATATATACAAGTAGTGACCGTTTTCGTTAACTAAAACTCAGTGCAGCCACGCGGTGAAGAGCTACTACCAGCGTCTTTTTCTTGTGTTTATCCCCGTAGAAATAGAAAAATGTGTCCGGGAAGCAGGGAAGGTGCGGTGCAGCTCGTCAGTGTGCACTCCGTGACAAATGTGTTTCGTTTCTCGGCGCATCCACGGAAACCGTGTGGCTAAACCTTGCCTCACCTTTTCTCTGTTGCACGCAACGTCATGCCCGCGACCCAGTTTCAGAGTAGAGTTTTTCTTTTTTTTTAAAAAAAACTATCGATTAATGTGGAGTTAGCAGGTATAGCACCGTACCGGACTGAAAGTAAACGAAGAAGCTGAGCACGGATGACGCACACTTATTACGAAGTGTACGTCACTAATGGCGAAATCATGCTTGTGATTGTGAACGTGTCCCAAACAGCAGTTCTACCATTGTAGCTAGGCATATACAAATGCAGGGCACGGTTGCCCGTTCCAGAACCTGTACGAGCACGACCATGCGGCGCACGCCTGTCAAACGCGCACCCATGCGGATATCGCCACGGGATAAAGAAAGAACACGAGTAGGGCATGGCCATATGAATTGTCTGATCGCTCGCCTTAACTTTCGGCTAGGGAATGGAGCATCAGTTTTCCTCCACTCCGGGCGCCGCAGAGCCACAGACCTCAGAGAGCCAGAGAGGAGGTCAAGCCCTGTGACTCGAGAGTTTGTGCGCAACCGGGGCAGTCTTCGCGTCGCCGTTACGGGTGAACGGCACCGAACCCGTTTGACATCACAGCGAACACGCTTGGCCACTGGTCCGGCCGGGCGCCTTGACCTAGCTCGGTTCATCTCCACGGAAAAAATAAAAAATAAAACTAACAGTGGCAAAGGGGCATGCACCTTGACCTTTTGCGTTGCTCAAGATTAATAGAATGAAGGGACGGAGGGAACGATGATCAGGGTAAACCATATGGTTCACACAGGCTTACGGTACGGCTGCTACGTGTTACCTGCATTTTTTAATGTTCAGTTATGCAACAACAAGAACATGGCTGGAAGATGATTTGCTGTTGTGCAGGGTTCCAGACTTCCAGCGAAGGTTTCTAGCTTTGACTACTGTTCTGTTCCGACAGCTTTCAAAGGTTTGGACTTTGAAAAAGAACCATGGGTGTGTATTTATTTTATATATAAAAAAATGTGGAATGATGCAGATGTCGCAACGGATTCACATGTGTAGTCAGATTGAAGCTTTCTATGCTGTTTGTGTTCTTTTTTTTTTTGCGGGTGCTATTTGTGTTCTTTTGACGGGAATAGGATACTATCGGTGTCTGAAGATTGAAAGTCTGCTCCTCTGACTTGGGTTCGTTAGAAGTTTCACACTGTTATTATACTTAGAAAATGTATTTCACAATGTTGTCTTACCTATGAATCAAATTAAGAAAAAAAAATGGAACTGCCTGTCAAATCAACAAATTGACAAAAAAATGAAGTCTTCGAAGACGACTCCGTAATCCAATTCGTTGCAGAATGTTTAGGAAATCCTGGGGAAGTTTTAAATTTTAAAATAGTTTTTTTAATCAATTTTCTAGCTCCTGTTATCTGCTAGAGCACAAAGTGCGAAATGGCCGACATTTACCGGAATGCTCAGCCCAAATAGTAACAAAATCTAAAGGCCCAGCATCAGCGGGTTGCAGCAGCTGCTGAAAACATCCCAAAGCATTACGGCCCGTCCAGACCCAAGCTTGGTGCCGTCGTCTTGTGGAGTGTGGAACGGCCCAGCTCGGAGGACCATGGGCCGGAGGATGACGTGCAAGTGGTTCTGTGATGGACTTAGCATGGATCCGCCCATTTTCTTTCTATGGTGGCAGTAATGTGTTAGGTAGTGCCGTAGTGTTTTCTTTTTTAAAAAAATAAGTAGCACCGTAGTGGATCCGCTAGCTTACTGACTCCAATGGATAATGTATTTATAGGCAAGAGAGGCTATATAATTTTTCTGCTCTGCTACGCCGTGATTTGGGCTTTAATGAGACGCTGTTTATTGGCTCTTAAATTGTTTAATCTATGAGTAATGTTAAAATAGTAAAAAAAATTACAATAAGTTGGCTCTTTGCTAGCTCTTAGTTGTCTCATAGCATCTTTTATTCATTAAATAGTGTAACTTTTGATGTGACCAACTCTTGTTCAAGAGACGGTCACATTACTTTTTCTCGCTTTTGAATAAAAAACGGCTAAGAACAAGAGCCAAATCTCTCACAAACAGACAATCTATTTTTTAGTTTTGGCAACGTTCGATTTGGGCCTTATAGTAGACGACAGAAGTTGCAGGACGCCCTTCTCGAACGGCGGCTATCGTGTCATCATCAGTCATACAAACATTTCTATATACACCTCGTGCCAAATGGGACGATGCCCTGGTCCAGTCAGGAGCCCACGTACTATGCAAAACACTACCACTTGTCGCAGTTACAGACTCGCACGGGAGCGATCGCGTGCGAGAGACGCGTGTCGGCGTGTGCGCGTCGTGGTCACGAGGAGTCGAGCGACACCGTGCCGAGACCGGCCCGGCAGATCAGAGGGCGGCCCGAGTCTCCGAGAAAGCAGCAGAACAAAAACAAACACGCACTCCAGATCGATCGCCCATTCGCCCGGTCAAATAAGTACTGCGCGCGGCGCAAAACATCCACATCCACTCCGCACATGCAGCTCAAAACATCGCCGCCGCGGCGCTCACAGCATCGTCGCTAAGGTAGCAGCAGAGCGAGGGGGTCAGGGGGAGAGTGGCCGAGGCCGGCCGAGATGGCCGCGGCGAGGGAGGGCGGCGAGGCCAAGCTGCCGCTGCTGCCTCCGCCGGCGGGGGATCACAGCGGTGATGCCAGCAAGGATTCGTCGTGGTGGAGGCTGTGGGCGCGGGAGGCCGGGCGGGCGGGCTACCTGGCGCTGCCGATGGTGGTGGTGAGCTTCGCGCAGTACGTGGTGCAGGTGTCCTCCAACATGATGGTCGGCCACCTCCCCGGCGTCCTCCCGCTCTCCGCCGCCGCCATGGCCACCTCCCTCGCCAACGTCACCGGCTTCAGCCTCCTGGTACGGTCCCTGCACGACGCCTTTTTCCTCCATCCTCATCTTATTCCCATTTGACCATTTCGCGTCCCCGAGTTCTGTTCTGTTCCGTTCCGTCCGCTCTGTTGCCACCGTGGTCTTTGCAAGATTGTTTTGTTGGCATGCCGTGCGCTTCTCGGCCCCAGTGGTCGAGGTCGTCGTTTTTGAGCGCCATGGATCATCCCGACATTTCTTGGTAGTAAGATCAGTGAGAATTTTCCAGGAGAATCTTGAGATGCTAACAAGAAACGAACAAACTTTGATGAGTGCTTTTTTTTTTTATTTAGGATATGTCTCGCTGCAGTTGGATACTTTGATGATCATCTTAATTTCGCTTTCTTTACTACAACAGCGAACCATATGATAGTGACCGCTAGTGGGCATGGGATGCATGTGGCTTCAGAATAATTCAAAGATATTTCGGTTTTTTTTTTCAACAAGTGAAAGGGACGTTGCAGCCCATGGCCCATGGGTAGTGCTGGTAGTAGTAGTAGTAGTAAATTCCGTGCACTTGTGAAAGAGGGGCGCTTTTCCAAAGGGCACTTAAATCTTGAGCACAATTTCGTCAGCATAAATTGCCCACCACTACTACAATGGATCACAGCAGCTTTGAATCATGGTTTCTTGGTGCCATTGTTATGAGAGCTACAGGGTCATCAGAGATATGGGATATATCTCATAAGTTGTGATCACAATTGAGCACGACATTTGATTTTTTATGTGAGTTATTATCAGTGTCCAGAACATGTGATTAGAATTGAGTATGGCATTTGCTTTCCATGTGAGTTATCCGTGTCCATAACATGTTAGCCAGGAAAAATTGACTAGGGTATGCGTACACGTCATTATCTGCGCATTAGTTGGTCACTGCACCTTAAAATATGTTTTGTTGGTAGAATGGTTATGAGAGACGCAAAATGTCGTTTTCCATTGGAATACACTACTCTACCAACCCGTTAGTTAGAAATAGTTAGTAATTAAAATTATTCATTTCATGGTCTCTTTCATATATGAAATATTCTAGTAGTACTCTAAAATATTTATCTTATATAATTATAATAATTACGATAAGTTTAGTTAATACTAACATTTTTTTCACTTTGCATCACAATTTCATAAATGTGTTTTATATATGTATTTAGTTGAGCTATGTGAGAAACATGAAAATTCGTATTCTTTTCCTTCCCTCGTACATGAATATATGGTGACACACATTATGGCTAGTATTTTATATAGCAATAATATAAATAATACATTAATAAATATATAAATAGTAATTTAGAATTTTATGTTGGTGACTTTAAGATTTTTATTATAATTATATATACTTTAGAATCAGATTTAGGAGTTATTTTTCCTTTTAATAATGGTATCATTGGATAGTTTAAATGCAAATTTAGGAGTTATTGGATATTATTTTTAAAATGACATAGTTAGGTAACTTCTATGAAGATTAAGGGGTTACTTTAGATTATTTTTATAATGATATGCGTGGATAATTTATCTAACGATTAGGGGGATAAATTGGATTATTTTATAATGGCAAAGGTGGGTAATTTGGATACATGGGCTACTTTAGTCTATTTTTATAATGACAGAGGTGGGTAATATATTAGAAACGACAATATATCCAATAACTATTACTATTAGAGTTGAAGAATTGGTGGCTGAATGTGAGAATTCGTAGGATTTCTCTATTTTTAGACTGTACACATATAATCCTATGTTACATCACTTAGAGGCTTCAAAAGAAGCCTCCAATTAGTAATAAGTTAGGCGGTCCACCTAGAATCCTAGGTGACATCAATTAGAGACTTCAAATGGAGCCTCCAATTAGTAATAGTAAGATAAGATGTGAGCTATCCCTCATCAATTGTGGTGAGCATGGTACTTTTGATTATCTTTTGTGTGAGACTTCAGGGCCGGGAACATGTTTAGTCATGATAATGTCACATAGACGACACTGACGATAACGAATGCATAGTGTTCAGTTTAGGACTTTCCTGGGTTAGAACATGTTCAGTCATGGTGATTTTACAGCAGTGTTCCTATTCTACAGACTAGTGCTCCATTTACTCTCTCTTCAGCCGTGGAAATGGTCATTTCACCTGCTAGTGTTGACTATCGAGCATCTAATTTACATGCCACTGAGTAACATCATGAATCACTCTTGTGAAACAGATTGGAATGGCAGGTGCACTGGAGACGCTATGTGGGCAAGCCTACGGTGCAAAACAGTACCATAAACTAGGTGTCGACACTTACAGAGCAGTAGTCACCCTCCTAGTGGTCTGCATCCCCTGCTCACTTATCTGGGTGTTCATGGACAAAATCCTCGTCCTCATAGGACAGGACCCCCTTATCTCCCATGGAGCCGGGAGGTACATGATCTGGCTGATCCCGGGGCTCTTCGCCAATGCCTTGATCCAGCCGGTCACCAAGTTCCTGCAGACGCAGAGCCTGATATACCCGCTGCTTCTGACGTCCCTCGTGACCATGGTGATCCACATCCCTCTCTGCTACGCCATGGTGTTCAAGAGTGGATTGGGGTACACCGGCGCGGCTCTGGCGATAAGCATATCGTATTGGCTGAATGTGGCCATGCTTGTTGGGTACATCATGTTCTCGAGTTCTTGCAAGGAGACGCGCACACGCCCAACGATCGAAGCCTTCAGAGGAGTGGACGCGTTCCTGCGTCTAGCTCTGCCGTCTGCACTCATGATCTGGTAATAAAAATATAGAGTATATCCGACATTCCAATCTTTATGCTGAGTTCTCTTACCTGTGACTAACAAAATCCATGTCGTTTTCCCCTCAGTCTTGAATGGTGGTCGTTTGAGCTCCTCATTCTCTTGTCAGGATTTCTACCCAACCCAGAGCTGCAGACCTCAGTACTTTCGATCTGGTACAGAGTGAATCCATGATCACAGTATAAATGATTATGTTCAACTGTTTAACCTTATGACGTTCAAATGCTTTGTTTTACAGCCTCACAAGTATATCGCTGCTCTTCACTATACCTTATGGAATTGGAGCTGCTGGGAGGTATGGTTGTGAACAAACTTGGAAGAGCGTTACACCGTCTCATGTGGACTTTAAATTTGGATTTTTTTTTCCCTCGCTTTGATAATATCTTCGCAATGAACAGCACACGGGTGGCAAATGAACTGGGCGCTGGGAACCCTGACGGAGCTCGATCAGCAGTTCGCGTCGTGCTTTCCATGGCGGCCATGAACGCGGTCATCGTGAGCGGGGCTCTTCTAGCGGCGCGTCGCCTCGTGGGCCTCGCGTACAGCAACGAGGAGGAGGTCATATCTTTCGTCACCGCCATGGTTCCCCTCATCTGCATCACCGTTGTCACTGATTGCATACAAGCAGTTCTCTCAGGTTCGTTCCTTCTCCCAAGCATTTCAGATCGATTACGGGTCTGATTTTGCCTAAAATGTGGCTGTGTTTTTTTCACCAGGCGTTGCCCGAGGGTGCGGCTGGCAGGACCTGGGCGCGTACGTCAACCTCGGCTCTTTCTACCTGCTGGGCATCCCGATGGCGATACTCCTCGGCTTCGTGATGGACATGGGAGCGAGAGGACTGTGGATGGGTCTCGTCTGCGGGTCCCTGTCACAGACCACGCTCTTGTCCGCCATTACCTTCTTCACCGACTGGCCCAAGATGGTTCGTTCTCCATTAGCAAAGCTACACACTAAATACACAGTTGATATGATGATGCAGTCAAAAAGAAAAGAGAGAAAAGAACACATGACCGAATCATTTCGATTATCTCACTCATGGTGCGTGTGTGTGTGTGTGTATGCAGGCTGAGAAGGCCAGGGAAAGGGTGTTCAGCGAGAAGGCACCGGAGCCCGGGCCGTGATGTGTACTACTGGAGTAGCGGCACCTCTAGATTTCTAGTCCGATTTTGCAGGGGAGGGTGGGAGACGTCCGTAGTTCCTGTGGCATTTTTTTTTTAGATCAAGGCTGCCTTCCATTAATTTTGGCCAGAATTACAATCAGACATCAGCAGATTACGCGCACAGTCCGGGGCTTCATGCCACACAACCGTTCTATATGTGTTTGTGACCTGCTTAGTTCCTGTGGCATTCGGACGGCCAATCCATACCGAGTTCCTTCCTCGAGTACTTCTGGTAGGCAAACGTCAAACAAACAGGGTTCTTGCCCGTAAGGCATAACGCAAACGGCCGATCCATGCCCGTTTACTTCATCAAGGCGAACAAGGGTATTGAGCCTTGACTCTTGAGCTTCTATTTCACATTTTTTTTCGCGACCATGTCTTACCATGTGTTTCATTAAAAAAAATATTTTACATACGCATTCAATGCAGCCAAATAAAGCTTGGCCAACACAAGAGAAAAAAGACTAAAAATATAGGAGAACCAAACAAAAGTACAACCAAACTTTCAGCCAACAAGCGACCAAAGCAGCAACCACGATACATAATTGGTAAATTGAGACGACGAGAATAATGTATATTTCGAAACATGAGCTGGATGAAGCGATAATCATGGAAAAAGTACACAATGATTCTTATGTTACAATTCTACCACTAAATTTGACGCCTGATAATTCATACTCTATTTTAACATTCTTTATATGGATGGGAATCTTTAAAGACAATCTTTCTAGTGGTATTAGTCCCAGGTCGAAATTCCTTTGAGTCGACGGGAATTGTCGAAACAGTTAATGCCTAGAATTCGTAAGGCCAGTCTCAATGGGAGGTTTCATGGGCATTAAATACACTGCCACATCATCAGTTTTGCTGACATGGCAGGGTAATTAAGAGGGGAGTTTCATGGGATGTGAGGGGAGTTTCATCACCATGAAACCCCTGTGGCACAGTTACCTAGTTTCCAGTCTAGGTAACTGTGTCTATGAAACCTCTACTGAGACTAGCCTAAGGGTGCTGGGTACATCATCATCGACTATGGGTCGGTTGTGGGTGGTGTATCAAGTTGGGTCCAATATAGACAAGTCCTAGTGCTGGAGCACAACCCCATTACCCCTCTAGTGGTGCTCATAGTATTAATATGTCTTGGAGTCTGTTTCATAAAAAAATCTTAAAGCCACCACAAACATATTAGATTTTTTCTTAAAGTAATCTATTATCGAATAGTTTCACCATTTATCTGTTTGTGAAACACTGAAACCCCAACTTCAATTCATGTGCTTAATCTAAAGTTTTTGTAATTGAGTTGTGTTCTTGGTTCGTATGTAGGAGATAGCCTTCGTAACAAAGTCAACCGGGATTCCAGGAAGCGCACTGTTAATAAAGAGAGAAGAAGTGGTGCTGTGATTGTGGAATTTAGTTCTGGTTGATCAAGTTTCCACCAAATCGAGATTCTTACTTGATGGAAGATTCGACATCTAATGAGATGGAAAGAAATACTAAAACATAAAAAAAAACAGATGAAGTAGTCTTTCCCAAGAAAGGAAATGGCCGATAATAGAGAGATCATGGTATGTCACAAGGGTATATTCCCTATTCTTTCCCAAAAAATTTCATATTTCAAGTATTTTGAAGACAGTCTTTCTAGATGATTTAGTAATTTATAAACTAAGTAAAAAACTAAATGATCAAGTGATCCCAACAAATGACTTATAGACAAATAATTATGTAGTTAGATTTTCATGCTATGGTGAAGAAAAACACGTAAATAAATGTGTAGCTCATAAAAATCTAATTCCTGTATCGTGAAGAAAAACACGTAAATAAATGGTATTAAAATGTTAAATTGTAGCTCAGTACGTCCTTATGTTATCCACACACTGAAAATACATGGTACTCGCGTGTTGTATATCTTCAAATTTCAATCCCAAACCTATATTAAGTTTCATATGGATGGGTAAATACTCACTCTATCCCAAAAATAATGCAACTACGTGAATTGTGCTAGTCAAGTAATCTTATGTTTGACCAGCTTTATACTAAATTGTATTAGTATTTATGTGTCTCTATAACTTAATTATGAAAATATATTCTATAACTAATCTAATGATACTTATTTTATATCATGAATGTTAATATATTTTTATATAAACTAAGTCAAAATTGAAACGGTTTGACTCCTCGAGAAGCGAGAATTGCATTCTTTTTGGGACGGAGGGATTAGTAAGCAAATAGGCTGAGCGTGTGCAAGTGAAGTTCAAAAAACATTGGGTCTCATCATGAAAAACAGGCACCACATTTCACAGGTTGCAGGATATAGGCATTCCTTATTTCCCGTTGAAACTTTTCCTAGGAGCATTTTCCTACCAAAACCCCCTGGGAAACACAATCCCTAATTTTTTTTTATATTTCCTTAGGATTTTGGCAGTAGGGAAATAAACGGATTCCAGTAGTGACACAAGTAATAAACAAAGATATATATACAAGCAAAATCAGGTTATCTCCCTAGCATGCCTCGGCTTGCCTCGGATGATGATAGACACGGAAGCACACAAAAGAATAGTTGTTCAACCAAGCATCGGAGCAAGAACATGCTTCACTCCTAGTTTTTAAGCATCACTTCAAATTAACATCGCACGCCACAGTGTGAAGAGTATGCCCAAGAACATCTCCCACACATTGTGGAGGACCTAATAACATGTGCCCAAAGAATGAGGTAGCAACATTGGTGTAGGTGGAAGTTATCATTATTTATTTATTTATTTATTTATTTCCTTTGTGACTGTGTCTTTATTTTTCTTTCTCATGTCACCAAAGAATAAAGAAAGCCAAGCTAGATCTTCCTAACTCAAAAATCAAAACTAACCAGCTTAAGGGGCAAATTTATTGCTAGTAGTCTTTCATCGTGGTCAGGTCTAACTACAGCAAAACAAGAGAAGGTACTGGATAAAACTATACCACGGCCGCAACATCAGCCCCAATTGGATATCACCATTCGGAAACCTAAATCTCTCCATGTCTCTATGTTCAGGAAGTTTTTGACATCGTAGTTCCTACCATCATCTTCATTGAAGCCATCGTGTAGAGAACAAATCCTGTAGAGAACAAATCCTACAGTTGCCCGCCATGGATGGGTGCCACAAGTGGTCGACCTGTGAGCAAAGCTACCCGCATCCTTTTCATCGATGACGGTGACGAGTGACGGAGGGAGAAGTGATAGCTACCTTGGGTGATTCGTTGCCGTGGAAACTGTCCGAAATGAAACAGAGCTGCACATATTGGTTCGAGCATCGCTGCTGTAAAAAATCTCATTATTGCGCACTGTGCAATCAAACAACGAGTACACGGTACAGGTTCATTTGCATGGACAGCTGGCTCTCATGTCGCGGGTGGTTGGAGGCTGATACAATGCAGGAAGCACAGAGGGTGGCTGGTTGACTGGTTGAATTGCCCTTCATGTCCTAGTTCCGCAATAGCACCCACACACTGACGTTAGCCATCTAACTTTAGAGCCACTGACGCGTGGGGTGGCTAGTCTCATCGTCCACACATATCTGATCTCTCACCTCAGCTCCGCTGGTGGAGCCACGCGATACCATCCGCAAAGCACTTCCGGAACGTCTCCATGCCAGCCGGCTGCAACGAGACGCCCACCTCCATCCCTCCGGTGCCGCTCCGGCTCTCCGCCACCGCCACCGCGCCGGTCCTCGCCACGGACACGATGTCCACCTTCGCCGGCCGGCCGAACCCGAAGTCCATCTCGTAGACGCGGAACCTCGGCGAGCCAGCCACGCTCAGTAGGCCCATCGCGCTCACCTCCCTGATGCGGTCCAGCCACGTGTCCATGCTGGGCGTCCCGATCTCGCGCACAGCCTCGTCTATGGCCGACGACACCGCGGCGCACGCGGTGAAGACACCACCCGCGCCTCCCTCCGCCAGCTCGACCTTGGGTGCCACCCCGAACGCTGGGCCGACGCAGTTGCCGAAGTACTTGTCCGGGAGAGGAGGCTTCATCCGCGACCGGTGGTCGACCGGGAAGAGCAAGCAGGTCCTCGGCTTCTCCTCGCCGGAGCCGGAGACGACGACGCGGCCACCCTCTTTGGCTCGCTGGTAGCACGACCAGGCGAAGCCCAACGTGGCAACGAGAGACGAGCACCGTGGCGGCGGCGCAGCGCCACGCCTCGCGGCCTCATCGGCCACGACGCCCTTGACGCGGCGCAGGTCGTCCGTGGACAGCGTGAACGTGGCGAAGAGCTGGTCGTCTGACATCTTGACGAACTCCATCTCGTCGGTGCTCGGTGCCGCTTGGATGAAGATGTCGTACATGCCCCTCGTGTCGCCGAGCAAGCTCCGGTCGATGACAGGTGGGGCAGGCCGCTCTTCAGCTCCGACGCATGCGGCCGCCCAGGTGTGCAGGAAGTGCGTCGAGCCCGAGCCGTCGCAGGCCGCGTGGTGCACGGTCACACCGATGGCTAGGCCGCGCCGCTCGGAGAGCACCGTGGCCTGCAACGCGAGCAGCCCATGACCGCCCTCTGGTAGAGGAGGCACGAGCGTCGCGAGCTTGGTGACCTCACGGGGTTCGTCGGCGGCGAGGCCGTCGATGTCGGCGTCGTCGTCGCACTCGGCGACGGTGAAGGCGACGGCGTCGCCTGGGGTGTAGTGGAGCTCGTAGCGGTCGGACGTGCCGGGGGTGAGGCGGATGCGGCCGGCGAGAGGGTAGAAGGCGCGCACGGCCTGGTGCAAGGAGGCCTTGAGGTTGGAGAGGATGGCGGAGACGTCGGCGTCGGGGGCGAGGCGGTAGAGGAAGAGGCGCTCGACGGGCGGGGAGTGGAGCCAGATGATGTCGAAGAAGGTGAGCGGGAGCGAGGTCTCCGGCGGGGACGGAGACGGCTGCACGAGGGTGGTGTCGTGGACGCGGAGGCGAGGAGGAGGAGATGCTGAGGTGGCCCCTGCTGGGTGGTCCGGTGTCGTTGCGGCCATGGCCATGTCGACCGCCAGTGTCGATGCTTGCCGGTGCCCGTAGGTATTTTGGGAGCGACGATCGAGTAGGTGAGCAAATGGGGAAGGCGGAAGGCAGGTTGCCAATCTTCTCTGTAGCACAGTAGGCAGCACCGCAGCAGCAGTCTTTGCTTAATAAAGATGCGAGCGACGTTTGAGGCTTTGAGCCCACTCAGGCATCCAGCGAGCAGAAGTAGGGGTGTGTACATGTGATTCATGATTGCGTTTGCTTGGCTGCTTAAAATTCGCCTCCTCGGCTTGTTGCTGTCCTGTCTGCTGTGCTGTGCTGTGGCCGCCTAAGCCCATCCATACCCCCATCTTCTGGACGTTACGTAACGTCATCCATGACCACAAAAAATTCACCGCACCTCAAAAAGACAAAAAGGGAGGAGAAAATGCAAAAGAAGAAGAAGAAGACGGCAGGTAGATTGAGAAACCAGCACACCTCTTTGTCTTTATAGTCTACTCTATTTCAGATTTTTTTTTATTTTCTTTTCCTGTACCACATTTAAGGTGTGCTTATATTAATGTTTGCTATGACGACAAATTGATTTTCAAGAGCTGAACATGTTTCTAGTACGACTTATGGTAATACTGCCCTACTTTTGTTAAGTGTTTTTAATTCCAAAGAGTGGAGAGGTTTGTAGGTTTTGACCCACACGAACACAATTGCACTCATGATGTTATAGTTTCATCCATGTCATATTTGGTCATACACCATGCAAGAATTAAATGCTACAGCTTGTATATGAAAATGTGGCATGAAACTATGCACTACGAGATGAAGGTTCGTTCAATTGTAAATGTGACATGAAAGCCTTAATAACTGGATGATAAAGTTGTGTGATGAAGGTGCTAAAACACTGTCTTATCATTTTGGTGCACTTATCATTTATATTAAGTTCTTTGCTTTTATTTATGAGATAAAAGAAGAAAAAACGTACATCCATCCAGTTTAAAGCGTCCACCGGCCACAAGCAGCCGACTCAGCTACCTCCATTTTGCAGTCAAGCAAAGCCAATAGGCCATACACGCCTTTCTCATAGATGACAAACCGGTGAAAGAGCACGCTTCGTTGATTCTTCGCTATTGAAACGGTCCAAAAAGAAACATGCACAGTAGAAAAGGAATATGGATGCTACTTCTCCAAAGTCCAAAGTATGTCCATGAGGAAACAGCCACCAGCCCGCCACATAAAAAGCTCATATGGATGCTATTTTTTTTTTTGAGAGAGAAATCATATGGATGCTACTTGTGCACGAGAGCAATGGGTGCA
Source organism: Digitaria exilis (assembly GCA_015342445.1). Lineage (NCBI taxonomy): Eukaryota > Viridiplantae > Streptophyta > Magnoliopsida > Poales > Poaceae > Digitaria > Digitaria exilis. The sequence goes on from JACEFO010002174.1 coordinate 650,557, forward strand.
TTCTCCAGCCGGACCATCGGGGTGGACAATCATGACGTGAACCTCTTTTAGTTAGGACTTTGTAGAAGAAGAAAAAAATGGGCGTCCTTATGCTGCAAATCCAATACACCTATCCCCTCCTCCCGAAGCCCAAACTTTCTCTTTGAGTGAGAAGGGCTCATCAGTCAGACGGAATGGCCGAATGGGCAGCAACTATGGGCCGGAACAGGCATAGCCCAACGTTAGATATGAATGGGCTGCTGATTCGGACGTACGGAGGCCGAGGCCAAGATCGGGATGTGATAATCCCTAATCCTTGTCCGTTGTAGAGGAGTAGCGACTGTTTAGTACCATACCGCCAGGTTAATCACGAGCGCAGATTCGGGCGCTGCACAAGAGCATTAGCCGTGCGGGGAAGCAAATCATGGAGCTGCGTGATGAGCACAGAGCGAACTATTCTTTCGCCTTTTACTAAAGAATACCGTGTGCTCGTCACATTAAGCAGCATACTTCAATTTTTGGAGGATGCTTTCCTACCAAGGACGGCCCCAACAAACAAAAATTCAAATTTATTCTTATCTAACTTGGGATTTTGAATTTTTAGTGGGTGATTTCCTACCAAGGAAGGCCCCCAACAAACCAAAATTCATATATATGTGTGTGTGTGTGTATATATAAATATATATATATATATTCTTATCTAACTTGGAAGTTTGAAACATCTCAAATCTATGTCAATGTTTGTTCGTGACAACAGATCAAACGGCGGAGCTGTCCTTTCCGCTGCTGCCCCGGTGGTGGCCATGGTCGCTGGTGGTGTCGAGGAAGTAGAGCAATCCGCACATGAGCACGCTGCAGGCCAGCATGGGGATGGGCCCGAAGGTCCAGAGGAAGAGGGCCAGCGACACGTAGAAGGCCCGGAGGCCCAGCGACCAGGCGTAGCTGCCGCGGTTCACCGTGCGCGCCACGTACGCCGCGAACTCCTCCCGCGTCTCGTCGCCGGGCGGCAGCCCGCCGAGGAGGAAGCTGGCGTGCGCGTACAGGCGGATGGCCTGCACGTTGCAGACGAAGGCGAGCATGAAGCAGAGCGACACGGCCAGGTACTTGGCCGCGAACACCTCCCCGGCCTTGCTCCCGTACACCAGCCACGGCGCCTTGCTGGACGACGACGAGGAGGAGGAGCTCGAGGAGGCAGGGGACGTGACGCCGATGAAGACGCTGATGACGGAGACGAGCGTGATGGCCGTGGTAGCCAGCACCGTCGACGCCATGATGTTGTTCCGCAGCGTCTGCACCGCGAGCACGCCGTTCTTCTCGGTGTTCTGCTCCACGCCACGCACGCACACGCATAGCAATATAAAAGGTTAATCAGTAAGGCGAGCCATTGGAGATTTGGGAGATTTGAGAGCAGCGCATGCAAGAAGGTACCGACGGCCATCATGGCGGCGACCCAGCGCTTGCGGGCGATGGCGTTGAGGCCGATGACGGTGCGGGTCGGGTGGCGGAGGATGGCGTAGAGGAGCCACAGGTGGTAGCCGACCAACGCCGCCAGAGCCAGCGGCACCAGCACCAGGTCCAGCTGCTCCTTCCGGAACATCGCCGCCGCCGGTGCTCTGCTCTGCGCCTTTCCGGGATGGATGGTGGTAAAACGAGACGAGACGCGATCTTTTCTCCTTTCGGGCGGAATCAGGAGTCACACAAATCTTTTCTGGTCTGCTGCTGCTGCTGAAACGAGCAAAACAGCTGGGAAGGCTACGCGAGGCAAGCAATTCGTGACTTGATGGCTGCGCCTGCGCGGCGGATTCTGCGGCGTACGCGCCCCGGGATAGCGTGGGATGTGGCATTGGCGCGCGTGCGCGCCCAGCCGGCAAAGTACTAGTTGAACACTTCGTCGGCGCTCACCATGGCTTTAGTGGCGCACTGGCGGTGCTGACTTTGGTGTTTCGTATAGCCGTAGCTTTAGCTTCTGGCGAGTCCCCATGGTTGCTATCGTGTCTGAAATGCAAGAGAACTCTGGCAAAAGCGCGGTGAATCGGAGATGGCTGAAATAAAAGGAGGGGTTTCAATACTATATTCCACACGCTCTGGTCTGATGACTGGGCAGGTACAATGCCCATTTCGTTACAATCTGGTTACTCTCTTGCATGACCATAGTTCAGAAAAGATCGAACACCACGCTTGCATACAGTCTGCGAACCAAAGTAGAAACTTTCTAAATTACAGTGGTGTGACTGGTACAGCACACGAGAAAGATAGAGCGCCATAGTCTGCTGAATAGTCCTCCAAAATGGTGCGATTACACATTAATTCTGCTTCATGCAAGAAGGGATCCCGTATGTTTCTCCAATTCTCCAGAGGGCTCTTGGTCTCATCCATCAGAAGATATGGACAATGTCATAGGCAAATCTGCTCATGTTAAGGATGAACGCAAGTACAAAAGTTGACAGTTCAGCTATTTATATGCTGTGCTAGAGCAAAATCATTGAATTCTGTTTATGACACGTGAAATAACCACAATGATCTTGGCACACTATATTTCAATGCTATTAAGGATTTGGATATCACAATAACTATATATCAACACATTAAAGGCATACATTAGAAGTTAGAATGCTAGTAAGTTCATAATATCAAGGATACGTCCAAAACAACACGAACGACTGCAAAATTCAAAGAAAAAATTGTTAGACATTATGAAAGAAAAAGTCATGCTAATTTTTATCAGAGGTCAAAACAGAAGTAAATATTGCTACTAACTACCTTGAGAAACAGATAAACTAATCGCATGCTACCCCTACATTAAAGACTTAACAGCTGGTATAAGCAAGATTTCTATCATTTAATACAATGCTCTATATTGAATGGCTCGCTAAACCCTAGAGATGCTTCCATACCAGCAATGTAGAATGCTGATTGTTCATCAAGGTACCAAAAATATGAAATTGACATACATAATAGCATTGCATAGCTTTGACATGCTTACTATGTATTGAACTTCTGCTGAATGATAAAGGAATATAACAATTTTGTATTGGTTTTTCACAGCTTCAATAAGGCTTACCATAAGGCCTCCAAGAACTCCTTCAATTACAATCCTGTTCCAACTGTCAAAGTAGGTATGAACTGAAAGTTTTGCCTTCGCCAGAAGCCCAAGAGATGCAACCATCATCACAAGAAAGTAAAACACAAATCCCGTCAAGCCTGTAAATCCCCAGATTCCAGCAACAACTCCACTAATGATTGACAAGAATGTCCGGCTGAAAGGCACAGAAATTTCGTTGAAGTCAGCTTGGTACACTAAGTGAATTTAAAGGAACTATTCAATTGGTAGACGAGCCTATGAAAAGGATGGTGATAATGGACATTTATCAATGTCTAGTTGTGCAGGAATACGAAAAAAAATCCAGTTAAGGGTGCTCCAGTATGTCCACTAATCACCACAACTGAGTAGATACTAGCATAAGCGCAGGAAAATCAAAATTAATTGAACTACATGTTTGACTATGCTTAGACGGGGTGCTCAAGCAAAATGTCTCAGTTGTCGCATGATAAATACATGGACACATGGTACCACTTAAATGATCTTCTTTGTCAATTTCTTTTATCTATTTCTCAATTCAACCTGGTTTTCTTCGCTTAATATTTTTGGGTGAAGTGATGTTCAGAACCTCAGTCACAAAACAACAAGCTCCAATTACTTAACAACAGAGAACTGTGAGTACAAGTTCAGATGCCAGTAAAGTGATTTAACTTCGAAGAATTGGTGACAGTAACTGCTCAAAATTTGGCTTTGCTTAACACTGCAAAAATGTTGGGTTTGAATAGTGGATTGAGAAATATCCTACTAATACTGTCTCATTGATTCTTCTTCCTCTTGAGATACCAAATCTACTGACTTCTCCAGCTACCAGCTTTAACCATACCTCGTGACAAAATTTCAGGCCCTGCGCTTTCAATTAGCAACGTATATTTTGTTCCTACACTGCGAATCTAAGCTATCTTGCAGACACGAGGCAGAAAGGACTTCGTTTCATCAAGACATCATCAGGCCGCACAAATCGGAATCTAGATCAAACGAAACCTAGACATGCCTACAGAGCGGATCAGATTAAGGCAAATTCAAATTTATCAGGGGAAGAGGGCGAAAGGAACCTGTAGTTTATGGATTTGATGTTGCTGACGAGGTTCTCCGCGTGGAAGATCGGGACGTCACCGTCGAACCCGCTGCCCGCCGCCGCCGCCATTGTTTTGGTCAGTTCGAGCAGCGAAACAGTAGACCCGGGATGTAACTTTGCATATAGACCCTCAAGATGTCTTATTTTATGCTGGGACCACCACCTCTTCCTTTGCTGTCCGACTCCCAAATTAAGTCTCAATAAACTTCCAACAATAGTCCTAGGCTAACAAGGAGGGCCAACATCTTACTTTTTTTTTTCAATAACACAGTACAAACGTAGACGTTCACATACACGCACATATACTTACTCCTACAAACATACCCACGCAACCCTACCCTTATGAGCACCTTCTGAATGACTGGGCCAACATTACCGTTGATGAAGTCACCATTTGCCATCGAAAAAAATTAGCTGAAAATGTCGCCCAAACATGACACGTCTAATAATAAAAATAAGAACACATACGCTAAGCCAAATATCAAACCCAGTAAAAAAAAAGGCCGCAAAAAAACCAGTAAAAAATAACAAATAATATGATCACATCCTAAGCCAGAAATCAAACCCAGTAAGACCTTGTTCGGTTAGGATGAGCTTCGAGAGGGTTAGGAGGAATTAAGTTAAAATCCTTTCCAATCCCCTTCTTTCCTTCTAATAAAATACAAACCATACAAGCCCTCAACGAGGATTAACCGATCAAGGCTTAGATAAATAAATTTCATAAAACCATAAGTTCCACAGTTACTATGGGAAAAAATATTAGTTGATCATATAGAGCATCTCAAAGAGACTCTTTATATCTTTTTTAACTTACAGAAATGGAGATTTTGGTAAAAAAAAGAAAAACACCCTCCAACAACATTTTCAATTGGATATCCAAATATAGATATCCCAATATTTTGGATTTCTCACTAGACAAAGATGGAGATTGAGAATGACTCTCCAGATTACGCACAAGATATAGAAAAGATGTTGGAGAGTATAAGTAATTTACTCAAATAACTCTCCAAATGATGATTTAGAGAGTATATTTTTAGAAAGACTCTTGGTGGTGTTATAATTATCTTTTTTTTCGTCTAACTATTAACGATCGTTCTTCAGTTCTAGAGAGGAATCAAACTACTCAAACTATGTCGTTACCAAAAGGAAAGGGGGATATCTAGTGTCTACTCAAGAGTTTCGGCCTAGCCCAACCACAATCCTCCACTGGCCCGGCCGGCGGCGCCACCGCCGTCATGCCACACCGCATGTCCAGCCTGCCGGCGGCGACCTCTCCTATAAACTCGGAGCACCAGGAACCCAAGGCCCAATATGTTTTTCGAATCGGAAAAGGGCATGCTTGTACTGCCGGTTTAGAGGCAGGAAAATATGCAATCGAATATGTAGTGTTGAAGCTACTGAAATTCAATGGACGCAGAGCTGTGCTCACCGTAGACACGGTGGCTGGTGAGCTGTCTGAGGGAATTGCAGTCCCATTTGGGCAGGTATATTCACACAATATACATGCGCATTCCATTTAGGACGTAGAGTCTGATTACAACCTGATAGCCAGTCCACATGCATGCCCTGATGCCCGACAGTGAGTTAGCCCTAGTGAAACAGGAAAACGTGCAAGCGAGTAGCAACTGTTCCTCGGTGAAATGCAGCCTGATGTAAACGGGCTTCAATTTCTACACTTTTTTTTTTTAAAAAAAATCTACTTCTACATGTATCTTTCACGATCAAACAGCTTCTGGAGTACAGCCTGCAAAACCAAAATCATGAGCTCCATTAGCCGGACTGTATAACATGGTACATGTTGATAGCCACCGGGCAAAGAACGACAGTGACAACTGACAAGGAATAACAGAAGAAAACTGCGTAATTAGGTGACCCACCGGGCAGGTGGTGTTCAGCTTGAGGGACTGAGCGAGTTCGCGAGATGATATCAGGAGCTTGACAGGCCGGTATTCAAGTGCCTGATTCCTACCTCTGATGTCGCCAAAACTAATCAGCTCGCGATCCAAAAGATGCTCAAAAGCCTGCAGCAAACAAAACATGCAAGTTTTGGACATCAAATCAAATAGAAATATCGCCGACTATCAATAATGATTATACTTACCCGAAAGCAAACAGTGCTCGCATACTTATCAGAAGTCTTGTAGGCATCTTGTATGGATCTGTATTCTGGTAGACAACCAGTTCACCCACTGTCAGTTTGTTTTCAGTCCATGATCACAAGAGTGAGAACAGTACCTTCTACCTTTCATTATGCTCGTGAAGTTGTATGAGCTTTGTTCCTTATCTTCTAATCTGTGCATGCACACTAGAATGTACAGTTCCAAAATCGAGAGATCTGCTTCCAAGTTTTCATGGAATTAAATATCATTGATAAATTGTACACCGCAATGGAATTTTCTAAACATGGAACAACAAAATTGTGAGCAGGTTTGTGGGAAAATAAGGAAAGAATGTCGGCCATTCTTGTGCTATCCATATCTTTTGCTTTAGTTAACCAACCATTCAGAACAAACGCCCTCTAAGAGTTACTAAGAGCAAGCCATCAAAACATACCTTGTAGACTGTCCATCTTCGGTTGCCTCTGCATGGCGGAAAGTGCATTCAGGAAGCTTTCCATTGACAAAAATCCAGATTCCATGTCCATGTATGACACAGTTCTGAAACTGAAGAATTGCTCTTCCATATTGAGCTCAGTACATAATCGATAATTGTTGATATATGAAGAAAGGACTAATAAACTGCTGCAAACTTACAGAAATCTCAGAATGTTGCTCGTTGTTGCGTCCGCATCCATGAGAGAGTTCAGAATTCCTTTGAATTTCTTATCACTGAAAATGTTCTGTGGTGTATAGGATAACCAGATTCATTGTGCAAAACTGTAGCAGTTGTACTACCTAGTTTGCTCATCATTTTTGTTTCTCCACGATAGGGCAAATGCTATGCGGAACTCATCGAAAAACATCATACACGGTTCATGAGGGGCTATTCAACCAGGTTTTCTTTTCAGAAAGCTCAAGCAACCACAACGAGTTTTGTTTGTTTAACAAGATCACATGCATTACTAGCTGATTATTCATGTAAAATAACTATAATTGCATAATTTAAGTGAAAAGTTACAGTAAGATGCATATTTTTTAAGAAAAATTACTAAGACAGGTCATGTTGTAGAGAGGATACAGTAAGTCTTGAGTTATAGTCCGTAATATACTTTGCTGGTAAACTCGAATCTTTGGCCATTATTAGCAAATGTTCCACTAACCTGCATTTCAGTATATGTCAAAAGGTGGCTTGAATCAGATAAGTTAGGGAACATTTCATGTTTCCATCTAAAAGGTCTGGCGAAGCACAAACCTTTTTATATCGTCCAGTGAAGAAGGAACAAATAGAAGCTTCCTGTGAGAGAACCGGGATCTAACCCTTTTCTCTAGGAGTTGATCAGCATCCTAAAAAAGATGAATGCAATTGTTGAGAAAAGATAATAATAATTGAGAAACGATTATAGTTACTTTATCAGTATGCTGCGAACCAAGGTGAATTGACAATTGTTTATGCACCGAATTACCAGCCGATATAATCATAGCCCAGGTCTCAGGGATGGGAACGAGATCTGAAAACAAAGGCAGAGGGAGGCTGAAGCAATGCAAGGCGTCTGATTCGGGATGACAGCTTAGGATGTGCACCACAGTGCAAAAACAAACAGTAACGTGATAAACAGTGACAAATGCTAATGGAACCTGAAAACAATGCTTTCCACTGGGCTATGAACAGTAACCGCAGAGACCTGTGCACGAGACTCGCTTTACTGTGCGCCTCTGCCTTTCACCACCAAAAGGCAGAGGAACAGGTTCTCACTTCTCAGGGATACTATGGCATGATGACTACTTTATATGCTTATATGCTACTACATAACGACTACTGCATAATCAAGAGTGACATCTGACAAGAATTTGAGTATGACAGACAAATCATATGGCACTCAAACACAACAAGAAATCATTCACCAAACAGTACGTACAATTCAAAGGATTGAATATTATATTACTGGCCAAATATAAGTAACCATGATCAAGCTTAGTTCGTACCAAGCGGCAACTCAAGCCAATGACAACAGCCTGTGATGTGAGAGACTGCATTGCATCAAGTAAGCTGTAGAGCAACCGCTGCTTACCCTGTAATAAAATATCATGAACGTAAACGATCATCTCATGTCAATATTTTGCCCACAGAAATAGTAGAAAGCATGTTATGCCCATGAACAATTGTTTTATCTGAATTTAAATAGCTGTCATAGATAAAAGAGGGATGATAAAAACTCGTTTGGTTGAAGCATAGAAGGCAGGTATTTATTTCAACCTGAGCAAAAAGGTCAAATTCTTCTAGGATAAACAGTATTGTCTTGTGAGCTAGTCCACACTCCCTGCAGAAGTGAATATATATAAACGAATAGATATGTAATTAAAACTTGTGATTTAAGGGCTATGGCTTAATATACAAGTATCCATTATGGCATTATTTTTTATAGAAACTCACCTTAACATGTCAATGATGAATTCAGTGTTGTCGTCTGAAGAAGCCTAAAGAAAAGAGATCAGAACAGCCTATCTTTGACTAAATCTCATATGAAACAAGAAAAATAACTAGACATCTTATGTACCATTTTGGAAAATGATAACTGGTGCTCCAAACAGAGCTGCCTGGCAATTTCCTACAAAAAAAATGCAGAAACAATATTGGCACAGGAGGGACTTCCAGACTTACTATCATAAACAAGTGCACGGTAGGGACAATGAAATATGCAAAATGCAACAGAGTTTTCGAAAGTGCTAACCTTTGTAGCACAGTTGTCATCGCTATGTAGCATCCCATTTAGTCTGATCTGAAAAGGTGTAACCAATTATCCATTTGATGTGCAACTAACAAAGTTATCTCCTAATTAGAACTTGGACACATTAACTTTTGTAATTTTGCTAAGAGATGCTCAAAAGTGCATAAAAAGGAGTGTCTATGCTGAAAGGGCATTCTACATTCCACCATTCGTAGTCTCTTCTTTCCCTAAAGTTCCTTATAAAACTGTTCTTTTCAATCGCTAGAACACTTGTGATGTTGTCACTAGAAGGGGAGGAAAAAGCAGTCACAAACTCATAATGTAATCAAAACAAGCTGTTCTAGCCCATCGAATGCAAATATTCATTAGTAAGACTAGAAGTCGCAACAGCAGTTTGTCTGAGAGGTATAACCGTATAAGCACATTCTCATTTGCGACTCGCAAAACAACATAGCACACAATTCTAGAGACAGGTAAATTGAATATACAGCATCGGTGCCATACCACGGAAATGGCATCAGGGTGCTCCTTCTTCAGATCCTCAAGGACCATGTCAACCACCTGCAGGGCAAACGGAGCCTCATGACACAGGAAAACAAAACGACCGCATTACACAGTTTTGGTTCCACCGGGACATTTCATCAAACACAAGTGCTACAGTTCAGCGAAGCAGGAAAGGAGGAGAAGAAAACGGAACCACGTGAGAGAACCCTCACCGCTGCTTTCCCACACCCGCGGGGACCGAGGAGGAGGACGGAGTTGTTGCAGGCCTCCGAGATGGAGCTAGCGACGAGGTACTTGAGCTTGCTGCGCCCAGCCCAAACCCCAGCCGGATCAGTAAATCTGTTTCTCGCCATGCGGGGTTGCGGCGGATGGGGAGTTGATTTGGCTCACCTGTAGTTGGTGTCCGGGGAGGACCTGAGGGCGGAGTGGACGAATCCGGGATCGCAGAGCCGGGCCCGCAGCACCGCCTGTGCTTGGCTCGCCACGGACGCCGCCGCCATAGCTGCAGGAGGAGTCGCGACTCGCGAGGTTGGGGCTGAACCGCGGAAGTGGAGTGGAGACAGGCAGGCAGCCAAGGACGCGCGGGAAAAACGTCTCTGTGTCTCGCTTTGGCGCCGAGTAGGCGGTGCCGTGGTGGATCGAAAACCAGCACAGTGGCCCGCGGGGGCTTGGGCTGGGCTAGGCCTTGGGAGTTGGCGCGCGCTGCTGGGCTGTTGCTGCCGGATCTTGACGAAAATTAGGTCCACTTGCTACGAGTGGGTTGGAGCTTGAGAAGGGAAGGAATACTTGGACCAGAACGTTGCCTTGTAACGAACGACGCGACGTCTCCTCCGTAGCATTATCGAAAACATAATAACTAGAAATTTAGGATGTAATCATGGAGCCCAGTGAATAAATCAGAGCAGCCACAGCGTGAGTAAAAACAATGCTTGAACGAGGAGAGAGAAGTTTAGAGCATCGATTTTGCCACTGCAGCTGCCGATGATGAGCTTCAATTTTCTAGCACCGAGGACAATAGATACCCGGGTGCCTGGTTCTCAAAATATTGCCATGCAGCAGGTGGTTCAGATGCTCGTGAGGAGGAAAGCAATGGAGAAAGCACGGGTGTACTTGAATAATATTTTCATCGTACTTAAATTAGCTCCACAGCAGGGGCGAAGCTACGTGAGGTTCAGTGGGTGCCAATGCACCCACGCCAAAACAAAAATTTAGTGTTAATTGCCATGCATCCACCGTATATGCGCCCCCTCAACTAAAAGCTCTGCACCCCCTGCTTGGATTGTCAGACATTCAGCCCAGCAGGAAGCCAAGACTTAGGGCATTTTTGTTTGCACTTGATCATGTAATATAGATTATACATTTTGTTATAATCTATTATAGGTAACAGACAACTTAGATTACTTTCCAGATTATAATCGACACCTCTAGATATCATGATCCAATAAGCCACCCAAGGGTGCTTATTTTAGATTATTTCTACACTAGCTATCTATAATTTTAATAATTTGAGCAAACATATTATCTAGAACCAATAACTTGAATTATACAATTTAACACTAATAAACTAGATTATATAATCACTCATTTCAACAAATTTGGCCAAGTTAAGCCCAAGCTACACTTTGTGTACAATAATAAGTTGCAACACCAATTAATCTCTCTCTCTTTCTCTCTCTCTCTCTCATGTATGTTTTAATATGACATACTAGGAATATTTTTATATTCTAGTGTTCAAATTATTTTTCAACGCGATTGCAAGGTATCATTAATATCAAATTATACCATTTTTACACATAATTTCTCCATTATTAAAAATATAAACTGGTGCATATAATATATTCTAAAAATCATAATTTTAGACGAAACAGCCTAAAGAGCTGTCGATTGTATTAAAAAGAAGACAAAGTCTAGACCGGACAATACAATGTAGAGAAATGGAATAACAACGCCTAAATTACCAACTCAATCTTCCAATATATATAGATCAAACAATGCTTTTTATGAGATTAAAAAAACAATGTTTTTATGACCTTGGTTTGGCACATTCAGTGGTAAAGTGGTACACCCCCCTCGGTTTGGCTCTAGCTTCGACCCTGCTCCATAGCATTCTTGGTTGATGTCGCACGTGGTGAAGAAAAGGAGAACTAAGGTTGTCTGCAGCACACCCCGCTATCGGTTCCTTCAGGGGTCCGATAGCGGAAAAAGAGCTGCAGCGCACCCCGCTACGACCCCGCTAAAGGAGCGGAAGCAGCTTGACCCCGCTACTGGGAGCGGAGGTAGAGGCCTCCCGGTACCCTGCCACCATGGCGCGGGCCCGCGCGACCCAACCACCGGGAGGGAGGGAGAGAGGGGGGGGGAGGAGGGAGATGGCGGCGACAAGGATGAGCGGCGAGGCCGGCTGGCGGCGGAGAGAGAGCAGAGCAGAGCAGAGCAGAGGAAGAGAAGGGAATCGAATAAATTGAACACATCAAACAAATCATCGAAGAGAGAGCAGCGGGAGGCGGCCATCGAGGAGCACCACCACCACCGCGCCTGCTCACCTTTGCCGCCGACTTGGCCTCGCCGGAGCAGCGGAGTACGCGAGGAGGCGCGGCGCAGGCGCTGGCCGCCTCGCCGTTCTGAACTTCGACCTCCTGCCTCGCGAGATAGAGGAAGCAGGGGAGGAGGCGTGCAGGCGGAGGCGGCGAGGAGAAGGGGCGTGCGGAGGACGAGGCAGGACAACGCGAATCGACAGAGATGCCGGTGGAGACGACGACGAGGAAGAGACTCGATCCCCAAATCGACGACGCGAATCGACGCAGGAGGAGGAGAAGGACGGCGGAGATGACGAGGAGACACGAGCAGCGGGCTCGCCACCGTCGCCGCACGAGGAGGAGGCGCGTGGAGAGAAGGGGCACGCCGCCGGCTGCAGCAGCTCGGCATGGCCGGATTTGGCCGTGAGATGGAGGAGGATGGTGGTCCTGCTCGCAGAATCCGGGGACGACGAGGCAAAGGAGGTGTGGCGAGCGGAGGGAGGGAGGGAGGCTCTGCACAGGCGGAGGCAGCGAGGGTGGGAGGCGCTGCTTGTGGTTCGCCGGCGGAGATGGAGAGGGAGCGGGCCAGGGACCTCCGCGGGCCAGCGGGGGAGACGGAGGAGATCGAGCGACATCCAGAGAGATGCAGGCCGTCCGTGGGGAAAGAAAAAAACTAGAGAGAAAAAATAAAGAAAAAAGATAAGGAAAAAAGGAAAAGAAAAAAGTTTGGAAAAAATAGAAAGGAAAAAAGAAAAGAAAAGAAAAGAAAAGAAAAAGAATGAAGGAGATAGAAAAATAGAAGGAAAAGAAAATGCGTGAGAGAAGATGGTAGTTGGGATGATGGAATAAAATATAGTATAGATGGGATAGAGGGAGAGTTTAGAGGAACCATGGCTGTAGGAAAAGTTAATATAAAAGAAAGAATCTCGATGAGAATAGAATATTCTCTTTGAAAAGATGATACAGAGAGATAGCAATGCGGAGAGCCTAAGCATCACATGTACGTGGCAGTGAGAGAATTTTACAAGCCTCGGACATGCTGTGGCTGCCCTCATAGTGGGACATCTCCAGCATAAATGGTGCCTTTTCACACTCACTGCTGACTGTGCGAGGTAGTGGCTCAAGAAGGCTGAGGTGGAGTGGCCAGAGCGACACGAACACGAGCGCGACACGACACACGAGGTTATCGTGCAGGGTGAGCTGATGACAGCGACGAGGGCTTTGCATCTTCGCAGCGACCGAGGAACTGAAAGTCGGGCGGGGGGCAGCAGGGCATGTCGCGAGTCACACACGCCGCAGCGGCAGGAAAACGCAGACGGAAAGATTGATCATATGCGCTGATTATTTGACCGGTTATAAGGGCGGTTCTAGCCCTTTTTTCCTCCATTTTCTTGCCCTGATCGAGTCCCTGACTGCCCACTCTCACTCATGCTGTGTTTAGTTGCAAAAGGTACTCACAAAACACGTTTCTAGTAAAAAAAGTTTTCTACTTTTTCTATTTATCTTCTTCACGTGCAGAAAAAAATTATTTTTTCTCCCATCTAACAAACACCAAACACAGGGCACGGGGCCTTCTGTCTATACATGCATGCATGCATGAGACATTCTGATCTGGTGTTGGTGCTATTTGGCCTAGCTTTTGCTGCCTTCCATCGTGATCAGACTCGCGACGCTTGTTGTCGACCGGTGGTTAGTTCAAGCATTGTGCTTGTGTATGGAGTGCATGGCGCGTGTTCCCACGACCACGAGAACAAGGCGAGCCGACGACGTGGAACGGACGCGGACACATAGCGTGCACGCTGGCCGAAGAACGCAAGAAAAGCCCCTCCCAGCTGGCTCCCAGCAGGGCAGGCAGCAGCTAGCGCGCGCGCGCGGGCGCTCTCGTTGGCGGGCCCCGATGCCGCACGCGCCGCTCCTGTGTCGCCCGGGCAGCGAGCTGGCCTGCCGTGTCGACGCACCATTGGGCGCTCAAGTGTTGAGTGCTCAATGATTGACGACTGCGTTACAAGGGATTCTTTTATCGCTTTGGGATAACAGATATTCACTATTCCTTCTATCACATCCATCACAACATTTCTCACCATTTTCTCATTATTCATTGCTACAGTACATATCTGCTACAGTGAATCTCCAACTATCTCCACCAACTAAACACCCCCTTGGTGTTACTGCTACTATTTTCGTGGCGTCTCCGCCAGACGTGTGACGTGCCCGATCCAAAGTTGCAAACGATGTATGCGTACGACGCTCTGCATCCAGTTTTCCGCTCTTGCTTTCTCGTCTCCAATCTTGGTCTACACTCAGAGTGTATGGCTAGGACCATCATGATGGTTAATTTCGTTTCATAATTTCCAAAGCTAACATTGTCATATAGAGTCGATTGGAATATTCAAGCTCTCGATGAAGTTTGAAAATGTTTCACTATTTTTAGAAACCGTGTAAACTGAGTTTTATCAAAATGAAACTCATTTCTTGTCTCTCATAACTCCAAATGACATGCCACTATTTTTACATGTGCGGCGTTTTATTTATGGACAATGATACTCTCACCGAAAAAAAACTCCTAGTCTCAGTGGAGTTTCAAGTCAGCAATTTTGCAAACTTTGCAAGTCAATTGCGAAGATGAGAGCTTCATCCCCATGACATGCACTAGGTAAGATTATCAAGATCCATAAAACTAGATGAAACTTGCACTAAGGGGTTGTTTGGTTGTCATCCTCCATTTGCCACGCCACAAGTTGTGGCAGCCACGAAAGGTTAGGCCGTTGTTTGGTTCGTACGTAAGTTACGGCACGCCACGGAGCTCCTTCGGATTTCTCCGTTCATTTCCACGCCACAGCTTGCCACAACTGTGGCGCCGATTTTTCACGCCCCAAGTTAGGCGCCGCCATATGTGGGGCGTGGCTATCCGTGGCAGGGAACCAAGCATACCCTAATACTCACATACACCACCATGTTGTATGTTTTTTTTATAAGGGAAATTTTATTACTTTCCAGGGTTTTAACATCAAGATGATACAAGACCTTGGAAAAATTTCCCGACCTCTGCACAGCCAGGATGCACAAAGCCTATAGAAGATAAAGAGTACAACCAAACTAACGAGTGAGAAAATGAACGGTTGGATAAATATAATGGATGAACGAGATAAGCCATATGGCCACAACCCACAAGTACATGTGGGCATGCTCTTCTCCTCCTCTACAGTCTACTATCAAATATTACAGAATTCTCAAAGTTCACCCAATACCCTTTTTCTAGCCCTTGTAGAAGAGACATTAACTTGAAATAAATCCAATACTTTGCCTCAGAAAATAGCCCACACAATCTTCTACCATTCCAAGAAATTCACAACTATTTGGTCATTGGAGTGGCAATTGAAGGACATCTTAGCTTGAGAAACTTGACATGGAATGTCTAGGATCTTGAACAATTGAAACAAACAACATTTGTAGCACGGACAATTCCAAGGGGGATAAGCCCCCACTCCCTCACAGGCAATGGGAGTTGTGACACTCCCTCACAACCAACGGGAGTTGTGATTGAATTCAAGATTGTTTTGAGATTTTTATTGGGTTCCAAATTCGGTCGACACACAATATGTCTCATTACAGATTGAGCGGTGTCCATCCGCTTTGTAGTGTTTCCAAAAGGTTTTGCAGTTGGAAGCTCGAAGGAGATATTACTTTTCTTGGAGTATAACGAGACTTTGGCAGGGACAGTAAATAATCCAAACAAGACGTATTTTTTAGTTCTATCTATTTTATCCTTAATTCAATGAAAATTTGAACATGTATTTTGTTGTAGGCTAAAGAATGTCGTTCTTACCAGCCTGTACAGGTGCACCTCGTGGCAAACACCATGTGTGTGCATATCTGGAAGCTCAATCAACTAAATTAGAAGTAACCTTTCGAATGGACTTCTAACAAATACTTGCATCATAGGTCTACAATTCTTTGTTGCATGCAGTGGAAGGAATAGATGGCAAGAGTAAACAATAATAAATATTCCATCTCGGTTCACTATAGGAATGTCACCAAAGAGGTAGCATTGTTTTTCTTGCAATATTATTGCTTCATATGATGAAACTGTAACAAACACATACAAATTACAATGAATATTTTATCCTTTACTATGCCCGTGTGTGGGATGTTGTGGAGGAGGTCCTAGAAACAAGCGTAGACAACCTCAAGATGACTAAAGGCCACATGGTACGTGTGACCTACTTATTCATGCAATCAAACACAATAGATTGGCCAAATCTAGGTCGACATGAGAACTAACAAATTTAGGGATGGTGGGACATGGACCAGTTACATTTCATCTAGTGAATTTGGATATATTAAAATTGCACAAATACATTTATACCAGAAATAGTTCTCTTACATGTTACGCACAAAATTACCATGATTTTTTCTTATTATTTTAGGCTCTTTGAGGTAAATATTGTGGGTTTGTAATTTTAGTCTCCGAGGCAAATAGGGAGACTCGTGCCTGCTACTCCTTGAAGAATCAATCCAAAGTCATCACATTTCTAACCATGCTCATAAAATCAAGGCCACAGATGATACTCAAGAATTTGTCCAAAGTCACAGCTGTTCCTAAACATGCTCATAAAAGCAATTTGAAGGGGTACAGAGGGGCACAAGCCCCCTATCCCATCACAACCCATAGTTACCCTCTCCCCCTCTAATTATGAGACGAAAAAAAGGAGAGGCGAGGATGAAGAGCCCCCTGATTCAAAAGCTGGCTTTGCTCCTGATGTTAAGTTAGCTACAGAGCCTGCAATATGTCATCTTCTCTATTGCCTCGGGTTTGTGAAACAAAATATGAACCAGGTAAGGAAAAAGACAAGCTATATGTACGGATCACCTTACTAAACTTAACAATCCAAATTAAATGAAGCGTTGATACAAATATATATATATATATATATATATATATATATATATATATATATATATATATATATATATATATATATATATATATATATATATATATATATATATATATATATATATATATATATATGATGAGTTTTTTCTACACCCGCGTGTAGCTACACCCATGTGTGTATCTCACAGATTACAAGGTAATTTTTTATACTTGACGTTTCTAAATAAAGTATATACACATACATGATTTTTAAAAGTGCTATACGGACATACTTTTTTTTATTAATGAAGTATGTGGACATACTTCTTTTCCTATACAGGAAATGTAGTATATCATAAAGTGCAAAAACATATGAGTTCCACTCAAAATGATAAATGAGTATGTACACATATCTAACATTGTTTTTTGGACATGGATGTAGCTCCACGTGGGCGTTTCTTGACTCCTCGCCGCCGCAGCCCCGTCCGAAAGCGCCCATCATTCACTGATCGGAGAGGTGTATTGGGATGCTTGTTGCTACCACACAAAGCTGCCGCACCAACGTACACGCACCATTACCGTCGGTTTGTGACTGCGCGCGAGCACGCACGCTAGCTCGGGCGCTCGGCACAATGGCCGCAAAGCCTGAAAGCCACAAGCCAAAGGCTTCGGAGAAAGGGCGCGCCCGCGAGCGAATCTAGCCATCTTGACCAGTAGCTAGCCGAAGCTTTTCTGTCCGCCGATGGGTCCGGGACTTGCCCATCGTTGTTCCCACCTATACTGTTGTGTAGTAGCATCTCCTCGCCGTGCTCCGTGCTCGTCAGATGCCACATGCGGCGGGCAGGTGCTATAGAATCCGAGGATCCGTCACGCTTGAAATGAAACAAGGCCTGGAATAATATTGGAGTGCAAAATGATGCACCGGTTAATTTGCTCCGCACAGGTGAAAGAGCACCTATATGCAGTAACGACTGATTGATGCTACAGAAATAATGTTGTCGATGAACTCACGTACGGCAGGTCCAGATCACAGATGTCCCTTCTGTTGGCTTCTTTCATGTGTCTGAGAGACTGAGACGCATCGTGCGTGTTATGCAAATTATTGTTCTCGACACGCAGAGAGAATCCCTGCGTGTAGCACGGCGCGACACGAGCTGGGTAGAGCATCGGTGTATATGTGCGTGCGTGAATGCAAGCATGCATGCATCTTTTGTTGGTACGTTTGTCCCGCTTGATTGCTGCGAAGTGACATGGCCTTGCCTGCTGAGTGCTGAGCCGCCACTAGCTCGTGCCTTCGCTAGCTTTGCTGCTTCTGCAGCGTTTGTCACTGAGCATATTCTCACCTCAGTGGTCGTCCATTCCTGCCTAGTAGGCTGCAGCCATGATATTCGTCTGCCCTTTTTCCTGTCCATTGCTTATTTTCTGTCTAAAAATAAAGTAATCTAACCATACCGAGCATGCTGCATGCACACATTGTTGTTGTAGCATTGGGCCCTGCAACAATTTGTTAGAAAAAAACAGGCCATATATAGACAATATACATGCCATGCATGCAGTGTTGAACACATATACTCCTATGCTTTTCTCCATCCCTCTCACTGGTCTCTCTTTGAAGCGCATGCATGTGATCGACACTATAAGCTGACGCAGTACATTATATAACTACTCAGCCCTACACACACCTACATGGTAACAAATGTTCTCTCCAATGATAGCAGCATGATATGAAGCTCCGGCAGTTAAAATAATGGCGTCCTTTCTCTTCTATCATGGGGGTGAAATCCTTCCGCAATACGCACACCAAACTGTGGACCTTTTTTTTAGGAAAGAGATCCAAGCAGAGCTAGCTAGCTAGCTAACATGACGCGCTATGAAAATTAACCTTACCCTGCATCTAGCCGCAAAAGCAGAAGAGGGAGTTAAAACCGAGAGGGAAGCTTCCAGCCATGGCCAAGCGCCCAAGCGAGCCGAGTGGCGTGCAATGCATTGAACTGAAGCTTGCTTCATTTCAATCTATAGAACTAGCTTAACTTTGCACAAATAAGCCCAAATACAATAGCCTAGATGATTTAGCAGAGTTGGTTCGTTGCTGCGCTCTACCCATTAGTATTAGGCGACATGGCTATCGATATCAAACGCCCTACATGTGTCATTGTTCACAGGAGTAGTTAGGATATGTGTACGTTATTTATAGGTAGGTTTAGGTCCCGGCCGTGTTGATGTACTCCCTCCATAAATCTAAAGCGTATAAGAGTCGGGGAAAAGTCAGTCAAAATAGATTTTGACTCTTAATTTCTCTCATAATATAATATCAATTGGTAAAAACTTAATGTTATCTCAAAATAGGTTTAAGTACAAATATATTGATGTAAAATTTATATACTAAATATATTTATATTTTAACTAATTGTTGGTCAAAATTTGTGAAGTTTGACTTTTGGCTGATCCTAACATGACTTACATTTCTAGATGGAGAGAGTATTTGACAAAAAAAATATAAAGAAGGCCGTGATGCTGGATTAATCGCACTGACTGATAAAGCTGCTGCGGTCAAGTGTTCCCTGGCTTCGTGGCCGGACAGTGCTTATGATCAATTACATATTGTTAACTCCATCCACCTAGGCAATCTGCTGCGTCGAGGCATCGTTAGACGAGTTTCCGCCCACTTTCCAGCTAGGCTGGTTCAGAGTTGAACGATCCACTACGATGCAATTTCCATAAAATAGTTTTCAATATTACGAAACGGCATTAACTACATAAGATTTACATTGGGTAAATAGCAAGCGACATCTCATCATAATTGTCTGTGGCAGGTTAAATTATCGATCACCTTCCTCATGCTAGGAGCCCAGGAATAGCAGCAGAGAAGTCACGAGAGTCTCCAAATCACTTAGGTGAAGGATAATTTTTTTTTTCTTAAATCAGCTGTAAAAGAGGATCTTGAGTAAAAAGTAAGCACAGCAAAGAGTATGGACATTGCAGAGTACAGGAGGCGAGGAGCAGCAGTTTTCGCTGACCCCAAGGTGTCTCGGAGCTTGTGTCGGTGCGTTTCGCATTTCCCCACAAACATGCCTCCTCCACATCATCCTATCCGTAAGATGTGAAGCCAATCAATCTTCAGTAGTCGTAGCTACACGCCTATGGCCGGCCCTGCTGCGTGGGGGGCTGGAGGAGAAAAGAACAAGGGCAAGACCAATTCCTAATAACAATATAAATATATAATACATGTATAGAAGCATTGCATTGCTGCAATAATAAATGGTCAAGTGCAAAACGAACCTTTTTTTCTAAAAGAAAGCATATGCGTATATCTAATACTTGGGCCAGTCTCAATGGAGGTTTCGTGTGATTTTTATGGACATTAAATTCACTGTCACATCAGCAGTTTTACTGACATGGTAGGGTAATTAAGAGGGGGTTTCATGGGATGTGAGGAGAGTTTCATCACCATGTGGCACGGTTATCTAGTTTCCAGTCTAGGTAACTGTGTCCATTAAACCCTCACTGAGACGGGCTTTACATGTATTCAGCGTACGTAGAGGGTAAAGTGTATCTTGGTTTCTGTGTGTGCATGGGCCAATGCAAGCTAGACAAGACTAAGGGTGTGTTTAGACTGGGGAAAGATTCCCCGAAAATACACTGTTCACCAAAAAAACACTGTGATGAATAGTGATATGTGAGTAGAAGAGGTGGGATGAATAGGGAAAAGTTAGATGAATAGTGGATTTTGGGGAATATTTGGGAAACTAAGGGTGCGTTTAGATTCAGAACTTTTCCCCCAAAAAACACTATCCATCCAACTTTTTCCTATTCATCCCACCCCTCTCACTCACATAACACTATTCATCTACAGTGCTTTTTTGGGTCTACAGTGTTTTTTCGGGGAATCTTTCCCAATCTAAACACACCCTAAACGGGGCCTAAAGCACACGTAGTACGTAGTCATGTAAATGTAGCATAGCACTGTGCAATGGCACGATACAATATGGATTTCGCTATTGCTAGGGAAGGAGTAGACTTTATTTGTCAGCAGGCTCGCGCCAATGTAGCTGTAGCCTCTCTCTCACACACACACATTGCAGTATAAAAACACCACACCCCCTTTTATCTATTGTCTTCTTCTACTCCTCACCCTCACACTAAACTAGCTAGCTGCTCAAGAAAATGCCTCATCTTCTTGCTCTCCTCCCTGTTTCAATGGAAGAGGAGCTGGGCGCCGTCACTACCCGTGGTACTGCAGCTGAGACCTGGCCAGCGTTTGGAGACCCAAGCGAGCAGCCGCAGCGAAACAAGCCTCACCGATAGGCAAGGCCGGCCGGCGAGCAGCTCGACGGTGAGCTCTAGCACCACACTACCCTGCTGGCATGCATGCTGCTTTGCTCTGTGCGAGCTGTGCGAGCATGGAGAGGCCGGTGTGATGTGAGGTGTGAGCGCGTGGGGAATTGAGGCGTCATGGTCCGAGATACATACATGTCTCTCTTTGCTAGGTATCGTAGATTATTCTTAGCTTTATTATCAGCAGTACTCTGATCCTGGGATATTGCTAGCTTTTTCCTCCCTTCCTCTCTTGTTTTTGCTTCAATTTTCCTGGTCTTTTTTTTCTTTGGTACTAAGAGGCTGTAAGTGACGCATTCTTGGCGTGGAGCTAGCTTTGTTCTGTGATGTTAGTCGTCAGTAGACATCTCGGTCCCAACAGCAGCCTGCTTGAGCAACATTATTTGTTACTACGTTAGTATGTAGTGTAAGGAGTTGGAGGTAGTCTAGAGTCTTAAGCCTGGAATGCATCAGTTACACTTTGTAGTGTATTCATGTACTCTCTCTGTTTTTATCCTTGTTGTATTCTACTACATTTCTACTACTAGTCTTTCTTATCCATTATATGTATTGTTTAGCAGCGGCACACAAAAAGTGCATCCATGTTTGCTTCCTCTTACAAGTTAGCGAGCTTAACTATTTTGCTTCTGCTCCCCTTCCAAAGCACTGGTATCTGATTATTATTACCTGCAATCAATTGAAAGTACACATGGTGTTCTCTATTCTCAAAATCTATGACAGTCTATGATGCTAATAGTGTAACTTATCTCATTTCTTCCATCCTTTTCCTTTCTTAATTATTCATTGTAAAAGGAGAATGGGAGGTCAGGTTACACAACATTCTTTGCAGATTTACATGATAATAAATTATAGTATCATAGCTATCTTTGCGCCCGGCAGCTCTGCCTGGTGTTGGTATAACGGTTAAAATTAGAGTGCTACATGCCAAATTCTCCATCCCCACACACAGCCTCACCCCAATAATATACAGTATGCTACAACCCAGATAGATGCATGCAGCCTCAGATGTACAAGGATATGATGTGTTTAAGTGGTCCTGTTTGCATCTCAATAATTGGAATTAGAGACATATATTCCTCTACTAAACTAACCCTCACAGCAAAAGGAATATAGTCTGGCCCGGCCGGTACCACACCTGCCGGAACAAGATAAGATGAGACGGTTCGGCGGCCGGCCCTTGCACACAGCATGCATCCATCCAGCATCCATGGCAGCTAGCTCTTGCTCCTGCGTTCTAGACGGTCAGGGGCCTTGAATGCATCTACCACTATTTCACATGTGTTGCCTCTTGCTGCCCCGGCCCTCCTCCTCGCCTCGATTGGTCACGCTAGCTCGCTGCAGCTTGCTGGCCCCTCGGTGCTGTGTGGTCGTCTTTGCATTGCGATGCGTCCCTGCAGAAATGGGCAGCAGCGGCGGAGGATGCTTGTCCTCGACCATTCAAACTCTGGCCGTTAATGCTCGGCGGCAGGGAATATTCAGCGTCTGCGCAGGGTCGAATGCATGCAACGCCACTGTGCCCTCATTTATGGGCCTTTATACCTTTGCTTTCGATTGGCGTGGGGGCGTGGCATCGGCATGCACCATGCAGCGCTCACTGCGCTACCCTGAGCGGCTGGCCCTTCCCTATATGCCCCGGCCCTGCCGCTGCTGGAGCCATGGATATGGATGGAAGCTTGCAGCTGGAGAGGTCAGTACAGGGAGGTTGCATGCTCGCATAGCCATCGCCATGCTATGCATGGCTCTGACCGCGGCATAGCCGGCCTGCATATATGCATGTCACAACGCACCACGCGCCACCAGCTTGCTCGCTTGTTTGCAAACTTGTGGGTGGTACTCATCAGCCGTTGATCAGAGGCCTTGAAGAATTAATGGGTACGTACTGCACTACATCTACATACTATATATTCTAGTGCAAAAGGACCGTGGTTAGCTGCCTGTCTTGCCACAAGTGTTGTTTTTATCCTAGCTGGTGTGTTATGTACTCATGGGAAGGACGTACATCAAACACATATTCATGTGTCCTAGCTACTACAAGTACAGCCAGTGTAGATCTACGTTTAAGAGGTTGCTTGAAGCACGCCTAATATATCTGCATGTGCCATTAGCAGACATGAGCGGATGACATTATTCCAGAGTCCTCCTTTTGTTCCTTATTGCTACCACTGGATGGACCATCTATCTATAATCAATGGCATCATTGCACAGGGAGGTGTGATATGCTACAACGCCGACACTCCAGCTATACTGTGCAATAAGATGTGAGCCGTGACCACCTAACAGTACCATGGTTGCAGTATGAATATGACCAGTAGTGTCTCACTGGTGGCCTGGCTAGCTAGCCTTTATGCACTGTAAATGGAACTGATAGGTGCTGCGCCATGTGTATGTGACAAACCTTAACCTGATTATTGTTGCCGGCCTTCTCAGCTTTATTTCCACTTTTAATTTCCATGAATCGGGTTACTAAGCTTTTTTTACAAATAAACTTCATGATGTTCTTGCTGCTAGTGTGAGTTGAGTGCCACTCACTGTAAACTACTAAATACACTGACAGTGATGACAGTACCGCGCCTTCACGGTATAGCTTCTGCTCCTGATGGATGAAGACCAGAAGGGAAGAAGAGATGCTACAAATGCTCGTGTGTGTGCTCTGGATTTGAAGGCAGTTTTACCACAAAAACACCAATATATATCCGCCATGCACTCATTGTCTCATTTTGTTGGATCCGTGTTCCTTATTTGATGACCGGACAGAAGTTACCATCGCATGTCCCTGCAGAAATGTCACGGGACTGGCATGCATGCTTCCCGTACGTACAGGCGCTGCGTATGCGTACACGTACTTGGCGCTCTGTCCCAGCAGAGGCAGCTACCAGTGGTAGATATTGGCATATTGCTGCGTAGTACGTTGAGGGGAAGAAGGACAGGCCAGCGGCTGCATCTGCGGATGTATACGCGCTCTTCGCGCCGTCCCCTCCAAAGCGCGCGCTTGTTCGGCGGATCTGGCGATCGATGAGCGCGCAACACGACGCCGTGGGGCTCAGCCGGATCAATGTTTGGGCCAGCCCGGCCGGTTCTGTTTCTAGCACTGTCTACATGCATAGTCTTATTAGCTTAAACTGCCGTTTTACTGATTACCCACACTGCACTACTATACGGACATACAGTATACTGCGGTGTGTGTTATGTTACTGTGTACAAAAGCCAGGCGCCCATGCGAGAAGGCCAAGCAAAGGAGTATAGTTACCACAGGAGCATGCACACTGCAGCTAGCAGCCCATGCACCTGAATTCAGACAACCTAGAGATGATAAGAGGCCCCGGGTACATGCCATCGATTATTTCATTACCAAAGAAAAACATATTACGCGTTGCGCTATGCAACCAAATTCAATTATCCACGTAGCAAAAAATTACCTTCAGGTTTCATTTTTTTTTATAAAAAAATACATGTAGCATTGTCGTTCTGTCGCAGCATATGATGTGGATTATATTTGGGCTGTCAACTTTCATAAATAATGAATATTAATGTATTTTAATTAGGTCCATGCTATTTCAGCGTCTCCGAATTATGTTTTAGAAATTGTACTTTATCGTTATAATTTAGCATATGCCGCACCCATTCACAATAGCATTATATTATTCTCCGATGAGGGTGTTATCCATTCACAGTAACATTACATTATAGAGGATGATTTGGGGTATATCCTTGAATATATGTGATGGTAATTGGTATTTGTATTTTCTTTCACTAGACAATTACTTACACGTATGTACATGCAGGAACTCCTCTGAAAGTACAAATACATGCATGTATGAATGCCTATATGAGAATGAGACTAGACCAAATATATCTTGAGATTGAGTGATTGATCGAGTCATGTACCACATATATGTATCCAGGGCCATGGCCATAGCCATGTGCGAGGTGCCCGACCGCACGGGCCCCCAAAAGGTAAGGGCTCCCAAATTAATTATTCAAAGGCCAATGGTCTTATTAGGGCATGCACAATGATCCATCTATTTGACACATATGTGTGTTATTTACTTTGGTTTGTTTTGCATGGAGGAATGGGCAAGAATAGTATACGATAAAGTAGACAACAATATGATTTTCATCCAAACACAGGTCCATCTGGGTTGAACCCGTTCCAACCCTCTCCACCCCTATCCACTCCTATCCAAACACACGGATAAGGAATCATGTAGCGCATTGGACTATGTGGAAAGGGGCCCCATTTTCACTTAGCACCAGGGTCTCAAATTTCTGGAGACGACCCTGTATGTATCTCATTTTCATTGGGCATGGTACCTACTACTGAAAAAATAGGCACATTAATTCAAGTTTTTCTTTGGTACGGTTCTTATTTGGTACTCGTATTTCCTTTTTGTGTGGCTTTACCACTTTCAAGTATGTGAAGGCCGATGCATTCTCTGTTCCTTGAAGTTTTAACAAATTAATGACAACGCTCACTGTGCATGCTTGCGTACTGTACTGGAGTATGGTCAGTACAGTTTCCTTCAGTAATCAGTACCAATGCCTCATTTCTGACGACTCTGACTACTCTTGCAATAACCACCGGATCGGACAAATCCTGCTGAGCTGGCATTAAATCCTCTGGCCGACGGTACAAAATTTCTCTCATGCGCGGCCCGTGCCGGCGTCTGCTCATGAATCGTGATCGATCAGCATGAGCCATATCTGGGGGTCGCTAAATCGCAAAGTAGCCGTAAACTGCTAGGAAGCATGCTCAAAAGAACATGTATACAGTAAACTGCAGTCTGCAAGTCGTCCACGAGGCCGGATCGATCGCCTTCATCAATGCCTCACGTACTCGTAACACTATCGTACACCACTCCGTTATCTCTACTAGAAAGATTGTGCATGCAGGTCTCAGCAACCAGCAAGCACGGATATCCCGCAGAGCGTACCGGTATTTGGCAATCGGTGGATGGATCGAGATTCGAGACGTGTTACTAACGCAAGACTACTGCGGTGCTGCCTGTCTACTAGAACTCTGCTGAACGCTAAGGTCGATTCAAAGTGTCGAAGTGCAGAGAGAGCAGAAGCGGCAATGCAGCAATATATAGAGCGAGTGTGGAGTCAGCACTTAACGCGCGTACTACATCACAAGCAGCATGATTCAGCTGCATAACTTCAGCGAAACACTGGATCATCGACCCTCGTTTCGCTCCTTTTGTGTTCAGGTACAGGTATTCCCAGTGGGCAGCGGCATCGGCGGCGCATCGCGTTCCAGCGGCCACGCCAGCCTTGGCAAGCGTCGGTGGCCCGCAGGAATAAACAAAGGAGAGAGATATTCCATGCCAATGCCATGCCACTGCATGCGCGCTGGGTAGCCCGCCGGCCGGGGAGTGGTCAGTACTCCAAGACAGGAGATCGATGGAACGTGAGAGATGCCGGCCGCTGCTACATGCATGCATGCATGCGTACGTCGCGTCGGTACGTCCGTGCGCGCGTGCGACTGCGCGAGACGCGGCGCTGGCTTTATGGCGCGGCAGCAGGCAGCCCACCACTACACTACCCACGCACGCACGCACCCGGCCGTGCGCACCGGAGCTCAGCCGTACGTGCCACGGCCCAGTGGCCCACGGCGCGCGCGCACGCGGCGTACACCGGCGGCTGCGGGGTCAGCGAGCGGCACGCGCGCAGACTCGCACAGAGGCCGGGCCGGGCAACGAGATCGATCGAGTTGAGGGATACGCATCGAGAGTGCGTGCGGGTGGGAATATATGGCTGTGTTCATATTACTTTTTCTAGATGAATAGTGCACTGAAAAACATGTTATGTGAGTGAGGTGAATAGAAAAAACTTTTTGGAGAATTACTTTTTTATCTGAACAAGACCTATGCCCGGCGGACTGCCCTGCTTGGTTTGGTTTGGCAATTGGCATAGGTGCACCGTCCACCACCGCACGCCACGCCACGCGGCAGCGTGCATCGACACCGGCAGGGGGCGTCTTTGGAGGTTGGAGCGCGCGCGAGCGGAGCGGGCCAGATATATGCCATTTGCCATGACGCCGCCGCGCCAACGGCTCTAGCTGGGTTGCGCGGCTGCTCGAGCTCGTCACTGTGGTGCTGGTGCATGCCGTTTGTACTCTGCATGCCTGCTGATGTCCGTCTCCAGTGGCTCGATCAGGCAGCTACCTCGCTCACGTCTTATCCCCCTGCAGCGAGCACTGTTCGTGCTCCTTTTGTTCCTTTTGTTGGTGTACGGCATTACTGCAAACTTTGACCTCAGACTGAGAGCGTGGGGGTGAATGCGGTAGGTGCGCCCCCTTTCTGAGACAGGCACGTTCATGCGCGCATGGCGCGCGTATAGCTGAGCCGAGGTTCTGCTCGGGCTTGGATGCTGCTGGCCAGGCCAGGGCCAGGCCACTGCCACCGGTGTATATATGACTAACTGCAAAGCTTTGAT
Source organism: Digitaria exilis (assembly GCA_015342445.1). NCBI lineage: Eukaryota > Viridiplantae > Streptophyta > Magnoliopsida > Poales > Poaceae > Digitaria > Digitaria exilis. Next base: position 678,199 of record JACEFO010002174.1, read on the forward strand.
CGTACTGTGGGCATGGTGTTGGTGGGCTCATGCATGCATGCAGCAGCACCAGCATAGCGGGTCTGCGTGTATGTAGCTACTGCATTGCTACTTCGACTTTTCAGGATGGGGGCTCATGGCAGTTGTGGCACACGTTCATCAACAGCATTTTCCACCCCAATGTATAAAAAGAAAACCACCAGGTGAGGCACCTAACAAGAGGTAAAATGGAGCCATGGAGTAGTCGAATCACCGGTACGTAAACGGTGTCGTGGACGTACTGGAGCAGACCGAGTAGTCGTACTCGTACCATATAGAGATTTAATATTAATTTACCTGCACCCTTCCAACGAAGTCGTTGTAGTATAGTGGTGAGTATTCCCGCCTGTCACGCGGGTGACCCGGGTTCGATCCCCGGCAACGGCGATAGTATTTTTTTTATTTTTTTCTGCTCGAATGATTTTTACTTTTCAGATGGTAATTTTGGCTTTTTGCTAAGCTCTGCACTGAGGTTGGAAATGAAGTTCTAACACTACTCCATTTTTTTTTTCCCGGCTCGAATGATCCGATAGTTTTGGACCAGCTTTCACCGATGAGATCTGGACAAGTATTCAGTGATGCATTATGTCAGGTTCGTAGAGTGCGGCAGTGCCCACTGCCGTGTAACTGTGCCATGAGAAGTCACATGAAGGTCAGAACGATTTCCAAGTTTCCACCTGGGTTACGTACTTACACGTATGCTTGACAAATAATATCTTCAAAATAAAGCCGTGGCAAGCAAAGATACTGTTAGGGTGTGTTTAGATTGTAGGAAAAAATACTGTAGTATAAGAAAAACACTGTAGCATTCGCTGGGAAACGTGTTTTGTGAGAGAGGAATAATGAAAAGTTGGAATGAATAATGAAAAGTTGCGAATCTGAACATGGCCTTAGGGTGTGTTTAGATTGTAGGAAAAAAACACTGTAGCATCAGAAAAACAATGTAGCATTTGCTGGGAAACGTGTTTTGTGAGTGAGGAATTGTGAAAAGTTGGGAATCTAAACCAGGAACGTATCATGCTGTTCAGGAAGCAGAAGTGCTCAACAAGGAACGTTTATGGATTGTTGCCCATTTTCAGTCAAGCACCCAGGGTCGATCGACATGTGACAAAGGTTGCCATGGCTACTAACTGAAGATCTCCATTTCATGGGGGGGAAAATGCATTTCAAGAACTGAGTCGTGGATTTACTTCCTAGCGTCACTGAAAATTAAGAGAATGTTCCATGGGGAAGTCTTGCTCTGGCGTTCTGGCCTATGCTACAAGCCTACAACAACACCAGGTAGTAACAACAGATCATTTTACCCTTTCGGCAGAACGCCACAGTAGTGTAATTGACGAAAAAACAGCAAAGTACACACCGTGAGCTATGGACTTGAGCCTAGGTCTCAGGCAGATCCGAATTCAGCCATCCACTTCTCATGCTTTTCAATGTCGGCGGGTGAGACACTCTTCTGGACCTTGACCAGAGCCTCCACAAAGTCGCACATGGCCACTGGGTCCTTTGCAATCTCATCCTTCGACATGTTCTTGATCTCGTCGCGGGTCTTGCCGGCTATCTTTCGCCTCATACCGTTCATTGACGCGTCACGGCAAACATTTGTAAGGTCATCTCCACTGTAACCTTCTGTTCTCCGAGCAACTTCATCAATGTTAACATCAGCAGCTATCTGTAGATATAACAGGAGGTAACATAATAAGCAAATAAAGAATATACGACACTGTAACTCGTCATCAACATATATGATGGAATCTGGTAGCGAACAATGTGATTCTAAAAAGAGTTGCAGTGCAATGCTGAGATAAGTAACCAATTTTTCGGAAAATCAGATATTCAAGGGGAAAATGGTTGATTAAAGCAGTCTGGTACCAGGACCCAAAATAAAACAGAAAACAGGGGCAGATATCACAGGACAAGCCAGAGATCTATCTGTGTAGCTTACCTGAACTGTTCTGAGGTTAATGTTGATTAGTGCCTTTCGGCTTTCAAAATCTGGAAGTGGAATATAAATACGCTTCTCCAGCCTTCGCCTGAGTCAATTAAGATTCAAAGAGTCAACAACTACATGTGTCAGAAGAGATGAAGAAATAATAGCAACATTAGTATGCATGTAGCACATGACTCGCAAGGAAATAACCAGGTGAAAATAAACAACAAAGCTAATGTTTTCAATATGGAAAATGCATACATACAGCATATGAGAATAAGCAGATAACATATCAAACTATTCTAGATATAGGCATGGATTAGTGAAACCAATCAAATAAAAGTGCCTGCACAAATCAGGGAACACCACTCTACCAGTCATGGATGTTCCCCCTCAAAAGGCTGCAATTGTGAACAATGTTGATTCCCCACCTAATTTCGACATACACCTCCAATCTTCATAAAATTGTTCAGGCTTACAGACTGTATTTGGCTATATGGTTTATACAAGACGTGGATATGTCCCCTCAATTAAATTACATCGTCCACATACTGTGGTAAAGAACTATGAGAGGTTTTAAACTACCTAGTAAATGGTTGTATGCAATGCAACATTAATCGCACAAAAAGATTTGGGTATAAGATTGAGGAATAAAGTATACAACTTATGGCTTTAGCAGTATCTAACACTACTTGCAGCACCAAGGATTCAATGAAGCAATCTAGCTGCTAAAGTACAACTCATCTATGTGCATCATTTTGTGTGTCTTCCAGGCATCAATCTCTATCTATCAGTAGCCAATAATAACCCAAGTAAAGTGAGCATGAGCAGAAAGGTTTTGCCAACCTCAGTGCTTCGTCAATATCCCATGGAAAGTTGGTAGCTGCCAGAACCATAACAATTTTTGGCTGACCATCTTCAGTGGTAGAGCTATTGTTTACCCCATCGATTTGCACTAGAAGTTCGGACTTCACCCTTCTTGATGATTCATGCTCGCCAGAAGCTCTGAATATTTAGAAAGAAAATGGATAAATATATTAACCGGTAATCTAGGTATAATTTATGATGACCAGCAGAGCTTGGAGTCTAGGTATAATTCATGTCTACGGTGCAAAGTATTTAAGAAAATGTCATGGCTGTGGCATCAACAAAATCTCAAAATTAACTAAACATACCCTCGGGACGTGCACAAGGAGTCGATTTCATCGATAAAAATTGTACTTGGAGCATAGGCCCTCGCAAGGTCAAATAAACAACGGACCATGCGCTCACTCTCACCACGCCATTTAGAAGCCAATGTTGCTGATGAAACATTAAAGAATGTTGTTCCACATTCTGTAGCCACTGCCTTTGCCAAAAGAGTTTTCCCAGTTCCTGGTGGCCCAAACATAAGAACTCCTTTCCAAGGTCGACGAATACCCTGATAGGAAATAGAGCGGACATAATGAGCTGCTATACGTAGCATACATAGTGTCATAGTTTATATATTGGATAAAAAGATTAGAAGAGGGAAGAACATACGGTGCAGATCATGCCAGTAAAAATTCAAACTGCTGGTTTGGGTTCATAATCATTTAAACGTAACATGTCTAAATCAGTGCCACAATTCAGAAAACAAACATGAGCATATCTAGAAACTTTCCTGGTAACAAATAAAGGCAGCACTATTTTCATGCTGAATCATGTCCATGGTAATAAGTTCATAAACATAATTTTTCAAACTGAGGGTAGGGTTTGGGTTCACAATCATTCCAAACTGGTAAACTTTTATATCTAAATGATTGCCATGCTAAAAGATGGAACCAACATAATTGTAATGTCAGATCATTCCCATTACAAAGGGGCAGTAAAATTGGTTCGCATCAAGAATGGATAAGCATTTTTCAGATATTTCAGTGGTATGGTTGAACCATTAAGGGACAGCATGGCAGAATATAAATTAGGGAAATCAATTTATGAATCATTTACCTGTGCAACAGACAATTTCCATGACAAAATTCAGTGTCCCGCAGAAAAAAAAATCAACAAATTATTACCTGAAAATATTCAGGCATCCATAGAGGAAGCACAACTGCTTCCTCAAGGAGTCGTTTAGCCTCACTAAGTCCAGCGACATCATCCCATCTTACGCCTGGAGTAGAATCTAGAACATCCCTTTCAAGCATGGCAGCTAAGTCCATATCTGGACCTTCATACTGGCCCTTCTTGGACTTGCCTTCTTCAGCATCACTACTCTGTAAAAAAGGATTGAAAAAAACAAGGTTTTCAAATAATTGGCGATTTAGAAGAAACTGGTAGTTGACTATCATACAAGAAGGGTTATAACAAGGGATAGACAGTAATGTATGTTCCAGTATCCTGATTTGGAATATAGTGATAAGCTGTCCATTTCGACATAGTTTTAAGTTCATCATTTTTCCATCTAAATACAAATCCTTGTCGAGTATGCTGTCATATTTTATGCCTATGAAATAAGCATACAAGTATACAACCCAGGGAACACATGGTAAATGCAAGTATTTCAACAAGATAAGAGAGTTTATTAGTGTGTTTTCTTAAGTTGTGATTTAATCGAATCGCTTTTTTGTTTCTCAGTATTACATAATCCTAAGGACCCTCTCTGAACATGGAATTTATAAACAATTAAACCGGTATAAAAATGGATAGATGATGATTCTCTTCTACTTGAGATCATCTAAGAAGATTGATATGTATACAATTTCAACAAGAAAAAAAAACTAGTCGCTAGTTCAGTAGATCATCAATTAAAGTCATGTGTTTGCCTATGTCAATGTGCAAAATGAAAATTACGGGAAAAAACACGGCATATTTTCTGATATAAAGGATTTAGGAACATAAATAACACTTGTTTGACAGAAATTACCGCTGAATCAGCCTTGCTTGAACTTGGTTTTCCTTTTCTCCCACCAGTGCTAGAGGCAGTTGATGATCTTACCGCAGAGCTTCCTTTACTCCCATTAGGCTTTGTGCTACGACTAGGTGTTCCATTCCTTGATGGGCCACGTGCCCAGGCTCCATCTTGGGAGGATTTTCTTGCACTAGATTGACCTCTTGTTGACCTTCGGTTTGGTGCCTCTCTTGGTGGAGCCCACACATCAGGGTCATCAAAGGTTGCTGCTGACGAAGTTGGATACTCATCCAATGGTTGGAAATGAAATGATTTGTTGGAGCGAATAGGAGGTGATGAGGACCGCCTCGCGCCAGGAGCTTCTTTAAGGGATTTTAATTGGGCATCTAACTGTTTCACAATATCCACTTCTTCAGATATTGCTTTCTTGCAGTTCATCCATTTCGTACGAACCAGAGCATCGTCCAGGGTAGTTAGATGCCTGAAGAGTTAAGGTTAACTTTAGTAACATGAAGCACAACAAGGAAAATGCATCATCTAGGCTTTGAAAGATCTTTACTAGTTAATATATTGAACAATTCACCATAAGACAGTGCTTTATAAAATATTATCTGTAAAAACTGACTTTGAATGACAGGATTGCAATGTTCTAGTGAAATTAAACAACATAGTAACTTGGAAATTGCACAAATAAGTAAAGCACCTAGCCGTTTCACATTACTTTTACTTTCCCATCCATAACTTTCTTAGAGTTCATCCATTTTATTACTTTAAAGGATAAAATGAAACGGAATGTGAATCTTTTTCGTTGAGAAGTGCTAAGAAAGTATTATCCACCTGCATTCTGATGTGATTGCATTGCTCTAGTCCAAACATACTGATTAAATTTTGAAATTTGCAAGATTATTAGAGCATCAATATTCATGGTGTGCAAGTGCAACAACACATAGCTAATCATTGTTCCAACACAAAGCTGCCTACTCTCTGGCGAGAAATGAAATAAAAGCATTCGCACATTGATTCTAAGTCATCTTCCTGAGTCACAGTCCCACAGACCCCAATTCTAGATTCTTCGGCATTCATATATAGACAAATCGAAGTCATCTACATAGCTAAATTCGCATCACAAACTGTCAACTTCACCTAATTTGAGCCACATGACTGGAAGTGGGTGGACCCAGCAACAGAATAACCAGAGGTTCAGCACAATGCTCCCTCCGGGGCACAACTACCACCTAAAATGAACTCAAAGAGGAGCAGCCAGCATGAAAATCCGTAGCGGTGCGGCCAAAGACGCAGATCCGGGCGGGGCTAGACGTCGCGATCCACACCAACCGGTCGCCGTAGTGTCCTAATCGCGATCCAATCGATCTGCGGTAAGAAGGTAACCAGGACACCGGGGTCAGGGTACTAGGGGGGGAGCTCACTTGTTGATCTGGGCGATGGCGCCGTCGAAGAAGATGATGGAGGTGTCGTAGAGGCCCTCGAGCGCGTAGTCGCGCGCGAGCTTGAGGTGGTCCTGCAGCCCCGCTAGGGGGTTCGCCATTTCCGCCGCCGCGGAGATCCGGCGCTAGGGCTGCCGACGAAGCGCGTGGGGCGGGAGGACAGGAGAGGAGACGAGCAGCTAGCTGGGTGGAGGAGACGGGAGAGGGGAGGCCGAGGGAGCTGTCGCGCACGTTCCAGCGTTCGGCTTCGTTTGGTTTCGAAATTTTTGGTGGTGGCGGTGGCGCTGTGCCGCTGGCTGTTTGAGGGTTGGACCCTTGCGAGCGGGATGGAGGTCGGCTTCGCCGGGGCCAGCGTCGGGGACACTGACGCCCCAGCAGCCGCTGTGTCCAATGGCCCACTGTCATTGACAGAAACCCAACATCCGTCTGCTCCCGTGAGGCGTGACCCCTTCCGATACTTGCAAAGGGGGGTGAGGGCTTTATTATTTACTGTCAGGAATAATGCAGCTCTGGTGGTAACGGTAGGGGATGGTGCAACTAAAATTCTGATGAATGCTCAACATGCTGAAACAATGGCGTGCTCCAAAGGAATTGAACATGCAGCAGGAGCAAGAATGGGCTTGACAAAATCATAGTGGAAACTGATGCTGCTTCGGATGTGATCATGGATCAGGAGTGTAACAGATTACCTCCTGCCATGATGTTTAGGGAGATTAGAACAAGATTGATGTACGGTCTTTTCGTTATCTATAGCACATACTTAGCAGCCGTTAGCTTCAAAAGTGGTTATGATCCTTTTGGTGTGGCATGGCATGAGTACGTACCTGGTGTCATGTATATGTACTAGTGTCCAAGGAGTTGCATGGATGGAGTGGTTAGGGTGTGTTTAGATTGTAGGAAAAAACACTGTAGCATAAGAAAAACACTGTAGCATTCGTTGGGAAACGTGTTTTGTGAGGGAGGAATAGTGAAAAGTTAGAATAAATAGTGAAAAGTTGGAATGAATAGTGAATAGTTGAGAATCTGAACATGGCCTTAATGCAAATTGCAATAGCCTGATTATATATAAAAAAAACTAATACAGTGGCTCCTAGCGCCCGAGCCCAAGCTCCTCCTAGAAGGCCACAGCCCAAAACGAGGTAGATCGCCAAAAAGATTTCGCGCGTCGCAAGTAGAAATATAAGTGATTTTGTAGAATGATTTTCGGATAAACTAAATAGTTATCATAACATGACACTCTAGTTTCTAAATCAATTACATATGGTATCGGTTCTAATTTATTTTATTATTTTTTATTTGACTATGTATATGTGGTCTTAAATATATATAACTGCTTTATCTTAGTCATGACACTCTCTAGAACCTATTTTATTACAATGCGATGTAGGAACATTTAGTCCGTTGGATATAGGTAAAGAGATAGGATAGAAATGTGCAATATCGCCCAGACGAAGGGAAGGACCATGGACATGTGGATGGTGGCATGCGTGAAAAAATATTAAGGAAGATGGCATCATGCCCAAAGTAATTATAGGCCAAGTATAGTTTCACTTTGTATGAGAAAACAAGAAGACTAGTATGTTCTAAAGGAGAGACAGAGCCTTAGATTTTTAAGACTTGTCTACGAAGTCTTAGATGTTTAACAGATTATTTTTTTGCTGGTAATTAAAGTTTAAAAATTTTAAGACAATCTCAAATCGAGTTTTCTTGACGAGGGAGTATATATGTAGGTTTTGTCGGGATACGGAGTGGGGGAGTGGTTGCTCAACGCTCGGGACCCTAGGCCAAAGCAAAACTAAAAAATTATGTTAAAGAAAAAACAAAACTAAAAAAAGATGACGAACACGAGTGCCCAAGACCCTCATCTCGGAGTGGCGCAAACAAAGAAACAGCCAGGAAGCAGACACACGCACCCTCTGCTTCCTCGTTTATCACGTCCCACTCCCCTCACATTCTCTCTCCCTCGCCTTCCTGTCCTCTTCCCGAGAAGCAGTGGAAGCCCGTCGGATTTCCACCCGGTTCCCCATGCCGCCTCGCCGGCTACCCCATTAGCCCCCCTCTCGGCAGCTCGATTCGCCGTCAGGACCGCGGTCTGGCCTTTGGATCCGGCAATCTCTTGCCCACGCGCCGCAGATCCGAACAAATCCCAGCCTTCCCGGTGAACTCCTTCCTCCAGCGGCAGTTCTGTGGCCGCACCTCCTCGTTTCTGTCGATACTTTGAGCTTGCATTTTGTGGCTGTGCAGTGTGCAATCAGGTGCTCCAGGGTTTGTTTTGGGTTTCTTTTTCCCTTCGATTCACTCGCGCTCGCACTGTTCGACTGTGCTCCGGCTTGTTGCCCAGACTTGACATTTCTGCATCATTAGCATTAGAATTAGACTCCCTGGGTGTTTACTCTACTGTCTCTGGTCGCTGGTCACTTTGCATGCGATTTTTGGCGTGCTACAGCCTACAGGCCCAGGACCATCCAGAGCTTTGGTGTCGCTGTGGGCATGCCGTTGTTGTGAGAAATCTCCAAGGAAAGATGTGGAAACAGTTCCTGCCCAAGCTGCCTAAGAAGTCCTCTGCCTCCGGGAAGGGCGACCGGGCTTCAGGCTCTGGTCCGGGACGCAATGCTGCCGGGAATGGGAGCACGATACAGCGCACAAGCAGCTGCCCCAGCGGCGGGCCTGCCCGTCCCGCGTCCAGCGTGAAGCGCATGTCGTCCGCCGTGTTCCCTTCGAGCGTGGTGGCTGGCATCGAGCCGCTTGTTTCATTCAACGATGTCCCGAACGGGGAGAAGCCCAACCTTTTTGTCAGCAAGGTGAGCCTGTGCTGCGTTGTCTTTGATTTCTCGGACCCGAACAAGAATTCAGCGGAGAAGGATTTCAAAAGGCAGGCATTGGTGGATCTTGTGGATTATGTTGATTCTGCTAGCTCCCGATTCACGGACCCCATGGTTCTTGCCTGCTGCAGAATGTTTGCTATCAACTTGTTCAGGGTGTTCCCTCCCCATTGCAGGTCCAGTTCAACTGGCAGCGGTGAGGGTGAAGAGGAGGAGCCAATGTTTGACCCGGCATGGCCCCATCTGCATCTTGTGTATGATCTCCTACTGAAATTTATTGGCTCCTCATATCTGGATTCAAAGGTGGGGAAAAAATATTTTGACCACACATTCATCGTGAGGTTGCTTGAGCTCTTTGATTCTGAGGACCCAAGAGAAAGGGATTGCTTGAAAGCAATATTGCACCGGATCTATGGAAAGTTCATGGTGCACCGTCCATTTATCCGCAAAGCAGTTAGCAATATATTCTACCACTTTGTGACTGAGACTGATCGCCATAACGGTATTGCTGAATTGTTGGAGGTTTTCGGCAGTGTTATTAGTGGCTTCGCATTGCCTCTGAAGGAGGAACACAAAATCTTTCTTTGGAGGGTACTAATTCCTTTACACAAGCCAAAAACACTTGGTGTGTATCTGCAGCAGCTAACCTACTGTGTGACCCAGTTTGTTGAGAAGGAGCCAAAGCTTGCAAGTTCGGTGATACTTGGCTTGCTCAGATACTGGCCAATAACAAATAGTCAGAAAGAGGTAATGTTTCTGAGTGAGATTGAAGAAGTCCTAGAGGCAACCAACATGGTTGAATTCCAGAAGTTCATGGTTCCATTGTTCCGACGAATTGCTCACTGCATCAACAGTTCCCACTTCCAGGTAATTTTTTTATGCTGTTCTAAATTTCATTGCAACTTACCTTATTTAGCTTTGAGAAATAAATTGCATGCTGTGCTTTAGTATACATTCAAATATCTGTAGTGTATAGTCTGCATGCATTTTAGCCTTCTATTCACATAATGTGGTTTTTGCATATGCCAAAAATATTGTGCCAAATGAAGAGTACACAAGCAAATAACTCATGAGCTTTCATGTGATTCATTTTTGACACTCTGGTTGATTTACTTTGTCATCTACACACTAAAGTCCAAAGAATCAGGCATCCCGTTGGAACCGTTCATGACCACAAAATGGACTTATCCCACTGGCTGCCTATGTATGGCTAGGTTCGATTTGGTTACTTGATGGGTATGCAGACAAGCTGAGTAATGAATACCTGCTATTTTCAGAAAGATGTAGACAAAGGATGGTAGGCCAGCGCATCAGCACCAATGCATATGGGAGATATTCGTAGTTGATTCACCATTAATGGCAGACCTGTGCATATAACACGAGCCATATAACAATGAATCTGATGGGTAACCGGCCATGTATGGTATTACAGTACTGGTTTTGCGGGATTTGATGTTAAGTAAAACTAGAAAGCCACAATAGATAATTGAGGTAACTGAGAAACCGACCAGTTTGTGTTGTTCTCTGGTCATGGTTGTCTCCCCCTGCAAGAGAAAATGAAACCTTGTCCACAATCTAACAAGTTATGTCCCTGTCGTCTTTTCCATTATTTCATCATTCACCTTTTTATGTTCTTTTTAGCACTTGTCAGCATATCCAGGGTTATGACTGCTTTTCGCATGTACCTTTGAAATAGTTAAATCAAATCAAACAAACTGTTTCAGGTTGCAGAGCGAGCTCTCTTCATGTGGAACAATGACCACATTATCAGCTTGGTCGCACAGAACAGGCAAGCGATCGTGCCCATTGTCACCCCAGCATTGGAGGAGAATATCCAGAACCACTGGAACGTGTCTGTCCTAAACTATACAGCCAACGTGAAGAAGATGCTGTCAGAGATGGACGAGGAGCTCTTCTCCGCCTGCCTTGCCAAGCACAAGGAAGACAGAGAGAGGCAAGCATCACTGGAACAGAAGCGAAGGCTGACCTGGGAGTGACTAGAGTCTGCAGCGGCGTTCCAGCCAGTGACAGGCAACACAGCCGTCCTGGTGAGCCGCTAGGCATCAGGTGTTGGAGGAACGCTGTAACTCCCTCCTGTTTAGCTCGGTGAACATGGTGCTAGTGCTGAACAGAACAGCACCTTGTTTGGTTTAGCTCCGTTCGTAGTAGTACGCCGTTGCTGTAGCCTGTAAGCTAAGTTGTAACTATGTGTGTTGTGATCTCTTCTTCTCTCTGATATGATAAGAGGCAACTAGGAATGCCTGTTTCATGCATATGTCAATATGTGTCTGTTTAATGAGCAGCGTTATTCAGCTTTTTCCCTTTCTTCTCATTGCCTCCTTTTAGGAGGTGATCAGCTACCGTGACAGGATGTTCTACCGGCTCTCCAGAATTGGCATCAAACACAGCACCGTGGAGTTTAACAGATTGTAGTCAAATAAATAAAATAATTTTGAATGTTGCCCAACCTGAGACCAAAGAAGACAATTATTTTAAAAAATAAAAAAAGGAAGAATGGTACTGCAAACTTTGAGGGAAAAACTATAATAAGGCTGAAAAAAGAGAGGAAAGGCTGAAAAGAATAATAAGGCTGAAAAGAGAGAGAGGAAAGGCTGAAAATAAAAGATCAAAAAATTCCGTTGCCGGGACTCGAACCCGGGTCTCTCGGGTGAGAGCCGAGTATCCTAACCAGCTAGACTACAACGGATCATATGGCTACTTCTTCATTCTAATACTAAAAGTATGTTAGGTTCTCATTCTCAATATTAAAACTTGTAAACTGTGACTATAAAAATATAGATTGTGGATTATAATAATGTACATCTTTGGATCCCAAGATTATAATTTAGATATTGGGTTGGCTGAGGAGTTGAGATGTCTACCATGCTCTTAGTTTAGATAGGGAATATGGTTTGGAACGAGGGTTTTGTAGTTCGTGTGATTATTCAGTGTTCTTAACTAGTTGTGTATTTGTCCAGTTAGTGAGGTTTTGTCTGTTTTTAGAGAGCAAGGGTATTCAGTTCTTGGGCCAAATTGGTTCTGTTAAATCATGAACTCTTTTGTCCAGATCTGTTTACACATGTATTTTGTTTTTACATGATATACTCTTGTTTAATTCTAGTAAGATCCTGTTGAAAGAACGCCTGTGTACTGTACTTCTTCCCATATTGTTATTGCTGGAATATTATTTCTGCTCACATTATCACATATAACAATAAACAATGTCGTCAAGGTCAGAGATCCCAAGCTGCACTATTGAGTCAGAAAAATCCATCTTCACCGTTTCAGCATGTACATCAGCAATTCAGAACCTCAGTTGCCCCATATAGGGTTCCTGTCTTCATCTATGTCGATGACCAGCAGGTGCTCTGGTTTTGAACCATTTGGTCCCTCTTTGTACAGCGTGGGCAAATATGCATGGTATGCCGGTAGGTAACGTGATACAAAATCCATGACCTGCAAAGATTGCCAGCGATTATATTCCACGGAATACACGTCACGGTAAAGAAATCAGGTGGGGAAACTCTCCTCCATTGCCGTTAAAAAGAAAGAAAGAAACCATGTCAGGAATCTATTTCTTATTGTTGGATAAATGTGTGTCTAGTTCAGATGGGCTTCAATTTCAAATGAATGACGTAAGAATGATTTGATGAAGAAACTACATCATTCAACCAGTCAAACAGTCAGTTTTATTTCCCCTCCATCCGTAAGGCTCAAAAGAGTAATGCTACTAGGGTTCAAAGGGGTTGTGCAGTGTGAATAGCTGTCAGAGAACTCACCTCCTCATTGGACATTCCAGGTTTTCCATCTGCTCTCATAGCTAACTCTGCCTGCAAAAATCCAAGTACGAACTTCAGAAACTGCAATCCATACTTTGTCTCGGATCCATAGTTTGTCAGATGAATTGAGTAAGGACCTGCAGCCTCCACTGGAATACAGAATTGGGTTCTCTTATTTTTATGACGATCCATGACTCAATGAACCTGTCCCAAGCATCATAGTATGCTTCTAGGTTCTTGTTAACGACCTCAAGCTGATTATGACAACATTAGCATCACAATATAACTATAGTAGAAGTACAGAAAAAAAAAAGCTAAATCAGGTAACGAAATAACATCACAAGATAACCTGAGGATCCACTGCTTTCACAACTTCATTTGGAAGAGGTTTAAATCCAAGCATCCATCCTTCAAAGAGAATAACCTAGGGCAGCAAAGAAGACATACAGAAAATTGAGAATATTAGACTCCTCAAACTAACGCTCCTCAGCTAAATATGAGATTACCTCTAAGGGCCCTTCAACCTCCGGCCACATTGAAGGATCAGCCCGATCACCTCTTCCCCCAAAAGCAGACTACATGAAAATATGACATGTATCATGCAGATGATCAGCTATAAACATCAGCGAGAAGAAGGTTAACTGCAACCTTTTACCTTGTCATACCGTGGAATCTTCATCTTCATACCTAAATGTTGCGGAAACAATTGTCAGTTTACATAAAAGTTCAGTGATGAGTTCATCATGCCTTTCCAAAAACGCAAAGAAGAAGTCCTATGCACAAAATTGTTCTGAACCAACCAGTACCTTCCTTCCTTAGTTTCATAAGTGACTCAAGTGTTTCAACTGAGAATTGGAGATCGTGGCTTCCAGCATTTCCACGGAGCTAGAAAATTTTGGTCAGTCGTTACTCTCATGTCTTGCAATGTTCAAAATAAAACACAGCCTAGCAGCCAAATGGAGTGAGGAAGTTTGTACCTCTAAAAGAGCGTTGCCAGGATTTCTATCCCTCAGTTCATTCTGGACATGAAATATATTATGGTCAGCTATTTCACTATTTAGAGACTATTTCTGAATATAGGATTGATAAGCTTTCCTTATTTAGTTGAAGCTTCACACCTGTTCTTTTGCTGTCAAATAGAAATCATCTATTGACAATGTGGCGGAATGCCTGTGTCACATAAAATTTTAGCCACTATATATATATTTCATTCATACAGGTGAGGAGACATGCTATAATCAGTTTCGATAAGAAGAACTTACCTACCAGAAACTCGAAAAAGGTAATTAAGTGCGAAGACAAGAGTCGTCTTTCCACTTCCTTGAGGAGCACTGACCCCAATCTGTGTTTCATAAATATGATTAGTTATCAGTTATGAACTGAAATTGTAAGTAGTTTATTCTTGTAACCTCAGAATCAGATTCAAGCCCCATCTTGGCTGAAATATCTCCTTCAATGATTTTCCCGGTCCATTAAGTGTGACTCATGGACAGCATATGCTTTTCTGTATTCTACTAAGCATCCACAATGCGTGTGGTGGACGCATAATTCAGAAGAACTTGTTCTCTTCTGCACAGCTGGTGGAACATGGCAAGATGAGCTTTGGATTCTGTCCCGTGTCCACACTAGAAGACAGAGTTCTGTGACAGATACGTCGGTTTATATCTGAGATGCCGGATCTACCTGATCTACTGGTGAAGTCGATTGCCTAGTTCTACTTGGCATGAAAACAATTACTAGTAGCATATAAGAAAATGTTGATGCGAGTAGCAAAAAGGAAATGCCGATGCGTGCTTACCACCAATGGTGGGATGTCGTCGCTCTCTTTGTATTTTGCCCTGTGCTCGATGACCTGGTCCTCGCACCAGAGGAAGACGGGGATATAGAAGTGATATATCCTCGCCTTCTCGGCCTCCGACAGCTGAAACTCGTTGAGGCGGAAAAGGCGAGCGACCTGACCTCCGCAGCGCAGCCACCGATCGATGGACTCGGCGATCTTCTCCTTGGTGTAGCCGATCCTGTCCACCAGCGGGCCGCTGCAGATGAAGTCGTACAGGTCCTGCACGGACGTGACGAGCGCCGGGGTCGATGACGGGGTGATCCGTGGCGGCGTCAGTGATCGGCCGGGGCTGTGATCCGGGCTTGACAGGAACGCTGGTGCAAAGGGACCGACAAATTTGCATCAATGAACAAGTATTTATTAATCTTGTCTTACTGAAGTCACCACAGACAGAGCGATCCGGGCTGCGCTGATAGCCTGATAGGCATTCTGACAGGTGATACGCGACGCAACTGCCTTTAATTTGTTTGCTCTAGATGTGCAGGTGAAGAAAGAGCTGGAGGAAAGAAACCAAGATGCGCAAGAATTTCTTACTCGAGTTATCATCCATGCTGTCCGTCCAACAACCAGAGAAATCGATGGCCCTTAGCAAGAAGAACCCAAACCAAATCGATCTTGGCAAGCACTAAAACCGGAGGAGAGAAAGACCAAAATGCGCGAAGAGTTTTATACGCCACCGAACAATGCTCCACTGAGTAAGGTCCGAAAGGAGAATAAGAAAATGGCTGCTGAAGTCATACGCAGGCTAGTGCTGGCATCCATTCCCAGAGTCCGAACGATCACGCCTTCACCGTCCAAGCGTCCTCATCCGTTTCCAGGAGTTTCGCAAGCGGAGGAAAAAGGTCGTGCTAAAAACAGTAAACGACACCCAGAACAAACAACACTAACGCGAAAAAAAAAAGAATCGAATCCCCACTGAAAAGCAAGAAAAAGACTGTTCAAAAGTGCGCACCGGCACCGCTTGCGCGAGCGCAATCTTTCCTCGGCATCCTCGTACACGGAACTGGTTGAGTTGGGGAACCAAACCTTTTCCCGGTGAAGCGGCGGCGGTCGCTGCGACGGCTGCGGCCCTGCGGTGGTGATGCGGCCTGGCGAGGAAGAAGGGGGTCGCCGAGGAGGAGGAGGAGGAGGAGGAGGAGGCCGATGCGGGCGCTGAGGGTGGCGGCGGGGCAGCGTGCAGAGGCGCCATTCTTCCTCGCGCTCCGCGAGCGATCGAGGAGACGTGGGGTTTGGAGGGGGGCGGAGGGGATTGAGATTATTCAGGATTGGGCGCGGGGCGCAGGCAGCCTCTCGATACAGCTCCTGCCGCCCGCCGCATGGCCGATCGCTTTCGCCGTGCCGCGGCCCGCGGCAACTCCCCCAGTCCTCGCGGGCGGCACCCGTAGGCATGCCGCCATGGACAGCAGCGCTGACACGTAGTTGATGTGACCACAATCAGATCAGACGTTTGGCTTTGGCTGCTTTCGCGCCGGGCCGCTGGTCCAGTCACCAGACACCAGCGTGATCAAAGGGCCAAAGCCGTCGAGCGTCTATTTCTCACTTCCGAGAAAACATGACAGCTAATTATATAAAAATATGTAGTAAATTTTATGATAAGATATAGATATCATTATATAGATATTTAGATCTAGTTTTTTTATAAAAAATATTTAAAGACTTAAATGTTGAACGTATTTTCTATAAATATAGTCAAACTCGTGGCACGAACACCCAAAATGACTGTAATTCTGGGATGGAGGGAGTACACCGCAAACTGTGAGGAAAATGATGTGGTGAATTATGATCAGCCCCCAATTTCTTCATGATGTGCGAATATTGGGACATCATGGCTCGTATCACTCTCTGAATCTATTTCTTGATCTTCTTCATCGAAAATTAGGAGCTGATCATATTTCACCACATCAATTTCTTCGTGAACCTGCATCACATGAGAAAACAGACTAGAAGAATTTTTAATATCAGAAATAGATATTTCCTCACATGGCTTTTCCTCTACTAAACTCAATTTTTGTATATCTTGCTCACACCGAATTTTTTGGCTTTCCTCATGTATGGTGGAATCTCTCAACTTTTTATCTTTTAACTCTCACACTCAATTTGGCTTTGTGGCTCTCTTTCTCACATGGGTTTGGGAACTGATGGTGTAGAGTCCTGATGGACTAAACAACCCTGATGGCTCATCCTATGGGCCGGCCCAAGTACAAGACTTGAGGTACAAGACAAGGATTAGTCCTAGTCGGTTAAGATAAGCTGTGTTAGGAAATTAGAGATAAACTTGTAAAAGTCTCCTGATCCAATACGGTTTCCATGTAACCCTATCCTCCCGCATATATAAGGGGAGATAGGGACCCCCCTCAAAACGGATCATCTATACAAGATACACCATACAGGACGTAGGGTATTACGCACATTGCGGCCTGAACCTGTCTAAATCGTCTCTTGTCACCTTCGATTCTAGATTCTCGACGACTTCTCCCTAAACCCTTCTCTCAGGGCATCCCCTCGAGAACCTAATCAGCATAGATCGCCGACACTTTGGCGCCGTCCGTAGGATCTACTTGTCGAGAACTCGCTAAAGAGTCGATGGCATCCTTCAGCGCCTCCATCGTCACCAAGTTCGAGGAAGGCGCGACATTCATCTTCGGTTCCTGGTTTTGCATCACAAACCAGGACGGCAAGCTCCGACGTGAACTGCGCAGTGAGACGGTTGCGTCAGCTCCGCGACCCACGCGGGTCACGCCGCGAGGATCGCGGAAAACTCCAAATTCCGACACGATCTTCGGATCGTATCCCACTCGGAGGAGTACATGGCGCCCGAAGCAGACTCAAGCTCGGGCAAACAACACCGACCCTGCCCCTGTCAAGCGGCAGGTTCAACCCACACGTCCACGACTCCCCGGTGGACTCCAGATCACCTCTGATTTCCACCAGGGTTCTACGATCAGGACCGTGACAACAACCCCACCGGCACTCAGGAGCTTCAATTCAAGTTCCCGTGGGACGAAGACTTCACCGCGTCGATCGCGCTCGTCTCAATTTCCCTTCGGGTTGACAAATTCGGCAGCGATCTAACAGACCCATCTGGTGACGAAGCTTCACCAGATTCGCCAAGCCAACTCAGATCTTGTCATAACCACAACTCCCTCGGGGGTTATCGTCCATTGGCCTAACATGGATCCTGTCCTTGCTCTCCACGAAGCGAACGCTCCCTCCACAGTACAGGGTACTGTCCCTCTGCTTCCCTTTCAGGAAGGCAGAGAACTTTCTGTTATCTCAGAAAACGAACATACCGGGCCCAACAACCCCGGCCGCCAGTCCTGTGTAATCCTCAACGACCACAGCGACGACGACGTTGTCTCCGACGATGCTCCAACAGTCGACGGAGAAACGGACGGAGATCGAGAGCTCCGTATTGAGCGAAACCGCAACCGAGCCCTAAGGCGTCGCCACATTAAGATGAAGAATCTCAACGGGGAGTTTGACAAAGAAGGAATATTCAAATCACCTGCGGCTAACATCATGTTTGCTGTTAGCGTCTTCGAAGGATTTCAAGCTACCCCTGATATTGACCTTGCCAAAGCTCGCCTCGAAGCCGCGGCAGTTATGGTTGATCGCCTAGATGGAAGCCGCTCCGCTTCCAGAAGCAAGAGTTCTTCCCACCACCGAACACCCTCAGCAAAGCGCCAGAGCAGCCACTACGGTAGCTTCGCCGCAAAGACAAAGGGTACAAACAGGCCTCGCGAAGAACCTCCCCGTCCGGCCCGTTCTCACGTCGCTCCTGATGATGCCCGCAATCAGATCATCTGGATCCGGGAGGGGAGAGCTACATCACATGTTGCAGATTCTGTGGGGAGGCATGACACCCCCAATCCCGATGCCCTGCCATGCTACACACGCGCCATTCGCATTAGTTCTTTCCCTCGAAAGTTCAAGCCGCCAGGCGTCACCACCTTCGACGGGAAACAAGACCCCAACATCTGGCTGCGCAGATATTCTTCGGCAATCGAGGCAGTAGGAGGCGATGATATCTCCAAGATGCTGTACTTCCCTGTCGTGATGGAGCAAGGCCCGCTCACCTGGCTTGAGTCCCTTCGCCCAGACTCCATCGACAGTTGGCACACGCTCAAGAAGGCTTTCGTCTCCAACTACAAGAGTTCTTTCGAGCGCTCTGACAGCAAATACGAACTACGAGCATGCAAGCAGAAGCCAGATGAGTCCCTACGCGACTACAACCGGTGATTCTTCGCCATAAAAGCATCCTGCGTCCTCATCGCCGACTCGGAAGTCATCGATTACTTTCAAGAAGGGATGACCGATCGCAGTCTCTTCCGTGACTTCGGTCACAATCGTCCTCATGACCTGGAGGAATTTCGCGCCATGGTGGCCAACTGGATGGACACCGACGATCAAGAACGGGAGCGTTACGGCAAACGTCCCGTCAATACCGGGCGAGGGCATCAAGACGACAGCAAGGACCAGCCGCGCGACTCCTTCAAGCGCAACGGCAACAATCCACGGAAGCGACCAAACAACACGGTCGCAACCGTCCAGTCTGTTCGCGCTGCTCAATCCACGCAATAGAGAAAAGAGGAATTCAACAAACTCCTCAAAAAGCGTTGTCCATATCATCCATATAGGAAGCACACCATGGGCGACTGCTGGCTCCTATTGGAAACCTTCAGCAAGCCTATCAAGAAAAAGAAGACGGACGACGATGGAGACGACAAGCAAAACTAGGGAGACGGTGGTTTCCCAGACGTCACCAACACTGTCAATGTCATATTTGGAGGCATGGCAGCCAGCGATACCTCGCGCGATTGTAAGAACGCACGACGTGAGGCATACGCAGCAGAACCAGCGGTGGTCACACCGCTGCGGTGGTCAGACACCCCCATCACCTGGTCCAGAGAAGATCAATGGGCAGAGATCGCTTGTCCCGGGCGATATCCTCTCGTCCTAGAAACCGTCGTGGCAAATAGCAAGCTCACCAAAGTCCTGATTGATGGAGGCAGCGGACTCAACCTCATCTTCGCCAAAACTTTGAAGCATATGGGGCTTGATACGAGCAAGTTGCAGCCAGCTGATTCCCCCTTCTATGGCATTGTACCCGGGAAAGTTGTGACTCCCCTTGGGCAAATCACCTTGCCCGCCACGTACGGTACTGCATCAAACTACCGCACCAAGTACATCAAGTTCGAAGTTGCGGACTTCGAAACATCATACCACGCCATCCTCGGGCGTCCAGCGCTGGCCAAATTCATAGCCATCCCCCACTATACCTACCTGGTACTGAAGATGCCAGGACCTCATGGTGTTCTGTCCCTTCGAGGTGACATCAAGCGCTCCTACGTCTGCGACAAAGAGGCAGTGGAGTACGCTGTCAGGGCCGCATCCACTATCGATCGTCAAGAGCTCAACCCCTTGGCAGCAACTATCGTTGATGAAGATGGGGACGCCCCGACGCAAAAGAAGACGCGAGCCATCAAGCCTGTAGACAAGGTTGCTACAAAGACAGTTGATCTCCAGACGGGAGACCCAACGAAGACGGCGGTGATTGGCTCCGCCCTTACTCCAGCATAGGAAAGCACGCTCGTCAACTTCCTGCGGGCCCAGGCAGACATCTTTGCCACAAAGCCTTCTGACATACCTGGAGTTCCTAGAGATTTGATTGAGCACAAGCTAGACCTCAACGAGAGCACGAAGCCTAAAAAGCAGCGACTCCGAAGATTCGCCACCGAGCATAGGGAGGCTATCAAGAAAGAGCTAGCTAAGTTATTAGCAGCCGGCTTCATTAAAGAAGTCTTTTATCTGGATTGGTTAGCTAATCCGGTTCTTGTAAGAAAAAAGAATTCTAATGAATGGAGAATGTGCGTTGATTATACCGATCTCAACAAACATTGCAAAAAGGATCCCTTCGGGCTTCCTCGCATCGATCAAGTCATTGATAGCACCACCGGGTGCACCCTTCTCTGTTTCCTCGATTCTTACTCAGGATATTATCAGATATCTATGAAAGAAGAGGATCAGATTAAAACTTCATTTATCATGCCATATGCCGCATATTGTTATACAACCATGCCCTTTGGTTTGAAAAATGCAGGCGCCACATATCAGCGGGCGATACAGGGTTATCTTCAAGATCAACTCCACCGAAACGTCGAAGCATATGTTGATGATGTGGTCATCAAGACAAGAAACCCTGAGGACCTAATTGCCGATCTCACCGAGACGTTTGATAACTTACGCAAGTGGCGTTGGAAGCTCAATCCTGCCAAATGCGTTTTCGGTGTCCCATTAGGCAAACTTCTCGGGTTCATTGTCAGCGGACGTGGCATCGAGGCTAGCCCTGAAAAGATAGCAACAATCATGAATATGGAGCCGTTGCGTACCGTCAAGGATGTCATGAAGCTTACAGGCTGCATGGCTGCACTCAACCGCTTCATCTCCAAACTCGGAGAACGCGGGACTGCGTTCTTTAAACTCCTCAAGAAGCAGGATAGATTCCAGTGGACACAGGAGGCCCAGGACGCTTTTGACAAGCTCAAACTCTTCCTTACTACACCACCTGTGCTCACTGCACCACTCCCGGGTGAAGATCTCCTGCTCTACATTTCAGCAACCACCAATGTCGTTAGTGCTGCTATTGTGTTGATGCGACGAGGAAGGTCATCTCCAGAAGATTCAAAGGTATGTGTACTTTGTGAGCGAAGTTCTTTCCGACTCCAAATCAAGGTACCCTCAAGTGTAAAAGATTCTATACGCCGTCTTAATGACATCTAGAAAATTGCGGTACTACTTAGACTCCTACAAGATCATTGTGGTTACTGGATACCCTATTGGCGAAATTCTTCATAATCAAGACGCTACAGGTCATATCGCCAAGTGGACTGTTGAGCTCGGAACCTACAGCATTGAGTTTCGATCTCGCACGGCCATGAAGTCTCAAGTCCTTACTGATTTCATATCTGAATGGACTGAGCACAACCTTCCTGACGCCACCACAAAGCCTGAGCCCTGGATTATGTATTTCGACGGTTCTCTCAAGCTGGAAGGTGGCGGCGCCGGAGTTCTGTTGATTTCACCTCGAGGAGATCAACTCAAGTACGTTCTGCAGATTCAATTCGCCGTCTCCAACAA
Organism: Digitaria exilis; assembly: GCA_015342445.1. Taxonomy (NCBI): domain Eukaryota; kingdom Viridiplantae; phylum Streptophyta; class Magnoliopsida; order Poales; family Poaceae; genus Digitaria; species Digitaria exilis. The sequence goes on from JACEFO010002174.1 coordinate 700,036, forward strand.
CGCTACAGAATACGAAGCTCTTCTTCACGGGCTGAAGATGGCCATCACCCTCAGTATTAAGCGCCTACTGGTATATGGGGATTCAATGCTGGTCATCAAGCAAGTCAACAAGGACTAGAATCGGAACCATGAGAACATGGACGCGTACTGTGAAGAAGTTCGAAAGTTGGAAAAGCACTTTCTCGGCCTTGAATTCCACCATGTCGAGAGAGATTACAATGTTGCTGCAGATGTCCTATCCAAACTGGCTTCTTCCCGAGCAGAGGTACCCAGTGGTGTGTTTGTTAATGAGCTCTCTAAGCCGTCTATTTCTGAAGCAACACCTTCCACCACTGCAATTTCAACCCCTGAGGTTATGCTCATCGACGCAACCTGGAGTGCACCAATTATAGATTATATCTTGCACGACAAACTCCCCAAGGAGAAGGCAGAAGCTCAGCAGGTTGTCCGTCGCAGCCATGATAATCGGGGATACACTATACCGGCGTGGCGCATGCTCTGGCGCATTGATAAAATGTGTCTCACAACAAGATGGAATCAGTATCCTCGAGGAAATCCACGCGGGTGAATGTGGTAATCACGCAGCATCTCGTACCATCGTGGGCAAAACCTTCCGCGCTGGGTTCTATTGGCCTTCGGCCTTACATGATGCGGAGGAAATTGTTCGTCACTGCAAGGGTTGTCAGTATTTTGCTCATCATTCACACCAGCCTGCGCACAAGATCAAATTGATACCTCCGTCATGGCCCTTTGCATGTTGGGGGCTTGATATGATCGGGAAACTCCCCAGAGCCCCTGGGGGCTTTGAGTATTGCTTTGTCGCAATTGACAAATTCTCGAAGTGGATAGAAGTCTTTCCAATTGTCAAACCAACATCCGAGAAAGCAGTCCAATTCCTTCAAGAGTTGATTCTACGCTTCGCATCAAATTATCATAGATTTAGGTACTACATTCACAGGCAGCAAGTTCTGGGATTATTGTGAAGATCGTGGCATCGAGGTGTGCTATGCCTCTGTTGCTCATCCTCGCGCTAATGGTCAAGTAGAACGAGCCAATGGTATGTTACTCGATAGACTTAAAGCTCGGATGGAACGAACCTTGAAGAAGGCTGAAGGCCGGTGGATGAAAGAACTATTCCCAGTTGTCTGGAGCCTCCGATCTCAACCTAGTAAAGCTACAGGGCAATCTCCCTTCTTCTTGGTGTATGGATCTGAGGCTGTCCTACCTGTCGATGTCATGCATGGCGCTCCTCGTTTTGAAGAATTCCAAGAAGCTATGGTGGATGAACAACGAATGCTTGAAGTTGATACGGCTGAGGAAGCATGACTGGCAGCTTTATTAACAATGCTACGTACCTTCAGGGTATTCGCCGATTTCATGATAAAAACGTGAAGACGAGGTCGTTCCAGATTGGCGATTTGGTGTTACGACGGATCCAGAACACAGCGGGTCACACAAATCTCACTTCGCCTTGGGATGGACCATTTATTTTATCTAAAGTTCTCAAGCCAGGCACATATCAACTACAAACAGAGGATGATGATACCAATCCCTGGAATATAGAACACCTTCGCAAGTTCTATGCGTAGGATCTTCACTGTACCACTACTTCGGTAATGCGAGTCTCTTTATATCGTTGCTTCGGCAGCGCGATGTATACTCAATAAATGGAATTATTTATTCCCCCATTGTTGGGTACTTTGTGTTCAAATTACCTTGTCTTCGTGACATCGTCCACATATTATTTGGGTTCTTTCGAGACCCGTAAAAATTGTTTTTCCCACAATACAAATTCGGAGCAATTATATGTGGTCTGTCCGGGTTCCCTTGGGGCCGTTAACGGATTTGTTCCTCCATTTTCGCTACCTCGCGAACGTATCCAGCTTTAAGCTGCCGCTCCGTGGGTCTTACTGGGTTCTTATCTACTGAGCCACATACAGTTTGTTCCCAATGTTTCCTTTTGGGGTACATTTATTAAAGATAATCTCCCTGGGTTCCCTCGGGTCCTTAACAGGGTTGTTTTTCAAGGGTTAAAATTTACGCATTACATGCATGTTTTGACTAAGTCCTGGTGATTAACACAGTGACACCCAAGGGTTCTTAGAAACTCTCGGTTTGTTCTTCATATACAGAAAAATCAACACTTGATTATATGAAACTCGTCATGATATTCATTACAAGTTTTCTTGTTCAGATTACAATTTCCGGCTTTGCGCAATTGCCTAGGCAATTGGGTCGGCCTCCTGTTTCAGGTCCCTGAAGACGGCTTCTGTATAATTTGGCTCTGGCCTTCTACAAGTTTGCCTATGTCTACTTCAGGGTACCTGAACTTCACTACAGCTAATACATGCACAAGACAGGCTTTGGATGATCTTTTGATATAAGTCTTCAACTGTCGAGGCATGGCCTTCAGCCGATCCAGGAAAGATTGTGGAGCTGTAGGGTCCTCAGGGACCAGGGCTTTCACCATCGGATTCGCCGCCTTTTCCAGCAGCGCAATCCGCTTCAAGGCTTCGCTCAGGTCTTCATCCGACTTCTTCATCTGCTGCATAGCTTCTTCACGCTCCGACATCCTCCTGGTTGTTTGTTCAAGCTTCTCATCCAGCGTCTTCTTCTCCGCGAGATTTCTACGAAGCTGGACGAGTTCTTCAGATAAGAGTTTGTTGTCTTCGTGCGCATCTTCAAGATCCTTGGCAGCTTTCTTTTGCTGCTCAATGACTTGAATCAGCTGCACAACGGCATCCTTGCGCTGTTGGACTGCAACTCAGAGTTGTTCTTTGATGATACCATGCTCCGCAGAGAGAGTCTTCAACGCTTCTTCATTACGATTGGCCAAGTACGACCAATCTGTCATCTTGCTCTGGGTTGTTGTCAACTGTTGTTGAACCCCTGCTCCAAAAGTTCACGATAGGGTTTTTATTTCAACTATGAACGGGTTACATATTGCTCGACTTTAGCAACATCAGGGTACCTTTGATCTCTGATTTAGCTGTAGCAAGCTTCTTCTTCAGATCGTCCTTCTCGGCGGCCACCTCCTTAGTTCGCAGGTGCAGGGTGCGGATCATATTGGCGTCTTCTGCCTCTTGGACTTTGCGATCTTCGCGTTCCCGCTCCAGTTCCTTTTGGAGGCGCTCCGCCTTGGCGTGCATCAAGGAGATGTTACGGATGTATTCGGTTTTCTGCCTTGATGCTTCGCCGACGGCCTGCAGCTTACAGTTATGAGATATATGCTTATAATGACACTAAAGTACAGGGTTGCTCTCCATACCTTGAAGTACGCCACTACCCTCTCGGCATGGTACAGACCCCTATCGATGTGTTCTTCATCCTCCTCCGCATCTAAGACATACTCGAAAGTCTGCGGATTCGGATTCACCAATGGATCGAAGCTTCCGATGCGGAAGTTACCGATCTCTTCTTCAGCTTCAGTACTCCTGGGTACTCAGAGGACTTCTTCGGTTACTTGCTCTTGGGTTGATTGTTCACTTTGTTTACCCCTTTAGCATTCTGCTTCTGGAACAGCCTTCGCCCCACTAGTCTGGGATGTATCTACGTTGCTCGGGGGCTCCACATTGCTCTGGTCACGGTGTTCAACCTCGGTTTCTTCTATTACCGCCTGTCTGACCAGTTGCTCAATATCCGCCAGCACCTCAGCAATTGTTTCTTCCACGTGCGGCTCTACCGGTACTGGCGGGTTTGCTAACGGAGCAGCTGCCTGGACCTCTGGAAGGGTTGTTTGAGGATCTTCGCTGGGTTCTTCTGGCACTGTGGCCTCTAGCATCTCCATGGCTGCTAGCGGTATTTCTTCAGCTCTGCACCAACAACTTCACAATCAGGCTGGAGTATTATGATCACAATTTTTTTGTCAATCAAGTCAAGATCTACAGATTACTTACATGATGGTAGGTCGCATTGGAATTTCTGGCTCTTCCAGCGTGAACTCTTCTTCTGGCTCCTGTTCCGCCGTCGCTGATCCGGCAGGGTAGTTTTCTTCTACCACTGGTCTTGAACGAGCATATGGAGCTGAGGCAGGGTTGAAAATATTATGAATTATTTCCTCCTATGATAATGGTTGCCGGGCAGTGACTTGCTGCGACCGGCTGGTGCCGATTTCTCCAATAGCTATCCCCACAGATGATGTCATCTTTGGTTGTGGGGATATTTTCTCCTTCTCCTCCGGGATGACCCTAACCCGCGGCTTGGGTAGGGTCCGTGCTCTCTTGGGCACTAACGCATTCAGATATGAAGTAGCGGCTCTTTTTGACCCTTCTCCTCTCTTGGAGGTTGCCTTTGCTTTGGCACGGGGTACTTCAGCTTCCTGATTTCCACCATCGGCGTGTTGCTCGTCAGCTTCTTCAATTGTGGATGACAACTCAGCATGAGGATTGTGTTTACGAACCTGGTCTCTGATCCCTGGATCTACACAACGGGCTAGTAAGTTGGCTTCTTCAGCATTTGTTGGATCCAGGGGAGGCAGGCTCACATATAGTGATCGGTTGGCTTCATACTGTTATGGTCAGAGATTTAGATATCAAGACATCATATTGAAATACACAGAGTATTGCCTTTGGGAAATGGTTCATACCTCGGGCGTCATGGTGATTGCGGAAATTTCCATGATTTCCGGAAAATCTTCGTCGTTGATGATCAGATATTTCTTCAACAGTTGTGTGATCCTCTTCTCTGGCAAGGTACCGGCCGCATTCCATGAGAGATTCGCATCATCAGAGTATGAGTACCCTGGATTACAGCGTTGTTTGCATGGCTGGATTCTCCTCAACACAAAAGGACTTGTATACAATGGCTCCTGTCAATCCCTGTGCTTTCAGGTCTCTGATCATGTTGAGAAGTTCTGGGATTTGCATTGCTTGATTTATCCCTACGGTTTCACTCCAGAATGGCTTCGTCATTGGAGGATTTCCTGAGCGGCTAGGCAGTTGTGGTTGATGGTTCCACGCATAAAACCATTCCTTCTGCCAGTCTTTCAGACTTTCCTTGGTGGAATAATCCATATATACTGGCTTCATGCCTTGGCGGAACTGGATCACCACTTTCCCAACTACTTGTGATGGTCCGCTTGATGTCTTCACTCTGAATAGGTGGCGGAACAGAGCGAAGTGTGGATCTATTCCTAGGAAAGCCTCACACAAATGGATGTAAATGGACAGATTCAGGATGGAGTTGGGGCTCAAATGACACAGTTCGATACCGTAAAATTGCAGCACACAGTGGAAGAAATCACAGGTCGGCATACCAAAACCAACTTCATAAAAGGTTTTCCATACCGTCAGTTCCTCAGTTTCCTCTGTGGGGTACTCATGCCCGTGAGCACTCCTCCAACGACTGATCTCCTTGGCTGCGAGGAATCCATCCGCCTCAAGATTCTGGATGTATTTTTCTTTTAGTGTACTGGTTGGCCAGTCACTAATTGGATCTTCCGGGCAAATGTTTTCTCCAACAGTCGCCGCCTCCTCCGTTGCAACAACTTCCTTCATCGCTTCTGCTTTCCTCTTCGAGCTTTTGCTTCGGCTGGATCCTTCATCACCGGCCATTACGGTTTCTTGAGGCTTGGTGTGGAAGGGATTAGGGCTCGAAGAGATTGCGGAAGAGTTTGCGCAGTCTTTGGATTGCTAACAGAGCAACTGTCGCTAACCCTAGATCTGTTTCGTTAAAGCGTGCGGAAACAAGGGAGGCGAACGGTTTATATTAACTTTTCGAATCGTTACTTAGGTACTTTTCAATTTTGGTCCTTCCTTGATCCTATATTTGAATTCGTTCAAATTTAGGCTCGGGGGCTGAGGGAACATTTTCAGGAAATATATTTCTGAAATTTTTTGGTTTCAATTGATAAATTCAAAAGGAGTTCTAAAAGAACTCGGACTTCTTCGGAAATTGATTCTCTTCAGATTCGGACTTCGAAAGAGCCTCGAATTTCTTCTCCAAAGATAAACGAGGCTTGGGGGCTGCCCAATTGGGCCACCTATTCGGTGCGCACCAATCCGAACTTCAGAAAGATTTATGAGCACTTCATTGCCTATCGAATAGTATGGTTGCAACTTCCGAAAGCAAAGAACTCTGTGGGCTTCAAACAACCCTGGTGGGTCCTAAAGAACTCTGTATTTTCAACAATGCTGCTCTTCAGGAGATAAGGTGCTCGGGGGCTTGATGGTGTAGAGTCCTGATGGACTAAACAACCCTGATGGGTCATCCTATGGGCCAGCCCAAGTAGGTATAAGACAAGGATTAGTCCTAGTCGGTTAGGATAAGCTGTATTAGGAAATTAGAGATAAACTTGTAAAAGTCTCCTGATCCAATACGGTTTCCATGTAACCCTATCCTCCGGCATATATAAGGGGAGATAGGGACCCCCCTCAAAACAGATCATCTATACAAGATACACTATACAGGACGTAGGATATTACGCACATTGCGGCCTGAACCTGTCTAAGTCGTCTCTTGTCACCTTCGATTCTAGATTCTCGACGACTTCTCCCTAAACCCTTCTCTCAGGGCATCCCCTCGAGAACCTAGTCCGCATAGATCGCCGACAGGAACGTATCCTGACACTCAACTTGACACGAGCAATGTTGTCCGGATCACCCCTGTTATGACGACCATGATGATTTTACTTCATATATGAATTGTAGTAATTGTTGTACGTGTTGTGGCCTCTGGAATTCTAAATAGGTTTCCATCCAACATATGTGTATCAAATATATAACTGAGATGAGAATGTTTTGGAATTTTGTTTGGTCTACTTAGTTTGTTAAAGTGTCATGTCATAAATCTATGTATAACACTTGATCATAAAGATCGGTCTAGCATGATGTTAGTTGGACAAGAGCACAATTTAATTGGCATATAGTGTTTTATTGAGGTGCATGTATAGTCATTTGAGTTTGAATATGTACTTGGCTAATACAACTAAAGATAAAATATGAGGTTTTGCAAAAAAAACTTTAAATATCTAAAACTTTAGAACGAGCTCGGTCGTTGGAACTGGAAAAAACTAAATCAACCAATTTTTAGTATTTAACCATATTATACCAAAAAGATAGGAGAAGGTGGTATGATTTAATAAGTGGTTGGTAAAGAGAATTAGGGAGGTGTTGTTGTTCTCCTCGGGAACGGAGCGGGATTAAGTGACTTTGCTCTTAAGGTCAATAAAGAAATTATTTATTATACCATTATCAATAGGTCATTTATCCTTATGAATTGGCCGTGGCATTAGTAAGGAAAGAGAACACAAACTAGATATACATAATGTAGCAACATTACCTCAATGGCAGCTTTATTCTTTGTTCAAACATGGGATCACTGATAAGTTGATTATTGAATTGGCAACAATTGGATTGATGCATTCATGTACATAAAACCGGTGACAGCTAAGATGTCACATATGTATGTTGTATGCATCAGGTTCAAGGCATTCATGATCGTTTCAAGTTTCAACTTTCAGCTGAGTTCACACAACAACAACTCTTTGTTTCATCACAGTAGGAACGTGTATAATTAGAACGACCTTCGCAGAATGCTTTGCACTGGTCCAGATTGCAACCTTTAAGAGTTGGCATGTAGCATGTTGTAATAGATTTGACAAGTGGTTCAACTGCATGTGCAACAAAACTAAATCAGTGCAAAAGTTAAGAGTAACAAAATTAATTCACCATTGAAAATAAAATTCATGGAAACATAACATGTTGTGTATTCACATATAGGTTACAAAGAGAGCAATAACCATTCCAAAGCTATACCTGTGGCATTACTTGATAACGTGAGAACAATAGACATCATCATAAGAGTCACCAAGACAAGAAACACAATATTTTTCTTGAAAGTTGCCATGAGAAGTAGCTAGGTCCTTTTCCCACTTTTCTTATATTTTTCTTGGCTAGATGTGAGTGTTACTGAAAACTTCACCCTCCCTAGCAGTTTATATAGATGTAGATACCAATTATTTCGGACATTTGAGGCTCATATAATTATAATACATGCACTTATTAGTTTGGTTATTAAATTAGTATACATTTATTATGTAATTATATCTAGACTATAACTTTTCTCACTAATTAATTACTGCTAGGTTAATACTAAGACAATATAAACTTTTGTGTTCATTCCAATGCAATGACGTAAAATAATGCTAATTTTATTGCATCCTATAATGTAGCTTTTTCATGACTAGTTACATTTAGCTAAGATTTGATTCTACCCTAAAAAATTACCATACTATTATGCATGTTTTTTCAGGATTAGCTAACTCTACCTAAAATTTGATTATGAAATTTAGGTATGTAGCTCCTAAAAATAATGAATTTACTTATTTTTTATAACTTGCTACTACATAACTATTCAATAGAGTTGTCTTGGAGTGGTCTATGCATATGGTTTCTAAACCAACTATAGCACAATGCATGTCAAAATTGGCATTCATATAGTCAGTTGAGTAGCCGATGGGACAAAAATTCCATGTTTATTCAATTCATGGTAAGAATGGGTGCTACAAATGGATTCATATAGTCAGTTCAGTACCTGATGGGACAATAGTTCTATGTACAGAAATATTCACAATAAGACCTGGTGCTTTTGTTCTATTTGTTGTTAATAAAAAATAGTAGTTGCATTGATCACAAATATAATCTCAAGTAGTAATCTCATTACAAAGCTAAAGATATAAAGAGGAATTGTGTACTATTGCACATCATTTGCAATTCAACATCATAAGCATATACAACAGAGTTCAAGTTCCTCAACTTAAGGTTATATTCTAAGGTGTGATTTATGGTACACTAGCTTGTCATTCCATATTAAGCATGTGATTTGTATGACATGGTGCTCAAGAGACAGACAACAAATATACAATGCTTAATTGGATCAAGCAAGTCTAAAACAATTGTGCTCCATGCCAACAAGGCCCTAGCATTTCATGCCCTAGTACAAGAATCATCTTTCAAGTTGATCAATTTTTATTCATATAGCTACCCAAGTAGTATTTACTCAACAAGCCTATAGCTCGTGAGTGGTGGTGACCTTACCACCTCTCATCTTCTAACGAAGCTAAGAATGGCTAATCAATTAATTCGTGACATCTACTAAAGTTCCATCCATCTCCCCTTGTGCGCGACGTCCACCTCCGATGACCGATGACGACGCATGGGAGTGCGGAGCAAGGCACCCTCCTGTCGCTTGCTCTCTGCCAGCCTGGTGAAAGGAGATGGATGGATTGGACTTTGCCTTAAGTTGATCACAATACTTGGATTCTCGTTGAACGGTGGATCCGAACATAAAGTCACAATGTGACTTGAATAAGCGAAGTTGGGTCTTAGCAAAGTCACTTAATCCGGTACCCCACCTCCACTTCTTTGATCAGTTCCGTCCCTCATCTCTCTCTTCCCCGTCTTCCTTTCCAGGTGGCACGATTGGGCAAGCGGCAGCACCATTCACCACTTCATCCTCGTCGGGCGCTTTGCCGGCAACGAGCATCAACAAGGTATACCCTCCCTTTATTTTCCCTCCTACTGTCCAAAACAGAGGAATAAAAACTCAAGTGTAAGCTATGTATTTGGATTTGACCTAATTGCAATATACACGCATCGAGGTGTAGTTACGGTTGCCAAATGAGAAAATAGCTAGTACTTTTATAATATTATATCTCAAAACTATTCACTTTTTTTAAGTAGTGCCAATGATATTTTTAAAAAAATTATCCAAGCCATCATTTAAATATTTTTTTCATATTGTTTTTATATTATCTTAAACGAAGTATATATTTATTTGATTTCAAAACTATTCACTTTTTTAGCGTGCTTGCTGCGAGTGTTAATCCCACTGCGTCCATCAATGTGGCCTATTGAAGTATTGATGTCGTCTTCTATCTCCATCGAACTCTGTTAGTACTTGTCACAATAGCCATACAACTACCGATTTTAGGGATGAAGAAATAAAAAAACTAGCATCTCAAAAACGAACGTTGAATCTCTTCTACCCATATCCATATATACCCTATAGAAAATGTTGACTGCGCTACTTTTCACTGCCTCCGTGTCATAATACTTCTCGTTCTCTTTATCAATTTAGGTTTCGAGGTTTGAGGTTTATAGCATATTAGCCTTTCCAGGTTTATAGCATCATCAATGAATCTGGTAAACGCTATAACGACCAGTAATTTAAGATAGAGTACAAAAATATTGATTTATAATTTTTAAAAATGTTGATTATTTTATATTTATTTATATTCGAATGTTAGTCTGATTTTTTACCCAACAGAAAATGTTGACTGAACTACTTTTTACTGCCTCCGTCTCACGATAATTCTCGTTCTAGGTACCATTTTGGTTTCGAGGTTTGAGGTTTATAGCATCTTAGGCCGTCCAGGTTTATAGCATCATTAATGAATCTGGTAAAAAGCTATAATAACAAATCAAGTACAAAATGTTGATTTATGATTTGAAAATGATTGATTATTTTATATTTATTTATATTCGAATGTAGTCTGATTTTTACGTTTTTAAAACATTAACTTATATTTTAAGGTTTATGGAGAATTTTCCCTCCGGCCCTCCAAGCCTCTCTCACCAAAATCGGCCGAACCGACCCGTAATGGCGTTGTTTTCTTCCTCCCCGCGACCCATCTCGCACCCACTCGCCACTCCCTTCGCTCCCCCAGCGCCCGCCGCTCTCCACTCGGTCGGCCCGTGCGCCGCCTCCACGCTCCCCTGCCCCAGCTGCAGCTCGAGTCCGGCTGGTGCGGCAGCACCGTCCCTTCCCACGACTTCTCTGTTCTTCCTCTCGGCCTCGGTCTTCCTTTCCTAGCGGCGGCGGCAGGGCGAGCTGCGCTGCCCGTTGTTCGCCGAGCGACGGGCGCTTCGCCGGCGACGAACATCTGTCCGGGGTATGTCTGCCTGCTCCCCTCCCTTCCCATCCTGCTGCCCGGAATCAAACACCCAAACCCCTAACGTATGGAATTTGTATTCGGATCTGATCATGATTTTACCTACTAAATTCGATCCAATACTGGGTCCGCCCCTGCTACTAACCCGAGAATGCCATTATGCCAGTGGCATTACAGGGACTCTAGTATGACAACATAGCAAGCTTGTTAATGTTTTAGGATTGGCTTTATCTTTTCTTTCAAACTACTGATGTTCTTATGCTCATTTTATTTTCCAGGGAAATGCATAGTTGTTCTTTAGATAATCCTTAAGAACTCTATTCCACTCATGGAGTCATCAGCCAAGCAAGAGACACAACCGAAGCCGCGGCTCATTGTCCGTCTTGGCGTATTTCTTGCATCTCACCACATTCTCTTCAGGTTCACCCTCATTTCTCCCTATGTTTGCAGTCTAAATCCTTCCTTTGGTCCTTTCTTCCTAACTCATCCGTCACCATTTGAGATCAGTGTTATTTGCTGCTTTGCGGGCATTATTGCGCTCCTTCTCCTACCTTCACTTGCCAAAAACACGTACCTCTCGGAGAATGCTCTTATACCTGGTAACTGACCCTCTTCTCTATTTTTTTACTGTGATCGGTGAATGTATATCTGTTATTGGCTTATTGCTACCGCTGCTACCTTTTTTTATGGTCTTTCTGAGGCTCTTGGTGGGTTTCGTTTGTAGGCTACCCCAACTTGCTTGGTCGACGGTTTTGTTGTTGTCATTGTTTTTTCATCCTATAAATGCATATAAGCGTGCTGTGTTGTCCGTACAAATACATATATGTCTGCTGTTGTTTGCCACTGTGAACGGTGTGCCTGTCTCGAGGCGTCCTATCCCGTTTATCATAATACACATTGTATCTTAACACCCCAGAGACCAAACAACTCATATCAACTCACACGCTTGGCAGGCCACACACAAAGGTTAAGCTTTTGTCCTTGCTTAATTTAAATTGGGCCATGATGTCACATTACACTGTTATAGATACTGGACTGTTCTTGTGATGCTTTTCCGAATACTTCGATTGAGCAACATAGTGTTTCACAATATCGTGGTGATTGGGTATTCAGCATAGCTTTGGCACTCATTGAATACGCTGTATCATAGTGGGTTTTGATTTCTCATCCACTCTGTCAATTAATGTATGTGTTTAATGTACAAAGCTGCATGAACAGATTCATATTCGAAAGAGTTTTGAGGTATGCTGATTTTTGTAGCAATTAACAGTATATTCGAAGAGAAATTAAGGGTCAAAATTCTTAAAGACTTTCTCTGAAAGCATAGTCTGTGGAGAAAGTGAGTATTAAATAGTGAAGACCCATTATTCACATCAACTACGCAGGAAATTATGCATTTGTAATAGGCTACTCTATCAGGCTACCATAGTGTTATTTCTTGTATACCGACACAAAGAATGAAAAAATGTCGATAAATAATAATGGCATCTCTTTAGAACAAAGCCTTTGTTGGTCTCTTCCCCTGGTCTAGTTTTTTTTAAAAAAATATAATAATGGCTTGCTTTCATTGAAACTTTTGTGCATCAGCGATATCTAAAAATGAAGCTTTGTGTGTAGGCTCTGCCAATCCATTATTTTCTACTGAAGATGCCATCGAAGCAAACAGATTTATGAAAGGAATTGAAGCTGCAGCTGGAGATTCAATAGGTGGCATGTATGTTACTCCATGTAGAATTATCTTGTTTCATGTGTACCTTCCTTCATGCTTTAGCATTCTTCTGCATTGATGTTTGAATGCAGAAGTCACATAGTTCTACTGTTTTATTAGTTCAAAATTTCAAGGTTGCTGCTGAGGGGATCTCTATGATGAAATACATGCTTGCAGCCGTATTCTAGTTACTTGTAAGCATGAACATAGAATCCTTGTAACTCAAAATATAGAGTTTACTGGCTTATAATAACCAAAGATCTGATTTTCAGTTTTCACAAGATACATGAGTACAAGCTTGTTCTGAGTTAAACTGATTAATTGAAGCCTGAAAGTGTACACCTGAAATATGAAACGATAAGTCAAGGAGTAAATTAGTCCGATCCATGGTCTCAATGAGTAAAAGGCTTTATCTGATTTTGCTTTAACCCACATTTTCCATTATATGTTACAGAGATCTGGCAAAATTCATTTCACAACAAATTGAAGATCTGGGTGCAGAAGTATGTTACCATAAGTTTCTCCCTCATAGCAAGCATTTTCATCCTCTAAAGTTCTTCACCTCCATGACAAATGACATGGCAATTCAACCTAATGGCACTGACTCCAACTTTGGGATAAACACTATTGGAATTATACGTGCTCCTCGAGGCGATGGGAAAGAAGCAATAGTCCTGGTTACTCCTTATAATTCCCGGAGAGTTGACTCAAATGAATTACTATCCCTAGCCCTTGGTTTCTCTGTTTTTTCCCTCTTAAGCCGAGCAGCATGGTTGTCCAAAGATATTGTGTGGCTAGCCGCAGACTCACAGTTTGGAGAGTATGCTGCAGTCTCTGCATGGTTAAACCAGTATCATAATCCTGTGTTCCTGAGTCATTCCATGATATTAGATACCAAGATATATGATGGCAATGCAGAAAAGGCAGAATTTGATACTTTCAAACGCGCTGGAACAATGTCTGCTGCTCTAATAGTTAAAGTTGGTGAAACCAGGAGATATGGTGATAGAGATAGTGTTACGATGTATGCAGAGGCATCTAATGGACAAATGCCAAACTTGGACCTTCTGAATGTTGTACACTATTTGGCTGTTCATAGACAAGGTTTTCGTGTGAACATCGCAGCATTTAGTTCTTTGCTGAGCTCTGCGTGGCTTAGGGTTATTGCTGAATTTTTTCATAACCTTGGGACTGTGTTAAGAAAAATAAATCCTGACTGGAAGCTTGATATTGCAGTCCCTGATTATGTGGAGGGAACTGCTAACCTAGCTAACTCTATATACAACCAGGTAATTGAAATTAATCATTCCTATTTCACCTCAGAAAACCCTTTTTTTTTTTGCATTGAGACTTAAACAATTCTTTCTTCTGTAACTCTACTATCCCTTAATGTGGTTTCAGTGATGCAGGCTCTTGGAGTGCCCACAGGGTCACATGGTGCTTTCCGTGATTATCAAGTTGATGCGGTTTCTTTAGAATTTTCACCAACATTTAATGTCAGGAATGAGAATGCTAAATCTTTATTGCTTCTAAGGGGGGGAAGGTATGTTCCTATCCGTTCCAATTTTGTTGGTCTAGACTGCATTGTTGTTGGGACGTAAGATGTGCCTTGGATTGTTCACTTGCTTTGAATAGTTGACTAGACAACTTTGCATAAGTGTCATTGTGTGTGTTTGCTAGTCTAGTCTGAAAACATAACAAAACATTTTGGTTAATGTTGAAAGGCTATAACTACTCTAGGCTTGCCATTCTTGTTACTGTATTGTTCTTATTGGATAACAAAGGCTATATTGCCATGCATTGAGGCATGCAATTGTTTGTATCAGAACTTCACAGCAACAAGTATTAACTGCACAAGTTTGTTGTTAATCGTGTACAGCAACGTCTGAAGTTGTATAATCTGAGGAAAATATAACATAACAGAAAATTGTTTTGTTTCCAACACAAGCTTGCAAGTTCTTGCACTGTGTGATTACATGTTAATAGATGGAACCACACAGCATGCAAAAAATTACTTAGATTTGGGTCTTCTAAGTGTTTTTGGACCATTTGATAGCTGCTACGTTTCGTAAAAAATGTTAGCATATGCGGCCTTATCGATGACAGTATATGGAAGTTATGTATTTCAAGAATAATTGGTAGGAACGAAACTGTTAACTTTAACTGGTAAAAACTGCGTGCATGGATGGAGGTGTTTATTGCACTGAACTGAGCTCAGGAACACCATCTTAACTTTTGTGTTGCCACTGCCTGAAAATCTTGGCATACAGCTTTGATCTACATTCTACGGAGAATAAAGTTTATCATAGCCACAGCAAAAGTTTGACATGTTTTGAAATTCCTTTGATTCAGGTTAATTGAAGGAGTGGTGCGTTCAGTAAATAATCTGCTTGAAAAGTTCCATCAGTCCTTTTTCCTCTACTTCCTTACAGCCCCGAGCAAGTTCATTTCTGTTGGTGTGTATATGATTCCATTTGCACTGCTTTTGGCACCCCTCCCAATAGTTGCTGCTGCTCTTGCTGATGGCAATAAAAGCATGGAAAAATTGCCAGAGAACTCAATAGATGACGGTAAAGCAAGTGTCAGTGCTGATGTTCTGCAGAATAAGGGTGGATCATGGAAATGGCTTCAAGCTGCAAAAGTCATGCTTGTTATCCAACTTTGGGCAGTTTGTGTTTCACTACTTCCATATTACATTACTCAGATCCCTGATTTCACACCGATGCAAAGCGCAGTGATCTGGGCTATGCTTTCCATCATCATACTGATTGCCCTTTATGTCATGTTCGGCTCACCATACTCAGCTGGTGTTGAGTGGAAACTTCTGAAAGCTACAATGATCACTTCCATCTCCATAGGACTTGGGCTAATGTCGATCATAAATTTTGCCACAGCGCAGCTTGGGGCTCTGATAGTGATCCCAATGTGTCTGTTCTCTCGGCCTCTGAAGGCAGGCTCTGGGATGCATTCCCTTCCTCGTGCAGTACTGTTGATTTCAAACATAACTCTTGCCGTGTTGGGTTTTCCTCCAGCCGCATTGCTGATTATGAAAGGGTTGTCCAAGGGGTCCTGGACGGTAGACGTTGGAGATTTCTGGGTGTGGATGGAGTTCTTATGGGAGTGGAGTAGCGCAACGTATCTGTACCTGTTTTTTGTCCATCTCCCTTGCTGGCTGTTGTGCATCCATGTATTGCTGCACCCATGCCGCCAGTCGGAATTGAAGTTGAAGCAGGAGTAGCTGTCTCAAACCTTTTATTTTCATTTTGGAGTAGACAACAGCATAGAAGATATTTCTCACTGTTTTCTGTTGACCATTGTGTGGAACTTGATCCCTGGGTTGGTAGAGGCTTGTAAGATGGGGAAAAAATCACGATGTATCTTCTAAGGGTGATGGCCAAGACAGTTACAGAGGCCTGATTTTTTTAAGAAAGTCTGCTTTCTCAAGCTCGTGGACAATATGTATGATATCTAATTTTCTTTTCTATGTGGCCACCCGGTGAAAATGCAAAGCGCGAGCAACGTGAGATTTGAGACGTAAGTTTTTTTTTATTGCAGGATTATTTAAAGCAATCATGTTTAAGCACATCCGGAAAAGATCATCTCCTTGCAACGTGAACAGTTAGTAAAAGAAATTGGCACCGTGGCGTGTAAAAGCGTTGTCGATAACTCGATATCACGTTTCTTTATATTTAGGATAAAAGATGAAATCAGTTAATAATTTTTTTCTTACGGTAAGTCAGAATCCATGGCTCGATATCGGACACATTCCCGCGAGAACTGTTTAAGACAATGGTAAAGCATAGATGCCCCGATGTACCATCTTACTACATGAAGTGTACCAAACGACCAATTCATCGAGGCAGAAACTGTCCAGGTAAAGATTGTTCCGAACAACTTCTGAAGTAGCTAGTCCCTTGAACTAGAATTCTAGATAAGGCCTTGCCGCTGCAGATCAGCGTAGGTCTTCTTGTTGTAGATGTTGCCTTCTTGATCTTCGTACTCTTCTTCCAGGTCTGGCCGCCACTTGTTCAGCCCTTGACGTGCTTGTATTTTTTCCCAGAGCCCTTTTGCCTCCTGACAACATAAATTATAAATGTTAAAAATACAGACACATATAACAGCCCCAGAGCCCTTTTGCCTCCTGACAACATAGATTATAAATGTTAAAAATACAGACACATATAACAGCCACTGTTCAACAGTAGGATTAAGATTATACATGGAAGGCATGCATTCACTAAGCAGCTTGTAATTATGCATGGCAACAACATGCACATAAATCAGGAAAATGAAGAGTACAAAACATAATCGCAGCTAGAGAAAGGTTTGGTAGCACTATTTTCAGGGAAATTATTATTGTTGCAGCTTGGTCAATCTGAAAGCATAGAAATAGTATTATTTTTTACGTTGAATCATTATCCTTTGCCACATGGAGATTTTGCTTCTTCGAAGAGATGACACTGGTCACTCTTAGAGTGAAACCAGCCTTGAAAGAGAAGATTAATGTTTAGTTCAGTAGTCTGTAATTTTCTCTCTTTTGTCTTTAGGCCTACGGCCTTGTGTACTGTAAATTTTCCATATATAAAAATATAGGTAGGGGCCTCCCCTGCCGGTTTCCTTAAAAAAGAGTACAAAACAAAAGGAAACAACACAAATAAGGCAGGCAGACAAAAATGCCTATGTATTCAATTAGATGAGAACAAACTGAGGTTTATCTAGCAACAATTATTTGAAGCAAGAAAAATTGTATCAACAAGACAATAGATGATGTACCTCAATGGATGTGATTTCATTGAAGTTCTTAGTGTTAGGAATACCAAGGCATCGCATCCCATGCTGATGACGCCATTCCTTGAAATGACGCTCATAAGCCCTGCGCCCCCAATAACTGTGGTTTCCACATATCTCACACTTAAATTCCTGATCAAATCATAGCAGTTAAAAAAGTGTAAATGGTACAGTACTGACTTTAATGGAGTTTGCTCAGCATAAAGGGACAAGGATGCCTTGATGTTCGATTTCAAGGCATTCTTGAAAGTTGAAAAGATGCACTAACATGTGATAACATAAAATATTGTTCAGATGTATCACTAGCATCCAGTTTGTTTACAAACAGAACATTTTGCAGCTCTAGACTGAGAAAGGCAGAAAATTCTTACAACAGTAAAACGATTATTGGCAAATATTAATACCATGCTGAAAACTTAATAAATATACAATAACCATTCTATAACATAATATATCAATTGGCACCCCAACCCAAGTTATTGATATATTTGTAAGTAATGACCAATCCAATCATATTGGACGAACATCTGTATTGATAGGGCATGTGAATAGTCGATTAACAGTTCTAACCGGAAAAAGAAGGTTCACAAATACGAAAGAGAAACTACTTTACCTGCCCAAGGCCATGTAGCTTGTATAACCAATAGGGAATAGGCTTGCCATCCCATCCCATCGGCAATTTGAGAGGGTTGTAGATTTGTTGATCTTCATCATCACTCTCAGTGTCGGCCTGTACCTCCTCCTATGGAAAAAATATATATATAAGCCAGTAGTTAACAAAATAACTATTTTACTTATATGAAAGCAACAGAAACACAATAAAAGGTTCAGTAGATATATCGACTACTATAACATGCTAACACCAGGACTCGCGTAGATATATCGAGAGACCTGTGATGGTATGCAGCTTAATAAGTAATCAGTATTAAATTAGATAACATTAATCAGAAAATCATTATGGGGTAATAGTAGCACTTCGGAAATTATTCCCTATGCATCGTATGACATATTTTAAACCAAACAGGGCACACAATGAAACAGAGGAACTGTTTACCAACTACAAAATGAGGGAATTACAACCAAATGGATTTTGTATATCTTCAGTGACTAATAATAACCAATCAAAGAGCAGCCAAAAACCCATTTGATTGACTTTGAAAACAGGTCAAACACAAAGCTGTACTAAACGCCACATTATGATTTGAGTATGGTTGTTTCAATCACTCCTATGAATAGCACAGCCTTGTGATTAACTTGATGTAGGCCACTACATACATGTTTAGCATTAATACCTTGAATATACATGCATAGCACACGTACACGTGCGCGCCCACACAATAGTTAGCTGTGTGATTTTCTTTATGATGCATATTGCACTAGCACAAACAGGGCCACATGCTGTGATATGCTAAAGCAATAACCATTGAATCAGCAACAGCTACCAGGCATATCAAATTCTGATTATGGAGTATGGAGAAAGAGAGACCTATAGGGACACGACCATAAATACACTACAGCAAAATGCAGACATAACGGTAAAGTTGCTTTTAAGAGAGATACTAAGGGGGTGTTTAGTTGGTGGGAAAGTTGGAGAAGAAATACACTGTAGTAAACTTTGTTGGGAAGCGTGTTTTGTGAGGGGAGACATGGTTTTCGAAGGAATGAAAGTTTGAAGGAATAGGGGAAAGTTGGAGAAATAAACTGTAGCAAGCTTTGTTGGGAAGCGTGTTTTGTGAGGGGAGACATGGTTTTCGAGGGAATGAAAGTTTGAAGAAATAGGGAAAAGTTGAGAAACCAAACACCCCCTAAGTACCTCTTCGCGTTCTGCTTCCATCTCTTCATATGTCAACGTGAGTTTCTTCTCAGCATTTTCCTTTGTTCTCACAAAGACCTACACAAGAAGATTGCAAAGAATACATCAGCTTAAATTTGACAGATAGACCTCAAAAGGAGGCTTTGGGCGCGTTTGGTTTGCTGGCGACCGCAGACTGGCTTGCACGCTGCATGCAGACCAGGCTACGGTGATACAGGGGCTGCCTGGTTGAGTAGCCTGGCCACATGCAGCGTTTGTTTGGTTGGCTGTATGTGCACGCCTGGATAGGCTTGCTCACTCTCAACCAAACCACAAGACCTGACAAGGAATGAAAACGAATCTCGTTTCCGCCCAGCCAGCCAGGCTCTTATGCATCTCCAGTCAACCAAACATGACAAGTCTGCACGAGGTGCCAGGTTCGTTTGGACTTTGGAACCAGAGAACCAAACGCGCCCTTTATGTACCAAGAAAGTGGATCACACTGGCATCAAATTGTAAGGTAGTCACTGAACAGTTTTTGCTACAGTTTAAAAACAAAGAATATGTACCACACCTTACTGACATGTGATGGTATCTTTGAACTGTACATGCAGTGTCAATCTCTATTTTTCTTGGTACGTAGGTAACAATACCAGTGCATTCCTAGATACTTCTGTTCCACTGCTAGCTTTTCACAACCATCCCAGTGACTGTTTTCAGTTATGCTGATGCCAATGGAGCCCTTAAGGCAAGTTATACTGTTATAGTGATAGAGAGTTCACATGCATGACACCGAACTGCTTTAAGATGAGTTGAAAATCATAATTCTCCTCATGGATGGAATTGCAGTTCAAGGGGGAAATACCAGCACCACCCACATACCAAAAAACGAAGGAGGATGATACTTCAGACATGTTTGGTTGTTGGCCACAGTTTGCCACGTCTAAAGTTAGAAGTTCAACAGACCTGCGGCTTGCCACATTCTGTGGCAAAATCAGACTGTTTGGTTGATTGCTAACGTGAGGCAAATTTTGTGTCACTACCAATGTTTGCTTTGGTTTGTTGCCATGTGAGAAACATAAATCAGAGCATAAGTTTCCTTCAAACATGCATAAGCTTTAATATCTCAACCGTATTTTTTAAATTAAAAATCTATTAGAAAAGGGACAATCTCAACAGACGGTTTCAAGCTGCCAATTCCTCAGATCCAAGTCCGAGTACCGATTAAAAAAAGATCTGATAGCCAGAACTGCACGGGAGCAGGCAAGGCACTGCAGCGTAAGAGAGCCATGGCACGCTACAGGTATTGCGGTGGGAAAAAAGCAAACCACACATTTAACCCGAAAAAATGTGGCAAATGCTATTGCAAGGTGTGGCAACCCTTGCGTAACAAACCAAACACCTACCTAAACACCAGCGGCAAGCCTAATGCTAGGCGTGGCACATTGTGGCCAGCTGGCTGGCAACCAAACATCCCCTTCTAGAATCTAGACAAGACCATCTTGTCTGTTTTATGTTCACAGGATCAGCTTATAGATAACAAAGTGGGTTGAAGGATTGAATGCGTTTGTATGAGATACCAAATGCCTACAACGACACAAATGTATACACATATGGAGCAGGGGAGGAGCTGACCTCATCCAGCAGCTCACAAAGGCGCCTCATTTTCACTTCCATAAGTGCGATTTCCTTCTTCAAATCATCCTTGAAATTATTGCCATTGGAAGCCGCATTTGAGACATCTTTAGTATGTGGAACTTTAGCAAAATGCTTCTTGTCAAGTTGTTCCAAAGGAGTATGCTGCAAAATATAATCAAAATGGTTAGTTCAAAAGAAATGATAAATTGGTTGAAACTGAAAGACCAGCTGAATATAGAGCAGCACTGGCATTTTTAAATCACCTTCAACAAAAAAAGCCGCTCCGCACGCTGTTGACCAGTACCACCACTCTTCAAACCACGAGCAGCTAAAGCCTGACAATAATGCAATGGATAAATAGAACTCATGCGGACCAAGTGATTGATGAAATAATCTACTAGAAAGAACAGCAAATTGTGGTCTGACAGTATAATGTTGCAAGATCAAACCTGTTTCAATTTTTCTGGACCAAGCTCAACAAGTTCTTCAACTGTGCTGTAATAATCAAGATCAATTTCAGGCTCTTCTGGGTTTTCTGTTGATTTATTTACCCAACCAGGTACTTCTCCATTTGCCCACCGTTCCTCAAATTCACTTTCCAACTGCACAAGTGCACACATATATTTTACATATTATTTAAACTAGTAAATTATGTGCATGCGAGGATCCTATGCTATTGAACAAACCAATGCCAAACTCATAAGCAACTCCAAAATGAATATAACAGTGCAACATCATAGTGAACAGCGGTATGAAAGTAGACTAGCAGAGGAAAAGTTCTCAAGTGACACACCACTTCATCACATAAGCCTGTGGAATGCAAAGGAAACATAACATAGTAAACAAGTAAACATATGACTGACCTTTGCAAAGATCTTTTCAATGTCCTGCAGTGGCTCTGTCCGATACAGAAATGACGTCAAATACTCCAGAATGTGTTCCAAGTACTCTTTGTATTGTCTGTCAAGTTAGAGAAATGAAAGACAAATACTATTCATTATCCATATCCCACTTGGAGAACCAGAAAAAAAAACATAGGAGGAAACGAATTCCAGACTAACTAAAAAACGAATAAGAGGAAAACATAGCAATGGATTTCAAGAGAGAATTTGTTCTTAGGTAAATAAATTGGGAGATGCTCCTCTATAGTATCCCATTCCCATATGAGTTTTCCATCTTCCACATGAAAACTGTCAATTCTCATAACATCTTTAGTCTTATTACTCAAAAGGTTCAATAGTGTATGTGTATGTATGTTGGCCCTTTTGAGACAATTATACATTCTAGATGGCAACTCCAATAGATCAATACAAATAGAATTCAACGAAATTCTTTTTTTCTTTAGATTAGTGATCTTTTTCTTGGAAGGTTAAAAGGGGTGGAGTAAACCTGTTTTTTTATTCGGCTAAACAGCTAAGTAATTATTTTACTGTTAGTGCAATGCACATACTACAGAAACCCATGCCAGGAGATAATATGTTCTTTTTATCTTAGAAGAAAACCCATATGGCATACCTTGTAGTTTTATGACTCTGCGAGATCTTCTCCGTTTGGGAGAAACTGCCAACATAAGCCGAGTATTCCATTGGCGTACCGAACTTGGAATTTATGAACTCATTGTAAAGCTCATGCAAATCTAGGTAACGGCCAAAAGCTTCCTGTCGAATTCAGAACCACTTCGTTAGCGAATGTAAATATAACTATTCTGAGAATAATAAACCATTGACAGTTTGACACCAACGATGCATGAACATGCAACAATATCTAACAGGAACAAAACTAAATGCAAGTGCGGCTCCTAGCAGGAACAAATCATTGCCTAAATCTTACCATCCAAACCACCTTGATCCTACAAGAAGAATCAAACAATCCTGCAGAAATTAAAGTACACATATCACAACGCAGATACCCTCAACTTCAAGACTACTTCAGTGAAAGGAAAATGAAATGCACTTAACCAGCAGAACTCTATCAATGAGTGACCTAACTTGCATAAATCATTAACACGACTGAATGCAAGTAACAAGTTATTCAGATTAGATATTACATGCTTTGTAATGGAAAAGGTACATTAATGTTAAAGCCTACAAGCAAAAAGGAAGGTGACAATACCTCGCCAGTGAATTCAATAACTGGTTCCTCCTTCAGAAGCTCTTCGTAATCATCAGTTGTACTGACAAAACGCGCTGAAGGGTTCCGCCTATGATAGTCACGGATCTGCAAGCAAGCAATGCTTCAGAAGAAATTCACAAAAAAAAAGCTAATAATGCTATAGATGTAACGGGGACTAGATATTTGCTGGAAATAAGCAATTTCTTTGGTAATGACCTAGCACAGCTTCTTCAACAATATTTTATGGTGCAGGACATGCCTACCAAAGAGGGCCAGTGGAACCAGAAAAGATCCAAGTAAAGCACCAACAAAGTGCAAATCCTACAATAACAGGAAAACTGAGCAACATGTGACCAGTCCAATTTCCAAGGCTACTAAGTGACCAGTCCAGTTTACAAGGCTTACTTCGGGACAGCAAAAAAGGCTGCATACCCCCCACCCCTAATTTTTTTTAATCACGCATGCAGGAAATCAAGCTTTCCTGCAAATCATTCTATTTTTTCAATTGCCTATTTTAGATATCCATGTGAGTCATTTAGTTAAAAGGCGTCACCATTCAAAAACAATACCATGTTCTACTGTTGATACATTTGCAGCAACAGCTTTAGTGCCTACTGTTAGTACTAGCATGACTTATGTCACAATCAGGCAAGCAGGTACGCTAGGATTTTACCTCTTTGAGCCTTTCATAGTACTTGGCAAACAGATGATTCTGTGAGGGTGCAGTAAGATGCGTGTTGATCTCATCCTTCCTTGCATTGTCCTTGTCCTCATAGATTTCCACCTAAACAAGACACATTACCAAAAATGAGATCATCACTCGAACCAATAGAAAAGTGGAGCAAAAACTCCAGCACAATAACACTAGCACAGTCATGTCAACAGCAACAACAGAAGAGCTCCGTCTACACAGATAGAGTTCGAAGATCCACATGATTGGACATGCAACGGAAAGATGAAAACAACGAATTCATCATAACCCGATCTCTAATTAATAATTCCACAGACCCTCAGAAGGCAGCCCTAAGCAACCGCATATCGATTCAATAGCAAGGCAAATAATGATCGTATCCAAACCTAGCCGAATCACTGCAGTGGACGGAATCTAGAAGCGCAGACTGTGAATGACATCAGAGCTAACAGGAAAAACGGACGTACGAGCTTGTCGGAGGTGGAGACGACGAGGTCGAGCATGTGGCGGACGCGATGGGACTGGAAGAGGCGGTCGCGCGAGTTGGCGGGGTCCCGCTGCAGCTCGCGCACGGCGAGCCGCTCCAGCCTCTCCAGGTCCTCGTGCGCCGCCCGCGTCGCCTCCAGCACCGTGGACGCCATCGGCCGCCCGCTAGGCTACACCCTCCTCTGGCGCTTGCTAGCGGAGGCCGCGTGCCACTCGAGCCGCGCAGCAGAGAGGCGGGAAGGGGGGGCAGTCGCGCTGGGTAGCTAGGGTTTTGGGGGATTTCGATTTGGCGGTCGGAGGGAGACGACGAGACGAGCGACGACGCCGGGGGAACCGATCTGCCTCCAAGATTGGCGGTTGGATGGAGCGCTGCTAGCATATACGGTTCAGATGCGACCGGACGCTGGGCAGGTGATGTCGGCGGCGAAAGAGCTGATGGGCCGGTCTCTCTCTTCCGGCAGAGAAAACCCCACAGCAAAACTAGGCAGGCCGAAATCACCAGATGTTTAAGGCCCAGCAAAATCTGAGACGAGTTTTCTGAGCTTGGGGCTTTTGATAGAAGGGTCCTTCCTTGTCGACCCGACGTCCCGATTGTCCCAAACTCACAACAGTTAAAAAAATCAGATGCTAACTCATCCGAAGTCCGAAGAGAAGAGATAAGAGAGAGTAATGTGGCTCCTCACTGCTCAGTACTCCATTGATTCTTTGTAAATGCCGATATGCCGGCTCCATATCGTTCGTAATGATCACGCTATGTCATCTTCGCAAATCAATCTGAAAACACACGTCGGGATAGTTAAAAGTAGTGTACAGCATTCACTAACTCCACTGCGTATATCGGTATATGTTCTCCGTTCTCCGCATATGCACCCTCGATCCGTCCTGCGAACAAACAAGTGGACAGCATGTGGCCATGTCACCCCAGCCGTCCAGGCTCGTTACGATGAGCTCTTTTCAGGTGCTTGCTTAGTAAAAAGCGCGCCGTGCCAAGACGGCAAGGCGACACCATGACACGAGCTAGAGCTCCGTTTTTCTAGTGGATGCGACCGCGAGGGCGGTAGGGGCCCCGGCATCGGCGCGGCCGGCCAGGAGAAAGAGATAGTAGAGGATAACGCATCGGTCCGCGCGCGAGCGAAGGGGACGTGCATGCGCCCCGCGGCCTTTGGGCGTCGGAACGGGTCGCGGACGCGGAGGCCCTCCGATCGCCGCAGCGGCCGCTTCTCCGTCGAGTTCCGATCCGGCCGGGGCGGGCTCCCGTGTTTTCGCCTGTTTTTTGTTTATACAATTACACGAGCGCCTCGTTACCAGGGTTCGCAATCCCATGCAAAACCGGTCGGTTCTCGTGAGACCGGTCAAACCGCTCCGGACAGTTAGCGGTTTGGGACGGTTTCAAACCGGTTAAGTTTAAAATATTCAAATTTAAATTTAAAATGAAAAAATATAAAAAAATTCCTAAAAATACTTCAAGGTATATGTAATCTATTGGTGTCAAAAAATTTCAAATATTTGCTCATTTGATATTTTTTGCAGACATTAGAAGTTCAACAAAAAAAAGGAAAAGAAAAAATCAGCTCATTGAACTTCTGATGCACACAAAAAATACTAAATACACTAATATTTGAAAATTTTTGACACCATTAAATTCTACGCACCTTGAAATATTTTTAGGAATTTTTCTTTTATTTTTTAAATTTTTAGTTAAATTTGAAAACATGACAAATTATGTATTGAGCCGGCTTACCGTCCAAACCGGCCGGCTTACCGCCCAAACCGCTCGGCTTACCGGTTCAAACCGATTGAACTAGGATTTCATATATATTTGAATTCAAAATTTGAATTTGTCCCGTTTTGACCGGTTCTTGCGGGAACCGGACCGGTTAGCCGCTACCGTCGGCCGGCGGTTCGGCCCTCCGATTCGGTTTTGCGAACCTGCTCGTTACACAGGCGATTACGGCGGCCTCGCTATGATGCGTGGAAAACGAGGCCATGGCAAGCAACGAATGACGCGACGGGGACGGCGACACGGGATGCGTCGCTTTATTCCCGTGGGCGCTGCGCCCTGGGAGAAACTGGCGGAGGAATGCGTCGGCGTTGCCAGGTCGCGTCGTTCATCCGTTCCCATCGAGGGTGTAGGAGAAGGAGTACTATACTGTATCAAGTGTATAGCTATATGTATGTGCATGTATAATGCTCGGGTAAACGTAGCAAAAAACTAGGCGGGAAGTGGCCGTCCAACCGGGAGCTTTTGACTTGGGGATGGATAAACAAGGGGCCCCTGCTGGGCTTGACATGAGCCACGTACGAAAGGGGTGTTTAGTTGGTACAGATATATAGAGATTTACTGTAGTAGATATACATTGTAGCAATGAATAGTGAAGAAAGGACGAGAAATAATAGGATGGATGTGATGGGAGGAATAGTAAATCTCTAAACAACTCCGAAAGCACGGGACCGTTGTTCTGTCTGCTAGGTAGACTCCACCAGGTGTCGTTCTCGGATCTCACGTGGAGGAGTAATCAATTTTTTTACACGTCGCAGCATCTTTCTTTCCACCCCCAAGAAAATTGCTCGTAAACGTCTCTATCTGGAGATCATGCTATCTCCATTTGCCGGCCATCATCGAACTCGCCAAAAAAAGATATGTCTTGAAGCTTGCAATAGATGCTTTATCTCTTCTACCATTTCGAGGAGGAAAGAAATATATGTACGGGATGTACTGTCACTGTGATCAATTAGGCATCAGGCCTGATCTGATAAGCACAGGGAGTAGCGGTAGGACCGTAGGAGGCATGGCAAGTTGAAGGAACACTGTGTTCAGATTCGAAGAAATAAAAAGTCCAAAATAAAAAGTAGTTTTAGATGAATAACGTACTGAGAAGCGTATTCTGTGAGTAGGATAAATAGAAAAAATTTGTTGAAAAATTATTTTTTTTTTAATCTGAACACAGCCGAGCTACATGTACCGGCCATGAGCCAAAGCCCATGCTGTCTCCTCCGGGGAGAAGAGGGGCGTGACCCCACGCGAGACTCAGAGCCGACCGCTCAACCCCTTTTCGATCCGACACTCCAGTGTCTGTACATGAACGACGACTGGTCAGCTCGCAGGTAGGTGTGCGGTGCGGGTGCCTGTCGTGTCTCGATGATTGCTTCTGCTGGCGTCAGGCGTATGCTGACCTGCCAAACGAAGAGCTAGCCGTGCAGAACGGATGGAAAATTGGAAATAGATTAGCGATGGGCGCTGTGCTTGAGGTTGATATTGGAGGTGTGTGAAGGCAGGCGGTAACATGGATGGTCTCTCCTTAATTAGTGTTTGGTCTCCACATAAACCAGATGGGTGGACCTCCCCCACGCCTTGATGCAGTTGGGTGGGTATGTTGACATCTTTGAAACGGGCAATTGAAAGAGGAAGGTTCACAGTTGATTGGACCAAGAGGTCGAGTGGGCCCGGGTAAGCAAAACAAGAGTCGTTCTCGATCACCATGGCAACGTCAACATCGAGTTCTCATTGTCTCAAGTCTTGTTCGTTTGGCCCGCCATTCATCCGCTCACAGCGTGGCGAACTTTTTCTTCGGATCGAAGTCAAATAGCTCTTCTAGAGAGCTAACGAAACATGTGGGCACACCGCACACTCACACACCTACTACATGCCGATGAATGTGCGTGCATACACGACGATAAATGTGCGCTCCTGGATGCTACGCTCGTTGGTGCACTGTTCTTTTTTGAACATGTTACGCCCGTCTAGAAAACGCACGAATAACATGTGCAATCTCGTGCCGATTCATTGAAAGGGGAAAAAAACAGAGAAAGAGGTTCATGCTCACTGTTTCCCTTTCTTCACAGTCTGATGTACACATACAATCGATCAGTGGTAGACAAAATCACTGGCAGGAGCTATGCCAACAAAGCCATGCTCTCTCAGCTTCTCAAGTCTGTCACATATGGCATGGTCACCGTTGACTACTCGGCAAAAAGGCGAAGGCTGTGTTCAAATCTCCTCACATAACATGTTTTTTAGGAAAAAAAAAAGTATTTTTTCTCTTTTTTACTGAACACAGCCGAAAACTGCCGTGCCAGTCAGCTGTACGCGCGTCAGAGTGCCGAGGCAAAAAGTCGCTGCATGAAACAGATCAAAAAAAGGGGAGAGCGGCGCCGGCGTGTGCAAGCAACCCACCCGATCGGTGCCACTCCTCTCCCGATCCGTGCGCCCGTGCCCCCGTTTTTGGCACACCGATTCGTCGCGGCAGCACACGGGAAAAACTCCCCTGCTCATTCCTGCGTGCCCCGATCTGCTTCGAGAACCGACACGTACGTACGGAAAAAGAAAACTCCAAAGCAAAAGCCTCGCCTGCCCCCCTGTCCGACGAGGCGGCGACGGCTCCACAGGCACTTGCCATGAGCGAAACGACGCCGCGCCGGAGCAGAATTTTTTTGCGGTCTCTTGTCTTCGAGGCGAGCCAACGGCGACGTAGAGGATGGAAGCAAAGGATAATCGGATAAAGCAAGAGAAAAGGGCCCCGGGGCTTGGGATCTTTTTGTGCATGCATGCCCGGCCGGGCTTTCCTGTCCTTCTTGGCCAAATGGCTATAGCTAGCCAACGCCGAGTTGGATTTCCTATGGCCAGTCGCATGTGACGCCGTACGCATATGCATGCACGGGAGCCGTCGTTGGCGTGTGGGGGCCGTCGCCTGATTGGCGTTGGCGGTTTTCCCGTACCCTGATTGCCGTTTTGGCTTTGATCTCTCTCTGCTTTCCAGTGTCAGCTCAGCTCAGCCCTTGCGGTTCTAGACGGACGGGGCAAGCCGAAGCCGCGAAGGAATAAACAATTGATCGATCGAGCAAGCAGAGCTTGATCCGAACATGGGGCTCCGCTGTTTTTGTTTTGTTCTGTTCGCTAGGGAGGAACCGGAGAAAAGAAATGCCCTTGCGAGCGGCAACTGCAAATGCCATTTGCATAATTGCATGAGAAGTCTGACTTGCCCTTTCCTATTCTAGCGCGGACACCAGTCGTGGATCGGAGTGGGCATGGCGCGTGATCTCATCATGGGCTACTACCTGCCCTGTTTCTAATTCCTTCTTTGCCTCGACTTGTTTTTTTTTCCCTCCAAGTTGTGTACTGGATCTGTGTGGTGCTGGTCAAGGTGTTGGATCAGTGGAAGGAATCTTGTTCTTTTGTTAATTGGGATTCGGAAGCAAGAAACTGTTTGCCCTCTGCATGCCTTGATTGCGGCTGGTTGCTTTCAAGGGATGGCCTATCTGAATTTTTACCCAGAAATTCTTTTTCTAAACAATTTTTAACGTACGGAAAGAATTTCATCTTTCATGTGCACTAAGATATAGAGCTGATACAGAAATTGGAGGATTGGGTCCTTAACTGTTGATTAGCACAGAAAAATTCTTCCCGTGCGAAGATTTGCTATACAGCTGAAAATGAAATTGAACAGTGCAGTTGACAGGAGCCTGAGAATTAGAAAAAGTACAACAGATCGACTTAAATATCTAGAGCTAGAAGCCTTTTCCACTACAACTCTCTCCAAGAAAATAAAATGCCTGGATAAATTTTTCTCTCTCAAGCTGTCAGCTGACTGCGGCTACACATGACATGCATCATCTGCTACGACTTCTGCTCACTATTGCT
The DNA here is from genome assembly GCA_015342445.1 of Digitaria exilis. Lineage (NCBI taxonomy): Eukaryota > Viridiplantae > Streptophyta > Magnoliopsida > Poales > Poaceae > Digitaria > Digitaria exilis. Next base: position 729,780 of record JACEFO010002174.1, read on the forward strand.
ACGACTTAATTTGCTGCTCCGCCTGGCGCTTGAAGCTTGAGAGTGACAACATGCATACCATTCCTCCTTATAGTACACGTATGCAATAGCATCCAATTTGGAGTCTTTCTCTTCAAGTCATGGAGAAATTCTCATGTCTCAATGTATGGGGAAAACAAAGCAAGAGAGTTGAACGGGATTCTGAAATGTTACTCGCCGCCGCATAAGTTTACTTCCTTTCCTTCTTGGAAAGACGAAAGAAAGCACCAAGCCAATACATCTTCAGTAAATTGTCGCATCAGCAGCGGAAAGCTGCTAGAGTGAACCCCACTCAGCTCGAGCACTCGAGGGTCTGAGGGCGTTTCTAATGGTCTAGTTATTTAGATTAGCTATTTGGAGGTGAGAGAGGAGTTGTAGGTGCTTGTGAGCAGAGCTCGTGAGAGAGAGCTGCATCGGCAAGCGTGCGAGCTAGATAGGAAGGAAGAGCTAGTAAACATTATATAACAATTGTTCATTGATTAAAAAAATCAAATAGCTAGTCAAATAGGCGAGAAGTGGATAAATCGCTAGCTGACGTGCCTGAGAAAGCGTGAGAAATAAAGTAAAGAATGAGAAAACTCTATTCTATTCAGCTTGAGAGGATGTAGGGCCGGATGGTCGGAGGCACTGAGTTTTTAGGAAAACGTGCTAGCTGACCGTCGGCAGGCTCGCTAGCGATTTCGTTTTGCTGGTTCTCTGTCCTTCACCTCGGATGGAAACTGACGCAAGCTGCCGATTTGAGCGCTTGTTGGAGGCGCCCTGATTGGTTCATTTCTCACCCCATCCTAGCTCGCATCAGCCATCCCGGCCCCCAGCGGCCAGGCTCGTTGAATACAGCTTGGTCTTGTTTGGTTCTCGTTTTTAGTTGGACAGACTAGATGCTGAGGTTGATTGGTTGCCTAGCTGAAACAATACCTGATGCAGATTTTTTACTGTCTGAGCGCTCTTCTGTGCGTCCCGTTGCACCACGCGAACCAGGCTCCGCAGATACGGGGGAAATTTTCGTATCTCACGAGCCAGGCCCGAGAGCGTCTTTTGCATCACGCCAGCCAGGCTAGCTAGGTCTTCCAGCTAACCAATCATACTACAGTGCACCCCGCAAGAGCTCTTCTGTGTGCTTGCCACTGAGCAATCAAGCTTGCCTATGCATCAGTCGTGACAACGTTCTTGTCGTGTGAAAAACCACGACCGAGAGTTGCTTGCTGCAACTGCTACTGCAACCTCGCTTCACCCAGCAAAACCAGCGGTGATAAACACGACGGGGTAATCCTGTAGTCCCAATCACCATATTACTGTTGGCAGGTCCACTTATCACACCGCGGGCTGTAGCAGGGCCCAAGTTTGTCAAAGCGGTTGCAGTGCGTCTTCGCTGCCGACAGACCCCATACTACCAAACAATGCTAAGCCTTGACCAATCAACATTTCTAATAGTAGTAGCAAAAATAGGGGACAGTAAAGTTCATGGCAGCACATCAGAAAATAAAAATATCTCCAACAAGAAATAAAAATATCTCCAGCGCAAGGACAGGCCAAACGGTGCATTTCTTGGGGATCTCTTTCAGGGCAAAGTTCAGGTTCTTGAAGGGAGAAAGAAAGAAAGAAAGAGCCACTCCAATTCCAAATGCCAAGTGGGTCGCTGAGACATCAGCATCAGAGAGCAAAGCATATGGGCTCCAGGAATCGATCGAGCTAGAGCTAGCCAAGACCAAGTACGAGTGGAACGGAGCATAAAAAGAAATAATATCCCAGAGACGAAGGAGGAGGTCCAGACTTGCAAGCCAAGGACTGAATAAAGTGCAAATAGCGAAATCTTACTGCCTCTATCATAGCGATTCTGTGCCCATTACAATGATGCGACTACTTAATTCCAAACTCGTTGCATCCAAGAAATGCTGGGCGGCGGGCGAGGCTTGCTTTGGCTTAAGCTTTTCTGCGTGATGGACTTAATGATGTCGGGATCGCTCGGATTCGCTTCAGGCCGGCCTGAAACACATGGATGGCGATTAGCTCCGGTGCAAAGCATCAAGCATGGACAAAAGAGGCATCAATTCCTGCTCACCATGGAGAAAACAGGTGCCATCAATGATCAATCCAGAGCAGATCTCCTTATCGCCGGGGGCCATCGACGCCCCCGCATTTTTGGCTTTGTGGGGAGGAGGGAGGCGTCTTCTCGGTGCGTTGCTTTCTTTGCACCACCACCTACCTGTCGACCGTAGGGTCGGCGTTCCGACAGTAACATGGCGAGGACTGCCACATGTGCGAGCAGATGGCCTGGTAGTGGTTCCTGTCATTTCGGTTTAATCTTTTCGTTTCTATTTTTTTTTCTGATGCCCGATATGGCGTGATTAAGATTAAGTTGTCATCAGGGTTTTTTTCGTTCCAATTATGAATTATTGAATAGCAAATGCTCGGGGATGCATGTGGTGGCATACTGGCATGTGGATATTGTCCTGCGTGCAGTGTCAGAAGTTATAGCTATATTCAAAATTCGATTTAAAAATTATGTTCGGAATAGATTTTGTTTTTAATGTTTACTTTTTTCCTCGAAGGTAGAAGGGGGATCTTGTGCTAATTTATTTACCCCCTTCCTTTTGCCTATTTTAATTATCCTTTTTTTTAAACTTGTAATCGCTTACTCTCTCCGTCTCATGAAGAGTACAATTCTAACTTTAAGACAGATTTTTTTTTAGCATGGACTTCAAGACAGATTAGTGATGGCCTGAAAGACTCTCATGCCCTTATTTATTTGTCATATTGAGTTAGTTTTTACATGCAAATAATTTCTAGTTGCTTAATTTCTAAAGTATAATTGCACCATTTGTGGGATTTATTTTCAAACACTATTATCGTACTCTTTATGTAACAGAGGGAGTAGAACGAAGATTCTTGAGTTTGGATGGAAGATGAAGAGATGGTATCTTTGAATGGTTCGAGATTCCCCCGCACAGCAGTACAACACGGCCTGTCTTCAGAACATGGGAGGCAGGTGGCTTTGTCCAAGCTAAAGCCTCGAATAACAACGACAAACTAACAACCAAACACAGCGATTTTGACATTGTGGTTGGTGTGCATTGTAATCAATGGTTTACCAACCCAGTTATACAAAAGAAATGTTTTTTGAGAGGGAAATCTACGCCAAATCTGTTTGGTTAATCATGAGTTTCTCAGAAGAGACTTTGTTTGTTTCAGACGGACAAATTGAGCCCCGAGGCACACTGTTGCAGTCAGCATGCGTCTTGTGTTCGTTCCATATAAAATGACAGCAAGTTTTATGTATCCAATGGAAGCCTTGGAGCTCTCCGAAGATAGTGCGCCAACTGCTAATGCGTTTGAACGTTTCGATCGATCTATCTTTGTTAGGAAGAAGCAGAGCTAGCTGTGATGGCTTGTTGCGTTCCCCACTGGTAGGTGTGGTAACTTACAAAACCTCTTCGATTTTCCCTTGTTGGACCAATGGATTAGCTTGTTAGTTGGAAACCACCTAACATTTGATTGAGGCAGCTAGGCAAGCCGAGTTGTTGCAATGCAAAAATCAAACCTATCTCTATCTTTGCTTGTATGTGTGTATTCTACTTCCCACATTCTCTTTTGATAGACATAAATTTAAAAATCAAGTTATATTTACTATGGACATGGACCACATTAATAAATAGTATTGGTACAAGGAGGCACTAGCAATAACATTGGAGGACTACTTGAAAATATCTATTACATTAACAAGATGATAAACAAGATTTAGTTGGAGATTTATAGCATGGGACAAGCGTGTGTGCTTGTACTCAATCCTGTCTGGTTCAAATTGTAGGTCGTTTTGATATATTTAGATACATAATTTTTAGTATACATATAGATATAATGTATATCTAAGTACATATTACTAACTACTCCCTCCGTCCCATAATAGATGACGTTATGGGATGCGTGCACGTGTTACTTTCTCACCTTTCACTTGATTTGTGGAAAAATATGAGCAATATTTATATCTCTAATAAATTTGTTAAAAAAACTAGATTCAAATATCTATCTAATGATACTAATGATGTATTATAAATATTATATTATTTTATATATAATTGGTTAATGTTGAAAAATATTGTTTTTCTTGGGAAGCGAGAATGACATCTATTTTGAGACGGAGGGAGTATGTATCAATTATCAAATATGTCTACCTACATTTTGGATGGGGGAAGTATGTTTCATTAATTTTTACCAAAAAAAATTCAAACATTTCATTTTTGCAACGTCAATAATATTGTCACAGCCCGTGACTCACATGTCGCATATTCTACTAATAGATTATGTGACTTAAATCCCAAATCTCTCAGTTTCTAAAGAATTCAAAAGAAAAAAGGTAAGTTAGATTCACATTATCACAAGTATCATCTAAGGTCAATTAGGTCAGCACTGTTCCATTGGACATCTGTCACCCCAGTGGCCGTGTCCCCCAAGCAAAAGAGACGCCAAGCATCTCACGTGCAAAAGAGAATCTCTTCACCGGCCGGCGGACTCGGACGAGATGCGCCACTTGTATTGTATTTGTTCCAAGAAAAAATAAATCTGTTTCTCTGATTTTCCGAAAAAAGTAATCTGATATATATCCACAAAGATATCGTGATAATCGCAATAGCTTATATAAGCAGGTACGCGTAACCTCTGAACTCCCAATATGCTCGATCCGTAGGGGGAAGGTTGTCTTCTCTCTTTCCACATCTCTCGTTGCCAGCTTGCAGACGTGCAGTGATTGGTCCACAGAACCATGTGGGAGGACACGATTGGGAATCCAAGGTACTCATTTGAGGGGCCCATCCGTCAGTTTCCAATGGAACAACGAGTGTAAATGAATAGTGTAATTTTGCATTGCCACAGGGCCGCACCCATCATTTGTACTAGTAATTTTTTCAGCAAAAAAATAATGTCATTCGACCTACTTATAAGTGTATTTCTAGAGTTTATTTTTTTCTAAAATAAGTGTACATTTACATAAAAGACAAACCAACTTTATTTATTCTTTTCTACTTTTTACTCTCCCAAAGTGTAATGATTATAACTTTATAAGGGTATATGGGTAATTTATCCGTGGCATTGCTCACTCTGTTTAAAACCTAGAAGTGCAAATTATTTTGGGACAAAGATAATAGTGTTGATGATAAATTATTTTGGGACAAAGATAGTAGCGTTGATGATATCTACAATTGGGCTACAGGTGACTACCGAAGAATTGTCTAAGTTTTGTAGTGATTCTTTTTTTCTCTCTAAATCCTTACCCTACTTAGAAGCACAAAAGTTGAATAAACTTTTAGGGACTTCAATAATTTGTGCTATATCATTAGGAAGACCTAAAATATCTATGTATCTAATAAGAGTAAGTTGGATAATATCCTCTTTGTGCTAAACCAACTGCAATTGTACACCCGATTGAGTACAATACTACATATAAAGACACAAAAAACTATTCATTTCTCCAGGAGTACCATAAATGATAATGCTTCGTATGCAATAGTCTTCCATTCTAAACAATGTTTTGCTCTCGCTAATTAGTTCTGAAATTAGCTCTTATTCAGTCTTTCTAATCAGTGTCAAAAGAGAGAGCTAAGTTTAGCTCCTGCCTCCAAACATGCCCAATGTCATAAGATACTAGTAGGCCATAAATCTCCTTGCAAAAAGAAAAAGAAAAAAAAGGAGTAGACCATAGATCACGTACCATGGAGCTCGTATATAAATCTGAAAACTTTGTATTCCACCGAGTAATCAGCGCCATGGTGCCATGTGAAAGAGTGCGTTTGCCTTGGAAACCGTGAGATTTTAGTAGAAATTTGCATGGGAATTGCCAACAAACGAGCAAGTGGGACACTCTATTTCTTATCGTCATCAGCAAAGTAGTCCCTTGGATCTGCTAACACATGGAGTACTTCCTCCATATAAGTTCGGAGTAGTATTGACCTGCTTATATTTTTTTTTTCGAACTTGTTCATACTATAGTACAGCACTTGCAGTCACGTCTTCCCTCCCCACTACCCGCTGCACCATTCACAGAGTAATTGGAGGCGCCTCGTCTGCTCTCTGAACGAGTGAACGTGCAGCCAGCGACGGTGCAGTCCAAGCAGGAAGGGCTACAGGACAAGGCCCGGTGAGGAAATCAAGAGGGGCAGACAAGCCAGGAGGGCGTCACGTGTGAGCGCATCGCGCACCTCCCGATCCCTGTAGGGAGCGCTTCCACCACAGCGTGCCGCGGACAGGCGCGGCCAACCCCAAAATGCTCATGCAACGCACCCGCATCTGTGCCCATAGCCATGAGGCTTTTGCTGGCAGATGGCAGACGGATGGGGACCTTGGCCGCGCCATGGCCCATGCATGGGCATGGGGTCCCATGAGAACATGTTCACCTGGCAGCTTATCAAATGCTCCGTGACCCCTATGATCGCGAGTCCATGCAATTGCATGACCCCCAACAGCGTCCCTGCTTGTATTCCAAGAGGCAAGAGCCAATGGACCGGAATAGCGTTCGGCTGAGTTATCAGGGGCAAAAGGAGGAAACAAGATTCCGAAGACGTCGTAGTAGCAGGTACTGTAGTATATGTACCGGAATAGCAGGTACTGTGGTACTGGTAAGGATCCCAAAAAGGTTCTGCAAAAGTTGGTTTGGTTGTTAAAAATCACCAAACTCTTGCAGAGAAAGTAATAATATTTATGCATCAATAGCAATCGTGCATATACTTTCCCAGTTACATTTAATACCATTCTATTTACTTTATTTATGACACCCATAATATGCACGCAGCACACACTTCCAAGTTAAACATATGACAGTATGGTTTGTAGCATTTCTCCACCTGAACTAGCTAGCATGCATTTTTTAGTTAAATAACTGGCTAGCAAAAAAAATTTGCATAAGAAGAATTTTGCAAACTTGAGTTCAAGGCTACAGTCTCCGATTTGCAACTTTATTTGACATTTAACAAGTCAAAGGATCTTCCTTGTTTTTACTAATATTTTGGTGGTCCCAATTTCAGAACAGAAAATGGTCCAGATCTTGGTTTACATGTTGATATGATAATCAATGATAGCTTAATTAGATCTTGGTTTATATGTTGATAATGGCATGATCCCTATAGTTACCCTTTCCCCACATTAGAAAGCAGTAGAATAGATGTATCAGTTTCTATTTTTTATTTTATCAATGAGTTATGGGTTTAAAACAAGATCCTTTAGCATTTGCTAGTTTTTTTTTGTCATGTCATCATAAACGTTTGTGTTTAATACCAACAAAGGCTGATCCATGTTCCGGATTATAGCAACCAATCTGCTGCCAATAATTTTTAGGTAATGCCAAATGGTCACCTTTAATGATATATACAATACAAGAACTTAAAAATTGGGACCACCAAGAACTACATATCCAGTAACTCAAGCAAGCATTGGTTGATCAGATTATACTACAACGAAGTACAATGTCTTCAGAAAAAGGGTGATACTGACATGTACACCACATAGCATGTCAATCCATTGGTAAGTCTGCTCGTTTACTTTGCCTTTAGTGGTACGCACGGGGTTCTATATTATTTCTCCTCAAGTTGAAAACAGTATTTGCGAGATAGCTGGGTTGACTTCTCCTTCAAATTTTATAATATGTAGAGCATAGCAAGTTGAACCACATAATTGCGCAAAAAAATATGTGCTAGCACCTAAATAAACAATAACGTCGGTAGTGATAGGAGAAGTATCATTTATAATAGTTGCACGGCTTAACGAACGGAGCACAAAGTATTGGTTGTAGCACGCTTGAGCAAACTTGATATCAAACTCCATGTCCAGTGTACAGTGTTTTCTATATGAAGTTTGGCACAAGTTTATTTGTAGGAGTATGGCTGATATGTAAACCTTTTTTTTTTGAACTTGGCTGATATGTAAACCTGACAAAAGGAAAAGAGAAAAAAAACATTAAAACTCTGATTACGCTAATTATATAAAAATAAGCTGGAGAATACTCATCAAACAAGTCAGGGCCTATAGTTCATTACTATGCAAAGTGTAATTCTCATAACAAGGCACAGTTGGGAGGTTTGCAGCTGGAACCACATAAATTTTGCGATGCGGAACACCTATGTGGGCGTAGCATTTCCGGCCAGGAATCTATTGGGCAGGCTCGACCATTGCGAGGAAGAACACGTGCAGAAGCTGCTCTCCCCAGAAAGCACCTACCTTCCCCCGACACGTGGGTCCCGCGCCAGGGCCCCTCGTCCGTCCGCTTTTGCATACGGGTGCATGCGCGGGCGCGGCCACTCTTCCGGTCCTCCTCTGTGCGCACGGGACAGGGACGTTGGAGGCTAGGCCACTAGCGTCGGACAAAACCAAGATTACAAATTTTATGAGGGCGTTTAATTAATCAAAATACGCCCACTGGTAGACTATTAGAGAGGAAATTAAAAAGATAAGCCCCCCGGTAAACAAGCGGCGTGGTGGAGTCCGGAGCGGCTGTGGCTCTCCGCATCGACGGCGGCAGCGGCCGCGGCGCGCCGGCCGAACCACAGCCGTCGGATCCTGGGCTCCACGCGCCACGGGCGGCTGGCGTTCGCTGGACTGTAGCGGCGGGGGTGCGCCGCGGGGCCCAGCGCGGCGGGTGTTGTGTGGCCTGTGGACAGCACAGGTCCCCGTCGCGTCTGATCTGGCTGTGGGCCCCGGACTGCTGCGGTTCTGCTGTCTTTGGATTGGAACGGGGATTTGATAACGCAAACGGAAGAGGGCAAAATTGTAACCGTCTTCTGATTTTATATTGCAAGGTCAAAAAAGGTTCTTTCATAGGGACCCCTTTGGAGAGAAGGAATTGCCCTTCCATTCTCAGTTTCTTCCTTTTATCCTGCTGTTTGTGATAATATGTCAACAAATTTTACTACTAGCTTCTAGTGTCACATATTTATTAGATAAAAAATAATTCGATATTATTATTTAAATTAATTATAATAATGATCACTTGAGACAAATTTTGATAGACTCTTTTCACATGTGAAAATATATATTATAGTTGTGTTAAAAATGTTATAAGTGAAGCGTCCAATAGTATTTTTTAAATAGGGTAATTGTTTATCAAAGCATTATGCCATGCATATATGAAAAGGTGCATGAAAATAAATTTTTTTGCTGTCTAATTTGGCTAGCATAAACAAAATGAGGTGTCTAATTGATTTTTCTCATTGGTTTTTTTTTTTGCCAAAACATATATGTCACGCATGTATAAAAACCATGGAGACATAGCTAATGAAACCTTTATTTTAAGGAATCATGCAAAATTAGAACAATGTTGCATGTGTGTTCAAAGTTACCAATACTTAGGCTGATACTGATATGAAACACCAAACAACTGTGCACAACATATTGCCATGCACTTGCTGTGCTCTATGGAATGCTGATAGATGATGTTGTACTGAGCAATGCACGAGTGTCATCCACTTCTCTCCACGGCGCTAGCTAAGCGACAATAAGATTGTATCTTATAAAAAGTTTGTCCATCCTTTGTCACATGCGACTTTTCATAATCATCATATGTGAGGCGACATGCTTATCTGGATAAAAAAGAGAATAAAAGTGGGGGAACTGTCGATGCTAAGCACAAGGTGTGTGTGAGCGAGGAGGAAACTCGTGAAATGAAGCGAACGCCGACTTTACTCAAACTATGCCAACTATTGAACAGTGTGTACGCAAGTATGCAGTACTCAAGTAACTGATATTTTTCTCTAGACAAATACCTAAACCGAGTATTTTCACACATGGTTTGTTTATGCAAGCTCTAGCGGCCAATCTACAAGCAAACACAATGTAGTATTGGATATATATGTTGCTTCTGAAAATTCGCTTAGAAGCCTTAGGAGGCAAGCAGATAATTCACTTAGTAAGTTTAAATTATATGATCATGTTAAAAATAAATGTGTTCCTCAAAAAGATATGCAAATAAATGCCGTCTCGTCGCAGATTATAACCTGCTAATACGTTACCATCTTTGCACTAAACTATACAAAATCGTCATGTTGTTCCACTTTGAAAATGTAAAATCAGCATGACTGGACCCACAAACAAGTATCCTGATTCTGACAGGGACCCATTCGAAAATATGCCTGAGATACCCTCACCTAACAGCCAACGAAATACTAAAATAATAAAGGAAAACAAAAAGGGAATAAAATTCTCGAGAAGAACAGCGGCGAAAATATAGGTAGTGGCGTCTGCGCGCGTGGGGACGCGACGCGAGACGAGGAGGGCTGGTGGGTTGGCAGGCAGGCGCGGCGAGGGCGAGCTCACCACCTCACCACCACCCTCCCTTCCTCTATAAATGCAGGGGCGCCGAATGCTCCCCAACGCCCTATACTAACCCGGAGGAGAGGTCAAGGAAGGGAAGCGACGCTCGGGAGGAGGAAGGGCATCCCGCGACGGAGGCGGCGCCCCGCACCCACCAACCCACATCACCGATCCCCTCCCCGCTGCGCCGCCGCCGGGGACGCGCGGGGGGCCAAGACGCCAAAATCTAAGGCACACCGATCCCTGGGCTTGAGCCGCGAAGCTAGCGGCGGAGGAGAAGAGATCGGGGGCACGCGCTCGTCAGCACGCACCCTCCGGTTCCCGCCCCAGGTGGAGGGAGTCTAGACGAGAGAGCGAGGTACCCGCTCCCTCCGCCACTGCTTTCCAGGACCCGCGATACGCTAAACAACCGACGGGATTTTGCAAATTGGTGGTGGTTTGGTTCGTCTGTTGCGTGCGTGCGTGGTTGGTGACATGCGCGGCCGTTTCGTCGTTTTTATTATTCGATCAATTGCTGTTTGATTCTACGTCCGTGCGCGCGTTCGTGAATCCGCCTTGTCGCGTCGGCGGCGGCGGAGGAATCTGCGCCGCCGTGCGGAGGGTTGGTAGATCTGTTCATGCCTGCGTGTGTTTTCGCCTCAGAGGCCTTTTGTTTCGGAATTATTTTTTGAGCGTGCTTCTGTTCCGCGGCAGAGTGGGGCGCACGAGCTTTTCTGGATGCTTTTGGTGTTGACATGTGGGCGTAGGGAAGGAGACAGCTTCGTGCTTTCTGCTTGTTTTTCCGGACCTTTTTTAATTTAATTTGTTTTCCAGGATTTCGGCTTCATTTTTTTCTTCGTATGCCGTAGTAGATCGATTAATCGCTATTCGAACACCATCTGATGAACTGCTCGTTGTTTGATTGTTGCATGTCAGGTAACAGAGCGAGGCGTGCGGTTCAGCCATGTCGACGGCGCAAGGGACAGCATTGAAGTCGGCGCCGATGGGCGCAGGCCGTCGGGCCCGGCGCGGCCGGCCCGTGGCGGCGCCTTACCGTTCCGGTTGGCAAGCCTACGGTGGCATGTCCCTCGAGGGCAGCGGGTTCCTAGGCGGCGCGCAGCGCACCGAGGAGCGGGTAGCGCCGCCGCCGCCCCGTGCGTCGGCACGCGACGCCGAGGTCATCAGGCCGCTCTCGAAGCTCCCGGACAGCAGCATTGGGCTCTACGACCCCTCGTTCGAGCGTGACGCGTGCGGCGTTGGGTTTGTCGCTGAGCTTTCTGGCGATTACAAACGCGAGACTGTGAGTTTCATCGTCTACTAAAGTACCGATGCCATAGTAAACTCGTCTTGTTTGCGATGCCGATTTTGCTCCCCTTTTTTATCGCAGGTCAATGATGCTATTGAGATGCTTGAGAGAATGGCGCACCGTGGTGCCTGCGGTTGTGAGAAGAACACTGGGGATGGTGCAGGCATCCTAGTTGCTCTGCCACATGACTTCTTAAAAGAGGTGAGCTTCTTGTCAACCAAAAAGAAGAATACCATTAACGAAAAAGCAAAAGAAATGCTTTGTTTTTCGCGAGTTAATTCAAATGTTTTGCTTGGGTTTTCATACAGGCCACTAAGGATGTTGGATTTGAGCTTCCACCACCAGGCGAGTATGCTGTTGGAATGTTCTTCATGCCCACCGATGAAAAGCGTCGTGAGAAGGGCAAAGCTGAGTTCAAGAAGGTTAGTGTGGCACAAACAGCAAAATTTACACTCAGTTGTAGTGAGCAATGCAGTATTTTAATGTCAATTAATTTCTCTGATTAATTTTGTCCATGCAGATTGCAGAATCGCTGGGGCATGTTATACTCGGGTGGCGGCCAGTCCCGACTGACAACTCAGACTTGGGTGAATCTGCACTTGAGACTGAGCCAGCCATTGAGCAGGTTTTCATTAGCAAGAGTTCCAGATCAGAGGCTGAGTTTGAACAACAGGTAATTGCACGAGTTTACATTTTGAAGTTATAAATGCACACGTGAAGGATTTGTCTTAACAGTTTTCACGAACTGTTGCAGCTATATATCCTTAGGAGACTGTCCATCAGGTCTATCCGAGCTGCTCTGGACATTCGGCGTGGAGGAGAGAGGGATTTCTACATGTGCTCTCTATCTTCAAGGTGCTTTCCTACCCTTACTTTTAAAAGTTTGTGTTTTTATTTCATTATTATGTTTCAGGGCTGAAATTGCATCAGTGAGTCTCAACTAAGCCTGGTTTTTGGAAGGAAATTTTGGGATTTTTTACAAGACTTTTCTTGTTGTAAAGGGGATATAAAGATGCCTTCAACATGCACTTAATTATTGTAAATATGTAGGCTAATGACGTTTTGGTTGATTTATGTTGTTGGTAATCCTTATTATTTTTTTGGTCAATTTTCCAGGACTATCGTGTACAAGGGCCAGCTTAAGCCGAGCCAACTTAAGGGGTACTACTATGCAGACCTAGGTCATGAAAACTTCACGAGTTATATGGCTCTGGTAAATACAAAACCTTGATACTATTACACAAAAATGTCATAATCATAGTCAGCGGATGGGAACCAATAATAGCAAGGCCATTGTAAGATCAAGACACGCTCCTGCGCAGGCATCAAACTTTTGAATTGTCTTACCGTCTTTGCTCTACTCATATGCTATTTCAGTCCTGGTTGTTGATGCCTTAAAGTGAAGTATTAGAACTCTATTAGTTGATACCCGATAACCATGTTGCAGAGTCCAGCTGCAGTTCTGCTATGCCGACTGCTATGCCCGACTCTTCAGGATGTGACCTCCGATTAGGTGGTGGGAAGAAAATGTGTTTGGTTTGAGGTAGCTTAGGGCTCCCAACTGTTTTGCATGAAATTCTGTGCAACTAATGTTTTCATTTTGGTAGTGTTAGTGTTTCATTGTGATATACCATTCATCATCTTAAAGCTGCAAAAACATTTATCTATAAAAAATACGATTCCTAAAAGTCACATATTCAAACAGGTTCACTCAAGGTTCTCCACGAACACCTTTCCCAGCTGGGACCGTGCGCAGCCAATGCGTGTTGTAGGTCATAATGGAGAGATCAATACCCTTAAAGGAAACAAGAATTGGTAATCTTGCTAAACCTTTTCCCTTGGTTGGCTCCATTTTTTCTTTAGCGTGAACATGATCATCTCATTCTTTTGTTGGTCCTCAGCTTACCTCTAAAGTTCCCTGGTTTTATGACAGGATGACAGCACGTGAGGGTCTCTTCGAGGCTGAGAAGCTTGGCCTATCGAAGGAGCAGCTGTCGATAATTCTACCAATTGTTGATGCTACCTCTTCAGACTCAGGTAGGAGCTCAATATCTGAGCGTCACATGATCTGCAGTTAAGCATGACAAATGAAAATGCCTGTCTTTTGGAAACTTATTGATCAGAATATGTGAACTGTAGGTGCACTTGATAACGTTCTTGAGCTTCTTGTCCGAGGCGGGCGAAGTCTGCCAGAAGCTGTGATGATGATGATCCCTGAGGCATGGCAGAATGACGCAAATATGGATCCTGAAAAGAAAGCTCTCTATGAATTTCTGTCAGCACTTATGGAGCCTTGGGATGGACCTGCTCTAATATCTTGTAAATATGTTTGACCCACTTTAACTTATCTAATCTTTCTTCTGATGATTACTTGATCTGACTTCGTTTTACCTGTAGTTACTGATGGCCGCTACCTTGGAGCTACCCTGGACCGCAATGGTTTGAGGCCCGGTCGATTTTATGTCACCCACAGTGGACGTGTGATCATGGGTAGTGAAGTTGGTGTTGTTGATGTTCCTCCTGAAGATGTACTGAGAAAGGGCAGGCTAAACCCTGGAATGATGCTATTGGTTGATTTTGAGAATCATACTGTAGTGGATGATGAAGCTCTGAAATCACAGTACTCTAAAGCTCACCCATATGGTGAATGGCTCAAGAGACAAAAGCTGTACCTGAAAGACATTGTAGAATCTGTGCCAGAAGCGGATAGAGTTGCTCCAAGTGTTTCCAGCTCTTTTTCAGTAAGTTGTTCACCATGCTTCAACATTTAAGTTTCTATAATTGGGTTATAACTTTAAATAAGTATCATAGTACTTATTTCCTTTACATTTTGGTGCAGCAAAGGAATTTGACCAAGGAGCATGTTGGCGTCGATGGAATTTTGACCCCACTGAAGGCTTTTGGGTAAGCAACGGTTTCATTATATTTGATTACTTCCAATTTCTGCTGGATGCTGGATAATTATTCAACTGATCAACATCTCCAGGTACACGGTAGAAGCCCTGGAAATGCTGTTGCTGCCAATGGCTAAGGATGGAGTGGAAGCTCTTGGCTCCATGGGAAACGATACACCCCTTGCAGTGATGTCAAACAGGGAGAAGCTGACTTTTGAGTACTTCAAGCAGATGTTTGCACAAGTTACTAACCCACCAATTGACCCTATTAGGGAGAAAATTGTAACATCTATGGAGTGTATGATTGGTCCAGAAGGTGATTTGCTGGAAACAACCGAAAAACAATGCAACCGCCTTGCACTTAAAGGTCCTTTGGTTTCTATTGATGAAATGGAGGCTGTCAAAAAGATGAATTACCGTGGTTGGCGAAGCAAGGTGCTTGACATAACTTATCCAAAGAAGTCTGGAAGGAAAGGCCTGGAAGAAACTTTGGACAGAATTTGCGCTGAAGCTCGTGAAGCCATACACAAAGGCTACACTATGTTGGTTCTCTCAGATAGAGGTTAGAGAATTTATTTACAATAGTTTACTTTTGTTCTATTCGACTATATGATTATGCTAAGCACCCAACAGTTGAGTGACTGCCTCCGATAAATTAAATGTAGTCAACACAAACACATTTATAATAGCCTGCAAACATCTTTACGCTTATAGTGTGACTGCCTTACAACTTGACTGTTTCTTTTTTTAGGTCGAGAACAGCTCCTCTGCAATTCAATTTTTATGACAGTCCATCAAAGTTTTGAGCTACTGAGATCTGACTTCTGTTGTTTTGCTTAAATTTGCTATGCAGGATTTTCCTCAGACCGTGTTGCTGCGAGTTCTCTCTTAGCGGTTGGAGCAGTGCATCAGCACCTTGTTGCAAATCTTGAGAGGACACGTGTAGGATTGTTGGTTGAGTCAGCTGAACCTCGCGAAGTCCACCATTTCTGCACCCTGGTTGGATTTGGTGCTGATGCTATTTGCCCGTATTTGGCTATTGAAGCAATTTGGTGCTTGCAGAATGATGGGAAAATTCCTCCGGACGGTGATGGGAAACCCTACTCAAAGGAAGAGCTAGTGAAGAAGTATTTCTACGCTTCTAACTATGGAATGATGAAAGTTCTTGCAAAGATGGGAATATCCACCCTTGCGTCCTACAAAGGTGCCCAGATTTTTGAAGCTCTTGGTCTTTCTTCCGAAGTAATTGACAAGTGTTTTGAAGGCACACCTAGCAGAATTGAAGGTGCAACATTTGAAATGCTTGCACGAGATGCTCTCCGTCTTCATGAATTAGCTTTCCCACCAAGAACAGCTCCACCTGGTAGTGCAGACGCAAAGGCCCTTCCCAACCCAGGGGACTACCACTGGAGGAAAAATGGTGAAGTCCACCTCAATGACCCACTTGCAATTGGAAAATTACAAGAAGCAGCTAGAGTCAACAGCCGGGCAGCATACAAAGAATATTCCAAGCGAATTCAGGAACTCAACAAGACCTGCAATCTACGTGGCATGCTGAAATTTAAAGATATCACTGACAAGATATCTTTGGACGAGGTTGAACCTGCAAGTGAAATAGTGAAACGTTTTGTTACTGGAGCAATGAGTTATGGGTCTATTTCATTGGAAGCACATACTGCCCTTGCTATGGCCATGAACAAACTTGGAGGAAAATCTAATACAGGTATCCACTCATCCATATGTGACATTTCTCTGTTACTACTATGACGATTTTTTGTGTGTGGACAAATTAGCTCCAAGAAGACCCTTACCAAACAAAATTAGCACGGATGACTGTCTCTCTCTCTCTCTCTCTCTGAGTGACATGATTCTTTTTTCCTGAAACATGAGTGTCATGGTGTCTGTCTTTTCTTATTTGGGTCTGTCCTCTGCACTCACATTTTAGCCACGATCATGTATAAAACTATACTGAAGTTGCTGCTATCTAATTAAACTAACTCATCACATATCTGCTTATTCTTGATAAACTTAACCCATGGCTTCTAATAACTTTTTATCTTCCCACTGATGTCGAATATTAGCTTCTGAAAACATATTATCTCAATTTGCTTGTCATAATTCATTGTAAGATATGTTTTCAATGGCACACACCTGCAAGCTGAAAAAGATGTGCTGTACATTGCTGTGGTCAGTTAGAAGTCATTTTCCTACCAATAGCTTGCATATGCTTTTCCCTGTTCGATTGTACTTTAGTTTAGTGCCTTGCATTGTAGTAAGGAACATGAATTCTTGAACACATTTGTAGATCTTAATATTAGCATCCTTAATCCCAAGTCTAAAATCTATGTGATCAAATGCACTTATTCTAATGTATCTGTGCAGGTGAGGGAGGAGAACAGCCCTCTCGTATGGAACCACTTGCTGATGGTTCAAGGAACCCAAAACGGAGTGCGATCAAGCAAGTTGCTAGTGGGCGGTTTGGAGTTTCCAGCTATTACCTGACTAATGCAGATGAGCTGCAGATAAAAATGGCTCAGGTACTATGTCAGCATTGTGTACTTTGTGCCTTAAAATGATTACATTCTGTCGAAAGAACATGCCTTCCATATTTCCTATTGAATTTACTTTTAACTTGTATATTTAAATTATATAGGGTGCCAAGCCTGGTGAAGGTGGTGAGCTTCCAGGTCACAAGGTTATTGGTGACATTGCTGTCACAAGACATTCTACAGCTGGTGTAGGACTCATTAGCCCTCCTCCCCACCATGATATATATTCGATTGAGGATCTTGCACAGCTTATACATGATCTTAAGGTATAAGTCATCAATATAGCAATACTGTTTTCTATGATTGTTTCTGTGCTGGATTTGATTCTTTTGACACCCTTGCCCTATCAATCTTAATTCTCACGTATCATTACAAGTTTGCATTGCTATTTTTACTGGACTTGCACAGTTGTTTGTGTATCTCCAACTTGCGATTGTTGCTCGGTGACATTGTTATTCTTGTTTTTTTTGCAGAATTCAAACCCTGGAGCCCGTATCAGTGTCAAGTTAGTCTCCGAGGCTGGAGTGGGAGTTGTTGCTAGTGGCGTTGTAAAAGGACATGCAGATCATGTTCTTATTTCTGGACATGATGGAGGCACAGGAGCTTCAAGATGGACTGGTATCAAGAATGCTGGACTTCCATGGGAACTTGGATTGGCTGAGACGCATCAAACTCTGGTAGCAAATGGGCTTCGTGGTCGAGCTGTTCTGCAAACGGATGGACAATTAAAGACTGGTAGAGATGTTGCTGTTGCTTGCTTGCTTGGTGCAGAGGAATTTGGTTTCAGCACTGCCCCACTTATCACACTTGGCTGTATTATGATGCGAAAATGCCACATGAACACTTGTCCAGTTGGCATAGCTACTCAAGACCCAGTGCTTCGAGAAAAGTTTGCTGGAGAACCAGAGCATGTCATTAACTTTTTCTTCATGCTTGCCGAGGAGCTAAGGGAAATCATGGCAAACCTTGGATTCCGCTCCATTATTGAAATGGTTGGGCGCTCTGATATGCTTGAGGTTGATCCAGAAGTGGTAAAGAGCAATGAGAAGCTTGAGAACATTGATCTTTCACTGATTCTGAAGCCAGCTGCAGAGATTCGTCCTGGTGCTGCTCAGTACTGTGTTGAGAAGCAAGATCATGGCCTTGACATGGCATTAGATAACAAACTAATAGATTTGTCAAGAACTGCTATTGAAAAGCAAGTTCGTGTTTTCATTGAGACTCCAATCCAGAACACGAATAGAGCAGTTGGAACCATGCTCAGCCATGAAGTCACTAAACGTTATCACATGAATGGATTGCCTGCTGGTACAATTCATGTGAAGTTCACTGGAAGTGCTGGTCAAAGTTTTGGTGCTTTTCTCTGTCCTGGAATCACTCTAGAATTAGAAGGAGACAGCAATGATTATGTAGGTAAAGGATTGTCTGGTGGCAAAATTGTTGTATACCCACCAAGGAACAGTTCATTTATTCCAGAGGACAATATAGTCATTGGTAATGTAGCTCTTTATGGTGCTACCAAGGGAGAGGCTTATTTCAATGGTATGGCAGCAGAAAGGTTTTGTGTTCGTAACTCAGGTGCTCAAGCTGTGGTTGAAGGAATTGGAGATCATGGATGTGAGTACATGACTGGAGGTACAGTGGTTATCCTTGGAAAAACAGGACGGAACTTTGCTGCTGGAATGAGTGGAGGCATTGCTTATGTTTATGATGTTGATGGGAAATTCAGTGCCCGCTGCAACAATGAGTTAGTTGATCTATATCATGTGGAGGAAGAGGATGACATCATCACATTGAAAATGATGATTGAACAACATCGACGCAACACTGAGAGTGTTTTAGCTAGAGACATACTCTCTGATTTTGATAATCTTCTTCCAAAATTTGTAAAAGTATTTCCAAGGGATTATAAGAGGGTTTTGGAAAACATGAAAGCCGAAAAGGCTGCTGCTAAACCTGCAAAGGATCCTAAGATGACCAATGGTATTTCTGTGACAACTAAGGTGAGCTACATTTTCCAGTGGAAATTCTGATTTATGTTTATCACAGGTTTCTTCTAAATGAACTGGAAATAACTTTCTAAAAGAATTCCATTTTATTTAAGATTCATAATTCAATAGAGAATTAACTCCACTTGCAAATGTTTGCCCATCAGAAACAGCTAATAATGTTATTCCAATTCTCTGGAATCTTTTATTTACTAATTATATCAACTTTCATGTACAGAAAGTACAACCTGATCAGTCAGCTAGCCGACCAACACGTGTTGCCAATGCCAAAAAGTACCGAGGTTTTATTTCATATGAGCGAGAGAGTATCTCTTACCGAGATCCAAAGGAGCGTGTTAAAGATTGGAAGGAAGTTGCCATTGAGTCAACACCTGGCCCACTATTAAACACACAATCTGCTCGCTGTATGGATTGTGGCACTCCTTTCTGTCATCAGGTGAGATAGTAGTTTTTGTTACTTTTTTTTGTTCTATTGCATCATGCCTAAGGGTTTACCTTATTCAGTTGCTGAATTGAACAAGCTGTCTTGCATTACTTCTGTGATTCAACTTGTTTCGTACTATTATCCATTGATATGATAATAATTCACTCTTTGTATTTTTTTTTATTTTCACAGGAAAGCTCAGGTGCTGGCTGCCCTCTCGGAAATAAGATCCCGGAGTTCAATGAGCTAGTTCACCAGAATAGATGGCGTGAAGCATTAGATAGATTACTCGAGACAAACAATTTCCCAGAATTTACTGGACGAGTTTGCCCTGCTCCTTGTGAGGGGTCATGTGTTCTTGGGATCATTGAAAATCCGGTATCTATCAAAAGCATAGAATGTGCAATCATAGACAAAGGTTTTGAAGAGGGATGGATGGTACCACGACCTCCACTTCAAAGAACAGGGTATTTATTTTTAAAACTTTTGATACCTTTGCATTATTTTTCTTTATATGTCCAGTTATTTTAGCTATATTTTTAAGGTAATGTCCAAGTTAAACGATCGTTGACAATGTAACTTTTCTATTGCAGAAAGAAGGTGGCCATTGTTGGTAGTGGACCATCTGGTTTGGCTGCCGCAGATCAACTGAATAAAATGGGCCATTTTGTAACTGTGTTTGAACGCGCAGATCGTATTGGAGGTTTAATGATGTATGGTGTGCCAAACATGAAGACAGATAAGATCGGGATTGTTCAACGCCGTGTTAATTTAATGGCTGAAGAGGGTGTCACTTTTGTGGTGAATGCCAATGTTGGAAGTGATCCTTTATATTCAATTGAACGCCTACGTTCTGAGAATGACGCAGTTATTTTGGCTTGTGGAGCAACAAAACCAAGGTGACAAATTTAGACGCCCTAAAATTATTTATTTATATACTGACGTCTAAGCGTCACCCACGTGATGTTTGTAAGATGCAGAAGTTACAGCATTCTTAACTTCAATAAAAAAAGCATGATGCAGAAAGTTCATCAAATACTTGTGATGTATTATGAGCATGCCTTTTATTCTAACATCAAGCTGTATTGGACAGAGACCTCACCATTCCTGGCCGTGAGCTATCAGGAGTTCATTTTGCGATGGAATTTCTCCATGCAAATACCAAAAGTTTACTTGACAGCAACCTTGAGGATGGTAAGTACATATCTGCCAAGGGGAAAAAGGTGGTGGTCATAGGTGGAGGTGACACAGGCACAGATTGCATTGGTACATCTATTAGGCATGGTTGCAGTGGCCTTGTAAATCTTGAACTTCTGACTAAACCACCGAGCAAGAGAGCTGCTGACAACCCGTGGCCTCAGGTAAATATCTCTTATTATGCTGTTATTTACCTAGAGTAGTGTATATCATTATCAGTAGATTGCTTAATGCAGGATTTTTCTACTTGGGTTCTTATTTATTTCTTTATCCTTTTGCCTGTAGTGGCCAAGAATTTTCCGTGTTGACTATGGGCATCAAGAAGCTGCTACCAAGTTCGGTAAGGATCCAAGAACTTATGAAGTCATGACGAAGCGTTTTGTTGGTGATGAAAATGGCAAGGTGAAGGCCCTTGAGGTAGTGCGTGTGAAGTGGGAGAAAGTAGATGGAAGATTTCAACTCAAGGAGATCGAAGGGTCAGAAGAAATCATCGAGGCTGATCTTGTCCTCCTAGCTATGGGATTCCTGGGTCCTGAAGCGGTTAGAACCTATCAGATATATTCTTAGTTTCTAGATTAGCACTTATGAGAAACATGTTAACAATCTTGTCTTCCTGCAGACTATCGCTGAAAAACTGGGTCTGGAGAAGGACAACAGATCGAACTTCAAAGCCCAGTTTGGAGACTTTGCCACCAGTGTTGATGGCGTCTTCGCAGCTGGGGACTGCCGACGTGGACAGTCACTGGTGGTTTGGGCCATCACAGAGGGGCGGCAGGCTGCTGCAGCAGTAGACAAATATTTAACAAGGGACGATCAGAATGCTGCAGGCGGCATCACCCCGTCTGGTGCAGGTCTCGTTCAGCCGGTTGCCGCATAAACCAAAACATGTTGTAGGTTCTCGTTAGGATATCTTGCGATTGATCACATCAAATGTTGTTCGGTGTTCTTGTAGTTGTCTAAGAGACAAATAATGGCCGGGCTCATAAGAGAGCTCTTCTATATTTTGATGATAGATACACAGTTGGAAGTTTTGGTGGCTATTGTTTCTCCTCCTTTCCCTGTTATACATGTTCTGCATGTCAGGCATGTGGTTTTGTAGTGAATAATGTACAGTCTTTCCTTTGAATTAATTAAAGATGTAAATTTATCAGAGAATTTGTTGTTCATGTGGAAGGGCAACATAAGCAATCACAGTTTGTGACTTCGCTGGGAGTTTCACAACCTTGTACCCTTTGTTCTTACTAGAACAAGTCGTTCTGGTGTGTAGAATTAATCTGAAGCGTAAGTATACTCCTACTCTCGTGCAGTTAAATGGCCACAATGCGTAACCATTGCAGTCACTTCGAAACTATCAGGAATCAGGAGTGTTAGCATGGATGAATGAAGACGACGACTAAAAACATGGCATCAGGTTGGACCATTGAATTCTAGCGTAAATGAAATGCAAAAAAAAAAAGGAAAGAAAGAACAGACCATTGAATTGTAGCTCTAATGACACAGAAGGATAGTAATCCTAGCTTTGATGAAGAAAACAGAAGTGTTATGACAGACTACAGAGAACTGAGTTCTCTTCAACAGAGGACTAATACACACGGTAGTTCACCTGTGGGCTGTGTGGCTCACAAGCAACACCGCAAGCTTCTAGGAAACTCAAAACGATCAGTTCCCGACCGGCCCGTCGGGTCGCCGGCACCACGGACGGGTCGCCATCGATCCCCCGGTTCCCCCTTCTTCCCAGTCGTCAAAGCTCGAAAAGGACCCAATCGAGGCGAGACGCGGGAGCTCCGCCCCGTCCTTCACGGTCCCCAGCCGGAAGGCGCCCCGAACAGGCAAACCTCGCTTCGACCAACAGCGTGGCACTGGCAGTTAGCACTCTCGGTCACGCCCCCAGGTCCACGTCCACCCCTCAAGAAGACGACGGAAACGGAAGAACACGTACCACACCAGTCGCGCGACCAGCCCTCGGGTTCAGAGTTCAGTCGACCGCGAGGAGCCCTGGTCTATACGCCGCGCTGCGCACGTCCTTTCTAAGCTTTTACCCCCGGTCGAACGAGTCCACCCGCTTCGCCACGCCACGAGAGGGCAGGCCACCTGCGCGCACCATTTAAACCACCCGGGTCGCCGATCCAGCACCCGAACACCATCAGTGTCCACCACAACCACCACCAGGCAGCAGCAGCCGCCGCCTTTGCCTCCGGCCACCTCGTCTCGTCTCATCACTTCCTCGTAACAATCACTTGGCCAGTCGAACCCGCCTCACGAACGCACACGGGCATGGGCAACGCCGTCCCGCCGCGCATGTGCCGCAGCAAGGAGGCCGTCGTGGCGTCCGGGGCGAGGCGTCCTCGCCCCAAGCACACCGCCACCGGGGCTCCTGATGCCGCCGCGCCGCGGCGCGCGGCCGTCACGACCACGCCGCGCAAGCAGCGGGGCGCCGATGAGAAGAAGGAAGATGAGGAGGAAACGGCGCGCGAGGGGCGTCGTCCTCGAGTGTCGTGGGCGGGCGCTGACGACGACGACGACGCCGGTGGTGGCAAGGCGTCGACGGCGGCCACGGTGGCGACGGTGAAGATCGTGCTCAAGAGGAAGGACGCGGAGGCGCTGGTGGCGAGGCTGAACGCGCAGGCCGCGCGGGAGCGCAAGGCCCGGATGGCCGAGCTCAAGGGGGAGCTCCGGACGGGGGAGTGCTGTGGCGGCGGCGGTGGGGAGAGCCCGGCGTCGTGCCGGGAGGCGTGGAGGCCGCAGCTCGCGCCCATAAAGGAGAACTACTAGTTTTGGTGCACGTCACTGGTGTGAGACCACTAGATTTGAGTACCGGAGATTGCTTAGGAGGAGTAAATGAATAGTTTAGCTTGTTGCCGTTTGTGTTCTTTGGTCACCCGACTGTGTGCTATACGTACGTGCAGTGGAAAGAGGTGGCAGCCAGTTGGACTTGGACCAGATCAGGATACAGTTTTGCTGTAGTATTGGGATCGACGTGTACGCCTCCTGGTTCATCCACAGAACTATTGACGTGTATCCCGTCTCAAAATCAAATTGCTAAATTTAGGAGTGATCCGCCCCCCTGTCATAGTTGTGGCTTGCTTGTCGAACTTCATAATGTTCTTTGGCAGAACATGAGTCAACTTCATAATACTGTGCCCACCAGAGAGGAGACCCACCTTAGAGAGTTACAATGCGCACCTAAAACAGATTGCTACTATGCAAGAGAGACTTTGTTTGAGAGAAGATAACATAGATAAGGAGCTGCTCGCTTTCCTCGAAGACATCCTTGACCCCCTGAAGCGTTGGTTCGTGGATGATGGCAAATTGGCAAGCTAACGGAAGGGCAAGATACCAAGTTGCTGCTGGAGAGTGAAGGTGCACACGCGCTGCTGACCTGGGCATTCTGTCAGGTCCATCTATGACCTGGTGCGTTGAGTCTCCTGTCAAACATCTTGTTTGTAATAGGCAGCTAGCAGGCTTGGCCTTGGGGCGTGGTTGGTTCCTCTCTTCAAACGATGCTGCATACTTTTTTGGTGCTTAAGACTGGGGCTTTGCCCTTCAACTCTAAAAAAAAAAAATCATATAGTAGTAGTCTTGTCTTTACTAAGTGTGGCAAGGTCACGCATTTTTTTTAATGAAACAGAAGAGGAGATTGCCTTCTGCTCAATAATTACATATTAAAAGACAAAAAAAAGAAAAGAACAGTTGAATCTCAGGTAACATAATTTGGCTAAGAGATATGGCAACATATGAACAACATACTTTCATATTATCCAAAGATGTATCAAATTTGATACCATGCTTTAACTTACATATTTCGGAGTTCATTTCGCATTGGAGTTGGCAGAAAAGAAACTTTCCACCGTTATGGCCATAATAAGAAAAAAAACAGCTGTCGCATAACTTCGTATGGCCAAGTGGGTGCAAGATATAGCTATGGACCAAATATGCCTCCACTAGCTCAGTTCTAAAAGTATCTTCTGCCTCTCATTTAAAAATGAAAAGAAGGAATCTGTACGTCCTTATGCGAGGTTCATGCATTGGCAATTCGAAACCTGTACACCCTGATGAGCCGTCGCAATCCGTATAGACCGGTTCAGAGCTGCTGTCCTGATCAAATATAAAAGGGAGTATATTTACAAAAATGAAAAAAATTAGACAAATATTTAGTCGTGATACTGCTAAATAGAGCAGCAGCTATTTGTCTTTACCTTGCAGGAATTTCTCAAAGTTCTCCAGCTGGGAAATAAAGCCCTCGTTAGGAGCCACTTGAGGTCGTTTGCTTCTAACTAGTGACAAGGCACTCTCGAGGCTCATTCGATGCTTCTTCATCAGATATGCAACAACAACTGTCACACTGAATAAAATTTGGCAAAGACAACTTAGTGGGAAACCAAAAAAAAGGAGTAATGTGGTATAATACGACATTTATGAATTAAAAGTCATTGTGAAACATTAATAAGTCAAGCTACGTGTCATTTTATCCTTTATCCAACAAATGAGTTCTTAGTGAATGGAATACAAATGAGCTTAAGAAAGGCAAAGCGATAACTGTTGACACATTCTGCTATTAATATAAATAGTCAAATCGAATCTAGTAAGTATTAATGATTTTTTTTAATGTAAAGTAAGTGATGAAAATTTTTGGAAGTGTAGAAAGGTGTTGTAAGTGGTAAAAAATATATGAATGATTTTTTACTATAAACTAGATTTCATTTCTATGGTAGCATATATGTCTTCCATCATTAAGCAAGCATCCAGGTCCCAAAATGACCAGATTGAAGAACTTAAGACAGCCACATATGTTGAACTAAAACCTTTGCTAAGTGACATACTGCAGTAATGGACCACTCATACACGCCACATGATAGCCTTATTTTATCAATATCTATCGAATGAATAAGCTTGCCATTTTATTTTATCAGCTCCTTCTCTTTTTAGCGGAATATGCATGATTCAGTTCCATTTATGACTGGGTAGCTGGCAATGTTGGCAAACATTTCAGTGGCTAAAGAGGAGGAGGAGGAGGAAGAGGAGAGGTAGAGAGAGTTTACCTCCTTGACCGTCCAGCAAAGCAATGGACTAACACATTGCCTCCAGAGTTTATAGCTTCATCTATGAAACTAAAGCATTCATCAAAGTGCTTTAACAGATCCGTGTCAGGACTGTCCAGTACTGCGTTGATAAAACAAAGCATGGTTTAGTAGTACATGGAAGCTTGGTAAAGGTATTATTTAAATCAATGAATTGAAAAAACACAACAGTCAAAATGACACATTTATTGGCAAAACTATCAGAAATTTGAAAGTCTAATATTTTTACTTTCGTAGAAATACACAATACACACTTCAACAGATCAAGGACCCAATCTCTGTCATCTGTCATTGGACAGAAACAAATAGGGCGGGCCTGCTGGCAGCATATCAGTAGCATAGCAATACAGCATTTTCCATATGGGTCAGGCAAAAACCAGGATTGATGGGCCTGATTAAGTACATGGTGAACTACATATTTATTGACTAAACTATAACTAAATATGCAAGAGTTTTAGTTTCGGAGAACACCAGAGGAATTGGGGGCTCAATTGGCTACTGTAGCAGATTGTGAAGATGACACATCTGGTTTTGCTCTTCTCGGTTAATGTTCCCTACATATGGCCTCAAATCTATGGATCTTACTACTAACTCAAAATATGTTTTCTTATTTTGTTAGGGTCTCAGGTTCCGAACGGCTCCAAGCTACAGTTCCTAACAGTAGTGCTACAATTTTTGGCATCAATTATGGCTAAGTTTTCTTGATCAGATCTTTGTACAAAATGTAAGGTTACATGGAAAGTTTCCTTTTTAGTTCACAATTTATTTGTGAAGTGCATATGGCCAGTTCTTCGCTCAGCGTAGCAGGGCCAAACAGTGGTGGAGGACGGACAAAAATTAAGGTGTGGCGGCGCGGATGATCTTAGAGCTACCAAACCTGCTACTATTTGTAGTACGGATTTCTAACTGTAGAAAATACAGGTGGCCCATTCTGTTGCAAATCTAAGCTCTCTTCTTGCCTTTCTCTACGGTTAGATGATCATCAGAACTCAAAAGATATCCATGGCAGCAGCATGGTAGAACTGAAATAATCCATGGGTTAAGAAAACTAGGCTATGGTAAGGAAAACAAGGTATGGTAAGAAAAACAAGGTATGGCGACAGCCACACCTTGCTATGACCATGAGAGTTCTTCGCGTCTGGGGCACAAACAGGCAACAGTCCCTTATGCAGACCTTATCAGTTTCTGTCAGTGTGATGATCTGATGGATCAGGATTCCTTGCTCAAACTTCATTTGAAGTGTATAGTTTCAGAAAAATAAAAATTCAATTATGTTTTCAACAGATACGGAAACAAACGTAAGACAGGAATTACCCTCAATCTTCTTGTAATTGAATTCAGCTGGATACGCTGGATTCAGTGATCTTGCAACAATCAATATATGGCTGATGTTCAAGCTCTTTAGAGCCTCCTTGTTCAGTGCTGCTCCAACAGATCCCAAGTAGAGACCCTACAAGGTGTGACGATCAAACATATGCAAATGGTTTAACACCGCAATTTCAATATTTCATCTATATATACCTATTTCTAAAGCAAGTAGTGTTTCTGCCCTCTTTTTGGTACGTCGTGGGCCCCACCTGTCAGTCTCTGACTAAATCAACCAGCCCCAGCCGTTTCTTCTTTTGCGTCGTCAACGAAACAGACTACCGTCAGCTACTCTGGCGAGCTCCGCGAACGGCTTCTTGTGTCCCGTTCTCTCTCCGGCGGCAGTCAAAGAATAACGTTTGTTTTGGGCGCTTTGCTTTATGTGCACATCTTTTGCTCTGTGTGCTAGCGATTTGGGACTAAACGCTAAGTCCTGCTCCTCGCCGATCGCTCTTCCGCTCGTGGGCTCCTTTTGCTCTCGCCTGGCCCATGTAACAGAGCGCACGTTGTGGGCTGTTTTTCTTTATTTCTGATACGTTGCTTTTAATATGAGAATTACTGTTCACCTGTGTGCGTGTGTGTACATACACACACACAAATCCATAGCCTCGTGAATTGAGGGGGGAAAAAAAGAATCTGGTGACTGGTAGAAACCATTGCATAAAAAAGCTGGTCGAAACCAGTTAACCAGGTAACGATAAAAAATTAGCCGGGCGTTGAATTTACCACCCGAAGCTTCACAAGAGGTCCCACCACCAGGTCATCGCGATTTATTTAGCCATGGAAATTTGTTATTTAATCCTTTAAATCGGTTGGTCTTATTAGCAATGATTCCCCATAAACAAGTGATCATCAAAGGTTTTATCTCTAAACATGTATCATACTATTTTGCCATTGCGTGCTTTTCTAACAATACCAAATAACTGGGCAAACCATCCATGATTACATACATATCAAGTGCTCCCTCCATCCCAATTTATGAGTTATTTATTTTTTCCTCCAACTTTGATCATTCGTCTTATTCAAAAAATCATGTGAAATATCAATTTTTTTAATTATGACTCGCTTTATTAATGACTATTCTTTAAGAATGACTTAATTTTGATTATATTTACACAATTTTTTTTAATGATAAGAGTGGTCAAAGTTAGGGTTAAAAAAGTCAAACGACTTATAAAATGGGATGGAGGTAATGACTCTAAATTTATATTTTTCCCTAGCCCCGTAGGGATACTCGCTCTTATAGTGCCGCCTTCACTCGTGTGTTGCGCCGTAATTTTGCTACTCATCACCATACAACGACCTAATGCAAAGCAAGTTTGCATCAATCAAGGTGACGTGTACACAAGTTTGAAGGAGGCAACAACAAAAGGTGCAGTTGATGGAGCCAAGAAAGTGGGGGATTCACGATGCTCACATGCAACTGTGACCGCCTGTCGCCTTAGTGTTTGTGTGTTCCGTTTTTCACGCACGAAAACCACATCGTCGTTGTCACTATCATTAGCATTGTATGAGGTGCCACTTCTCTGCGTAAACCATGGTATGCTTGAGCATGGGGCAATAATCCTTGCAACTGCGTTGGTAGGAAGACATTTCTCTTGTGCGGGCATCATGTCCTTGATCATGATGGAGGCGGACACGCTCAATTCAGGTGGAGCTCATCTAGGCTTGGATTGCGGTAGATGCTTGTTGGTGAGGTATCAGGTTGGGTTTTGAATTTGTTATGGAGTAGAGAGAAATATTGAAATAATTAAAAAGAATAACTAAATACAAAATTAATTTAAATTATGTTTTTTATTTTTTGAATATAGCATAACAAATATTAGAAAGACATATACGACATTAGCCCAAGACCGTAGCAACGCACGTGCATGTTTGCTAGTTATTAAAAAAGTATGGCACCTGAGCAAAATTCCTTTCCCCTAACGAGAACAAATCAGCATGGACTAACTGAATTCGGTAGATCTTCTTACCGAAGAAAACACTATAATCCTCCAAGAAAACCACAAAAGGGGATCGATGTCCTCAATACTATATCCCAACGCCACACACCAAGATCGCCAGTCCGTAATCCATGACAGGGATGCGTGGAACAGAGAGCAAAGAAACGACAGAAAGCAGATCAAGTTCGAAAGAGTGAAAGATGGAGCCAGCGGCCAGACCTGTTCGATGGGGCAAGGTGTGTTGTCGGCCTTGCGGTACCGCGCGGCCCAGATGCCCTGCATCAGCGCCATGAGCACCCGGGCCTGCTTCTGCTCGTAGTCGTCCCTTCCGTGCTCATCCCTCTCCGTCGCTTGCCCCGCCTCCGGCATAGACATGGCTTTGGCCCTCCTCTCGGCGCGCTTGCTGGGGAGTGGGCACTGGAGATCGAGGATTTCCTTTCCTCGCCGGGTCGCCCCGATGATTGCTGCCGACCGAACAGAGGCGAGGGAAGCGAGGAGCCGAGGAGGACCAGGTAATGTCTGCAAGGGAATATGCGTGCAGCGTGGCCTTTCTGATTTTGCCCCTTCAGCATCTCCGGTGATTTCGCTGGCTAGGGTTATTAACATTGAATTGAAAATTTCTGTAATAATCCACGGCAACTTATTCTCAGCTACTTTTTTTTTCACAACGATATTTGCAAAGCTCAAATATTTTAAAAAATAGTCATGTTTGTTATAGATAAGGATCATGGGTCGATGGCACAATGTTATCAGTAACGAGTATTTCCTAGCAGGGACGGCCAACATAGGTGCGTACACCTAATAATTTTGACATAACATCGACTTGTTTAGTTCCTCGAATTTGCAAAAAAAAATTGCGCCAAATCTTTTGCACGAACTTTTGGCTTTCTAAATTTTGGAAGAGTTGTTCAAATGCACCAAAATTTTTTGTAAAAAGTGCATTTGTCATCTCTCAACACGTGGCCAATGCACTTCTTACAAGTTTTGGAAACCAATACTTCCAAATACATAAACTTTACAATACCACTTTTTGGTACTGATGTTTAGATCCATTTTGCAAAAAAGATAGGTCATAACACTAAAACGTTTTGCAATTGGTCATTGTGTGGTTCATTGGCATTTCGAAATCTGTGGCTCCTTGATGAGCCGTCACAATCCATATAGAATGACCAGAGCCTCTGCGTGAAGGGCACAGCGGCGGCGGCGCGGAGGAGGGCGGCGTGACGTGGGTCCCCAACAGCAGCAGGGGACAGGGCGGATGAGGCGGCAGCGGTGACATCCAACGTCGTCGTTGGAGAGTTGACGGAGAGGAATTGGGGAAGAAAAGGATGGACGAAGGAGATGGCGTGTGGGTCCCACGTATAAGTGATAGAGAGAAGAGAGGTATCGGGGGTATTTCAGTCCATACAAAAATGCGCATGATTTGTGTACGCCTGCCAGTGGGTCTGACGTTGTTCTATGCGCACATAATGACATATTTCAAATTACATTTGAATTGTAATGGCACCTAAGCACCTTGGTATTAGTTGAATAGTAATGTCATTTCTCTAAAATTCAATAAATATAATGGCACCTATCCAATGAACCCTTCTGATTTTGCCCCTTTCTGCATCTCCGGTGATTTCGATCCCTCGGGTTTTTAACATTGAATTAAAATATTTTGTAATAATCCACGACAACTTCTTCTCAGCATTGAATTGAAAGATTTTGTAATAATGCACGACAAATTCTTCTCACCTACTCACTCCATTTCTTTTGACAATGCTATTTACAAGAGCCAAATATTCACAAAAATAGTCATGTTTGTTATTTCCTAGCAGGGACAGTTTTAGTATAGGAACATAGGTGTGTATACCTAATAATTTTGACATAACATGTGCTAATAACAGATTAATTAGGCCTAACATTTTCGCCTCACCAATTACACTTCATATGTGTAGTTAGTTTTCTAATTAGTTTATATTTAATAATCCTAATTAGTGCAAACGTTCGCAACGAGTGAAAGTTTTCACCCAGAAAACTAAACAATGCCTGTTTGGCAGAGATATGTGTAGTTGGTTTTCTAATTAGTTTATATTTGATACTCCTAATAAGTGCAAACATCCAATGCGACGAGTGAAAGTCTTCATCCAGGTAACTAAACAATGCCATATTTTGGCAGAGATATGGCAGGGACGTCAGTCCCTAATCCATGACAGAG
Organism: Digitaria exilis; assembly: GCA_015342445.1. NCBI lineage: Eukaryota > Viridiplantae > Streptophyta > Magnoliopsida > Poales > Poaceae > Digitaria > Digitaria exilis. Next base: position 761,029 of record JACEFO010002174.1, read on the forward strand.
ACGCGTGGAACATACTCCCTCTGTCCTAAAAATAAGAGTAGTTTGAGCACTGTGTTTGTGAGGTAAACACGGTTCTCAAACTACTTTCTTATAGGACGGAGGGAGTAGTCCCTAATCCATGACAGGACGTGTGGAGCATAGAGCTAATAAACGACAGAAAACAGATAAAGTTCGAAAGAGTGAAAGTTGGAGCCACCGGGCAGACCTGTTCGATGGGGCAAGGCGTGTCGTCGGCCTTGTGGGACCGCACGGCGCATAAGCTCTTCACCATCGCCATGATCATCCGGCGGCCCTTCTGCTGCTCGTTGCCGCCCCTTCCGTGCTCATCTCTCTCCGTCGCTTGCCCCGCCTCCGGCGAAGACATGGCTTTTTGGTCCTCCTGTCGCCGCGCTTGCTGGGGAGTGGGGACTGGAGATCGAAGGATTCCCTTTCCGGAACAATCTGGTGTAAAGAGAAGAACGGTAGAGGTGTCAGGTGGCCGGCGGTGCCCCTTTTTCTCCGGGGAAGGGAAAAGAACGCTTCCTCGTGTACAGCTAATTTAGCACTTGGTCTAAGACTGAGCTGGTTTATTGGCCGTTTGGTCATGTACTCAACTACACTGTGCGCTTCGTATCTGACGTCTCCAGGAGCGCCTCTCTGGTGTAAAGAGAGCGGTAGAGGATTCTCTTTCCTTTCCTCGCCCGGTCGTCCCGATGATTGCTGCCGACCGAACAGAGGCGAGGGAAGCGAGGAGGACCAGGCAACGGCAACAATACCTACTAAATATAAAAACTTCACAATACCACTTTTTAGTAGGGGTGTTTAGATCATTTTGCAAAAAAAAAAGATGGGTTAAAACACCAAAAGGTTTTTGCAAATTTTCGTTGCGCAGTTCATTGGCATTTCGAAATCTGTAGCGCCATGATGAGCCGTCAGGATCCATATAGAATGGTTGAGTGATCCTGATCAAATATAAAAAGTCCCGGGGCTTCATCTGAGACCGTTTGAAACAATTCATAAAGAGAAAGTATTTTGCAAAACTGAAACATTAAAAACTTGGTCGTCATAGAGCTACAGAAATACGATGTATATGACGTACTACTGTACTAGCCATTCTGAGTTCTTGTGCTCGGTTCAGTGCCCATGTCCTTTTTAACCCCGTTTGAACAAGGGTGGGTTTAGATTGGAAAAGATTTCTCGAAAAAACACTGTAGACCAAAAAAATAGAATGTAGATGAATATTGTTATGTGGGTGAGAGGAATGGGATGAATAGAAAAAAGTTAGATGAATAGTGTTTTTTTGGTGGGTATGAGTGAAACTAAACGCACCCTTAAGTCCTCCCCCTCCGTGACGCTGCGAATAAAGCATTGGCGCGGCACCACTTAAAAGGGCCGGCCGGTGGCCGAGGAGCCATCCGAACGCCACCAGCTCGTGTCATTCCCTAGTAACCACTCACTTGGTCTGGTCAGTCCCGCACCCCGCGCGCACACGGCCGACATGGGCAACACCGGGGGGAGGCGCTCCAACTCCAAGAACGACGCCGAAGCGTCGTCGAGGCGTGTGGTCGTCGCCACGTCATCGCGCAAGCAGCGGCGGCACGACGACGTCGATGGGGAGGAACAAACGGAGCGCGCGGGGCGACGTCGTCCCGCAGGAGGAGGCGTTCCATGGGCGGGTGGCGGCGTGGTGACGGTGAAGCTCGTGATGACGAGGAAGGACGCGGCGGCGCTGGCGGCAAGGCTGGACGAGCAGAGGCGGAGCGCGCGCAAGGCCAGGATGGCCGAGCTCAAGGGCGAGCTCCGCGCCGGCGCCGCGAGCCCGGCGGCGTGCCGGGTCGCGTGCTGGAGCCCGCAGCTCGCGCCGATAAAAGAGGGCTAGTGCACACACCGGTGGTGTGACACGACTAGTTTGAGCGCTGGAGATTGCCTACAAGTTAGAAGTAGTAAGCTAGCCGTGTGTCTGTGTATACGTAGTGGAAAGAGGTGATATCCATGCATGTTTCCCTGGTTCATAGCTAAAATGGTCGGATTTGGATCGGAGCTTCATTGATTTTACGATTAGAATAGAGAGAGCGTGCAACAGTGGTTCACCCGTTCTTTCGATCCAACAAGGCTCAAGATTATTGCATCCGGAGAATTGGATAGAGCAAGCGAACTTTGGTCCCTACGGAATCCGGACACGAACGTGTGCCATCGCAATCGCCTCGATCGTTTCCATCCTTAGCCACTTGCTAGCTTTCACGGTTTCACCCCGAGGCTTCAATGAAGATGAACCTGCTAGCCACATCAGCTCAGCTGCGAGAGGCTAGCATGGCTCTATCTGCTGCTGGCTGCCTGGCTGGGTCTTTAGTCCTTACGCTTTACCTCGATCAGAAAGCAACGCGACGAGCTAGTGGTACATCATGTGGCTTGCAAAGTTGCAATTCGGTCGATCTCGCCAACGTCATGGGTGGTCACTGAGGTCCTGGTAGATCGCTGTTATAGAGCAAAGTCAACTTCGACATGTGACCCGCCGTTATTTTCACGCTTCGGGCGGTAACAACGGCGTGCTGTAACGGTCACGCGGACGTGTCCTCGCCTGCAGCGTCACGTTCGGGCACGGCCGCCTGCGCCAGTGTGCTCGCTGAATTGTCAGTCCTAAAAGTAGTATGCACAAGTAAACCGCCGTAGGTTGTACTGCGAAGTATATTTTGTAAATGGGAGGAATAAGATAAATAGAGAAAAATAAAATGAATATTTTTTGGAAATCTTTGGTAAACTAAACGGGGCAACTCACGGTTCCAAGGAAAGATGTACGGACAGCTTATATATGGCCGACGATCATCGGCAACATGAAATTAGTATTGCCTCTTTGAAGCCACCAGTCCACCATAAGCCGTCACTATCATGGACAGACCAGTTCAAAGTTTTATCGTGATGAGATTTAAGAGGGCAACGTGACCCTTATCCAAGAGACCAAGACGCTTTCAGCCAAAGGTAGATCAACAACAGCGAAATAAGTAAAAGTGAGATGTGGAGATTCTTGACGTCGACGGCGCAATAGAAGGCCAATGCAACCACTCACCGAAGCACCTCATACTACTTGCTGAAAGTGATTACAGTATCTCTCGTAGCATTGGGTGCAGCAATAGTAGCAACCATTGTTCATCTACAAGACCATTTAACCCGTCGACACACCATGTACGCGCTATACAGTAACTAGCCTTATCCGTTTAATCGGTCGTTTAGCAGGTGAGGTAATTAGTTCTACCTATCCCCTACTGTTACCAATGTTGAAGGTACCTTGCACGCAAAATAAAATGTTAAAGGTGTCTTGTGACTGGAAGGAAATTTGGTGGCAAAAGTAGTCCTCGCATCAGAAAACTAGTGGACATAGTGAACTGAGTTCTAGTTCAGCTGGTAAGGTTCCTTGTGGTGGAACCAGCCTACCAGGATTCGAGTCCTCGACTCGGCACTGGTGCTCGCATTTTCCTAGATTTATTCCACGATTTAACCGGCACTTTTCTTTCAGTGGTAGGCGACGTGCCCATCGATAGCGAGGCGCCTGTGGTGACTTCGTCAATTTGGAGGATTTGCCGGCCTAGTCTTTTGGAGGTGCTCATAGGGGTCGGGTTGCGTGCGTATGTTTGTAGAGGCAAGTGTGCGTGCGTGTATGTGAGCGTCTGCGTCTGTACTTTGTGATTCGCAAAAAAAAAACTAGTGGACATAGAGACAAAAAAAACATGTCATCAGTTTGCTGATGAAAATTTTCTGAAGTTCATCTCTCTAGCATTGTTGACAAAAAATTTGTATATGCAAAGCTTCTGTTATCACCGGATACTGGAGTTAGGCTAGATGTCGATGGACTGGATCATTTACTCCCGAAGAGGCACAGAAAAGACCATGTGTTACCTTTGGACCTCTCTGTTGTTTACTGTTGTTGTCTTCAGATGAGTGTGTTCGAAGTACATATCTGTAACAAGGATTTGGATTATAGATTTTAAAACGGAGGAACAATCGACTTCTGTGATTGTGAATGGCAGGCTAACCAAAGATGTACTGCTGTTAACTGCTTAAAGTGATGGTAATTGACAACTTTGAAATAAGCAGTGCCTCCTTCAAGCCACAATGAGACCTTCACAATCATAGTTCATACATAAACCGGCTGGTCCAAAGTTACCTTGACAGGGCAACGTGGGTACGTCGTGACCCTTATCCAAGACCGTTTCGAACGAGTTAGAGTGAAGCAGAATGGGGAGGCTGTTGACGTCCACGCCCTCGAAAAGAGAAGAAAAAGGTTCTCTGAATTGGTCGAAAAGAGAAGAAAAAGGTTCTCTGAATTGGTCGAAGTAATCTTTATTCTGGTTCGTTGAATTCAGCAGTCATAGGTGGATTTTGCCGGCAGACTCGTCAGGTCCCCATGCTGAATTGGTCGAATTCCCCAAATAAGGCCCCGATGGTGTTGGATACGATACGGCTGAACAAATGTTTCTGGGACAATTGACGCCCCCCGTCGGCGCCATGGCTACCTACAGCTACAGGATGTGCCCAGTGAGTCAAGCTTGCCTCTGTTAATAATCAGAGCACAACCAGGCAACCTACTTGCACTGTTTGGGTGCTGCCTGTCCCACCCAAGCCAGGGATGATCTGGGTAGTGTTCTACAGTACCCAAGAGGACAACAGGCACAGATGTCATACAAAGGCTAGCAAGTGGCGGAGTACTCTTTTCATTTGTCTACATTTCATCATGTCATAAATCTAAAGACCTAAACTCACAATCTAATGGCTTGGAGTGGTGGTATTTGAAACAAACATCGAGCAGCAGTTGATATACATAGACATTTTCTTGATTTGTAGTGCCAAACCAAAGGCTTATGATCATATTACAACAGATTATCAATATCTTCAAATACAAATCAAGCATTGCATTTTGTTTTCTTGATCATAGAACCTGTTATATGTTACTACTATTCATCACTTCCCCCCAGCAGTGGGCTTTGCGAGCAGCTTCTTTGGTAGCTTGTCCAGTGGGGTCGTCTTCAGAAGGAAAAGCCGTGCAGCTCGCTCCTGCAAAGTTCCACCGCACTTCAGTCCACGAGATTGCAGCTCCATCTTGAGCTTCTCCAAGCCAAGCGTCTATAAGCCAACAACAAAGTCAATGTGGTTAGAATCATAGAAACAGAAGCGAGAGATAACAGAAAGAAAAAAAAGCAAAGTCATCGACTGAGGAAAAATCAGAAAGCAGAGCAATGGGCTGATGAAATATCAGCATGCAATCAAATTCATGGACGGAGTTCAAACATAAAGGAAAAGCATGATTAAACAAACACCCAGATCCTCCTGTGTCTTTAACATAATACATTATATGCACGATTGCATATGGAAAAAGGGTGGAAAAAACAGGAATTCAGTAAGCTGTACTCACACTGCCCATGCAGATAGGCAGATACTATATGCAGAAGTGAGTTCCACAAAACAATAAGGTCAAATGGATTTTGCATATGCATACAAGCAAATAAGAATAAACATCGATTTAAATGACCATTCTCATTGTTGCACATTACACTTTGTATGATACAGATATCTACATAAGCTGATTACCCATTAATTTCCAACGTATTCTCATTTGCTATTTCATATGAATATAAGTTGTTCGATGAGTCACTATTGTTGGGTATTGAAGAGCAAGCTAAATAGTGCTATTAAGATTGACCAGGTACCTGGAAGTAGTTCGAGATTTAAAAATATCATCTGGTTATCATGACACAATAGTATAAATGGGGCCTAACAATTGAACTACGGTTGAGTTCCTGAACTCCATACCAGAAGAGGCAGCTAGTATCTTTAAGTAAATATATGCTATTACTTTATGATGGTCATTACTTAAGAAACTGCATGTCTACTGCAAGCTACTATGTGACCATGATAAGAAAAGTATTTGCAATGAAAAGAATACACAACATACCTCCAATTCTGCAGCTGAACTATACTCTGTCAGGTCTAATGGTTCTGAGTGAGAAGATTTGCTTGGATCAGTAGACTCTTCTACTTGAGGCGCCTCGGGGTCATTTTGATTTGAAGTAGCTGAAGCAGTATTATCTGCATCTGCTCTCACTTCATCTGATTTCGGCACTTCTTCTGAAGCAGCAGCAACAGCAACAGCAGCGCCATTCACAGAAATGGGCTGATCCACCATTCCTGCGCCAGTCTCCACACTACCATCAGATTCAGAATCACCACCTTCAGCTCCTGATCTCATTGTCAGTTCCACAGTTGAGTGAGCACATTTTTCAATTTCCTCTGAACTGCTGTGCAGGGACTTTTCACCTGAGGTCTCTCCTTCTGAATGTGACCCAGAAACTGAACCCAGATCAGGTTTTTCGTCCTCACTTTTGCTGGATCCATTTGAGCAACTCCCGTCATCAAGAACTACAGATTTGGCATCAGTTCCCTCATCACCTTCTCTATCCTCATCATCCACATCACTGTCACTGTCGCTTTCATCATCTTCTACCTTATTCTTTCCCAACCTGCACAATGGAATAAAGTCAGGCACCGCTATATATGATTTATAGCTACCTAAAACAAAATGCGGACTTGCAGACACACAAATTTCTTTACACCCAATCATCCCATAAGTAACATAAATTTGTGACTTGACAAAAAAAGTCATCAAATTTGACATGTTTAGATTTGAAAAACCATACATAAAATGCCTCTTACGTATGGGATGATTGGGTGTAAAGAAAGTTGTCAAGTCACAAATTTGGGAGTGTTCGAACACCAATCAGGCAAACATGTATACATCACAATGAACATCCCAGGGCAACATAATCGAACAAGCTTGCCATCCAGACTACAATTTGACATATTTCCCAAATGAAATGACTACCAATGTTACTGGTCATGAACAGTTTAACTACAATTGAACCATAAGAGTAAGGATTGGATGGCACTCACCAAATCTTAAGCTTCTTGGAGTCTGCCCCGGGAGGCGGCTTAGGCGCGGCCTTCCTCTTCCCAAGAGATGCACGCACGGATTCCTCAACCGCATTAACGCAGATCTCAGCATCCTTCCGGTACTTCTCGAGATACTTGTCCACCTCGGCGGCTGAGGGCCCGCCGCTGCGGCCCGCCTCCTTGGCCTTTTTCTTGATGAAGTTCTCCGCGAGCTTCTCCAGTTGGCGGTCGGCGGCCTCGGCCTTCCATTCCTCGAGGCGGCGCTCGGCGTTGACGTGGCGGAGGCGGCGGCCGTTGATGTCGCGGCAGGCGTCGAAATTGCTGGTTTTCTTCTGGCCGGCCTTGGAGGCCGCCCCTCTGAGGAGGGAGCCGAACCCGCCCTTGCCTCCCCGGAGGCGGAGGAGCGCGTACGCCGAGGGGAATTGCCCGTCGGCGGCTGAGGTGAGGAAGGAGGAGGGCGAGACGTCGAGGCGGCCGGTGACGAGGCGGAGGGCGGCGGCGGGAACGCTGGAGAGGGACGCAACGGCGTCGAGGAGCGCGGCTCCGGACAGGGTGGGCGTGGTGATGCGGAGGCAGCGGGTGCGCCCGTCGAGGAGCCGCACCAGGATCTGGTACTGGGTGGGTTCGGCCATGGCGTACGGCGGTGGCGCACCAAACCCTAGCTCTCGCCGACGTCGTCGAAGAGAGGGAGGGAGAGGAAGAAGAACTTGACCGGAGACGTCCTTATTAAACGGCAACAGAAGGAAGATGCCGCCTTCCAACCCACCGACAGGTGGGCCCATATTATCCTTTCCGTTCGGGTCCCACACGTCAGCTACGCTGTGCTCCGCGCTACGCCGTGTGGAGTCACGGTTCCGTCCGCATCTTCTCCCCGTGGAATCCTGGTCGGCATCGCCGCCCCCACCCGGCCACCCCAACCTCCTTCCTCCGATTTCAAGGCCGTTCGTTTCAGCAAGGGCATCGCCGCCCTTGCCTCCCGGTGGAGTCCTGATCTCTCCTCGCAGCGGGAATCGTAGCAGATAATAAAAAAGTAGTTTTCGAGTCCGCGATGCAAGGCCGTTCGTTTCAGCAAGGAGTCTAGTGAGAGCGTGGTACACTGGTACCCGAGGAGATGAAGCGCCTGACCGGTGGCAAGGGCGGCGCGATGGGCCAGTCTGTGCCGCGGTTCAGGTGCCAGGAATGCCACGGCGCGCTTGCCGTCGTCGGGGTCGCCGAGAGGCTCCCGGCCTCCGGTACACTTGTTGCTCACCCGAAGATTAGCCCTATTACCTTTATCATCCCGTTGTTAGCGCATCTATTCGAAATTTCGAACCGAGCCGATTTCATGATTAAATTATTGGATGATATTTGCATGAGCAATCAGCCACTTGACTTCCCGATAACTGCAGTGCAGTTTTCTGATGGAATGCACTAAACTGTAATTGTTTGTAGAAATTGCAGCAGTTTCGAGTGCGATTTTACATTGCTTTAGTGAGGTCATGAATCATGATAGGGATAGGAAATTCCATCGATTGAATTGCACTTTGTGCGGCAGTCAAGTCGAAGTTATATAGCTTTCATTATTTGTTACCGATTTAACTATAAATTAGCAAGCATCCAGGATCCATCATGGTGCTGATGTTGCATATTTAGTTATGTCAAACATGCTTCTCATCAAACTGTTCTCTTGCTCTTGTTGTTTGGAGTAGAGGTATTCACAAACATAACATTTGAACTTGCAGGCTAAATCAACAAATACTTGGCACATGATTTGTTTGGGAACATAGCTACAATTCTTTTGTTAAATGGGAAAAGAGTTGCTCCCTTGATCTTACCGCTAACAATTCTTCATTGTTTTTTTTTATTTGATGATGCTAAAAACTGGAATTTCTTTTGTTGCTAATTAGATTAAACTTTTCAGTTCTTCTGGGCATTGCTAAAACCAGAATTACCATTTATCATCTGATTTTCAAGCTTTACTCTAGATATCTTCTTTTAAATTGATAGAGATTCTGTGTCACATATTTGTCCTGATAACAGTTTTAAAATTTCCTCTTTTTTTGCCTGTCTTCAAGAAACTGCCCATAAAAAATCTCCACTGTGCAATTTTGTGATAATGGTGTCTCTTACATTTTGTGCTTTTAATGGATGCAGGTATGCTTGCATCTTCTGTTCAGGGCAGTATTATGGGCACAAGCAGGATGGACAATTCTTATGTAGTAGTATTATCAAAGAAGAACAGATCTAAAAGTCTTGGAATTTCCCAACGCCCACTAAGTTCAGCATCCCCACATGTTGAACCTAACCAACCAACAAGACCGATGGAGTGCTCATATATTATGCTTCCACCTCCTACTGCTTCCATATACAAGGCATCTTCCTCTGAAGATGCTGCACAGCTGCTCCCACCAATTGTAAACTCTAGTAGCTCTTCGCCACAAAATAGTTCTGGACTTTTCTCTAGTGTTACTGTATTAAAAAGAGCATTTGAGATTGCTACCTCACAAGCCCAGGTACTATTGCTTGATGCGTCAATGTTGATTGTACAAGCATTGTTATTGCTGCATTCATATTTTTCTGCCTGTTTTTGTTATTCAGTCATTGTATTTTTTTGTGGCAGTTATTTAATGATAACTATCATGTGCAGGTTGAGCAGCCACTTTGCCTGGAATGTATGCGAATTCTTTCTGATAAAATGGACTTTGAGATTGAAGATATTAATTCTGATGTCAGAGCTTATGAGGCTTGTCTTCAACTTATGGATCAAGAATCCTACAGCATCCTGAGTGAAACAGATTTTCAGAATGAGAAACAAAAGGTAACCATGCCTGTTGGCATATATCATTTGATAAAAAACTAATTAATAAAGTATTAAAGTTAGAGAATCCATATATTAATAATTAGTTTGTATACACGATGCATGCTCACCTATCCGTAAGAAGATGATACCAGAAGCTAATTAATGAGGTGACGGATATCTAGCAGCAGCACGAAATTAAACTAGATCTTTGCACCATGAAGCTATCATATTAAATGGCATGAAGTGAGAAATTATACCTTCTATTGAAATGTAGAATAGTGCTCAAGCAGTTAACAGTCATATTAAGGAATAACCAAACATTAACTATCAACTTCTAGCAGTATACCGAAAGGCATGTCAATGTTATGAACCTTATTGCTTAATCTACAAGAGTTGTTTGCTTGTAAGTTCTGGCAGTTAACAGTAATATTATGGAATAACCAAACATAAACTCAAGCAGTTAACAGTAATATTATGGAATAACCAAATATAAGCTATCAACTTCTGGCAGAATATACATGTCCATATTGTGAACATTATTGTTTAACTTACAAGAGTTGTTTGTTGGTATTTTGAAGTTGTAACACTTTTATAAATTTCATTTGTGTTATATTCTGCAATTTCAGATTGAGGAAGAAGAGAAAAAACTTAGAGCCTATTGAAGAGGCTGAAAAGCAATATTCAGAAGTTAGTTCTGAGATGAAATATCTTGAAACAAAATCTAAACAAATTGATGAATTGGAAGAGCGGTTAGTATTTTGTTTCTTTACTGGAAACAAGAGGTTGAACAGTCTTTAAAGAAAAATTAAATACTTTGCTGCTACAGTGCCACTATTTAACTAAATAAAACATTCCAAGATTCCATATAAGTGCGCCAAAAGATGCCACCACTGGAGAACTGTTATCATAGGAACTTTGTCTTGCCAATTGCCACAACAATTATGCAGTTACAAAACTTATGTTATCACTGGAGAACTGTTATCATAGGAACTGTTATCACGGAGTCTGCAGTGATTGGTTGGCTACTTTTGTTTATAAAGCTTCAACAGTTACAAAACTTATGTGGCATTTTTTGGTAGGTATCTTTAAGAACGAACCGCCAGACCTCCTCTCTCCGCACGTTGCGCCACGTCATCGCAAAATATCCGCCATCGGATCTGTCAGCCGGACGGACAAGATGGGGCGCTCCCAGGCCATTTTTGATAACACCCTCAGCATTTAAAGAAATAGAACCCGCCGTCCAATCCCCTCTCTCACGGCAATGTTTCAAAACAGCCCTCGAATTTCACTGGAATAGAACCCGCCATCCACATCCCCTCTCTCACGGAAATTTTCAAAACAACCCTCGGATTTCATTGGAATAGAACCTGCCATCCACATTCCTCTATCACGGAAATTAGCATAGAAGCCCTCGACTTTTTCAAACTCAAACTGTAGTCTGCCAAACTCCACAAAACCACATTATACGTAATATTTGATGACCACCAAAACACACTCAAATGAAAATAAAATCAATATAAAATTTGTACAACAGTCCAAAATCTACAACTTTATTATATGATATTTGAAAATTCAAAACCTGTTTGTGTTAATTACTATGGCCTATGAGGCGTAACTTAACTTGGCCACGAGTATCGGGGCCCTGAGCATCGATAATGGAAGTGTGAGCAGCAATAGAAACAGTAGCGAGAGGGGATGGATGCGGCAGATATGCGCATCAGCACGGAGGCAGGAACCTTGCGACTTGTATACCATCGCAGTGTCCTGGGAGGAGAAATTTGTGGGATAGTTTGTATCTGCATTTGCCTTGACACTGAATATGTAGTGCCTGCAAGAGGCATTACTGTTGTCTGTTGGGTTTGTTAAGGTTCCATGTGGCATCCCTGTTGGCCCACGAACATTCACATATGATTCATTGCACCTACAATCTTTAAAATTGATAAACACCAAAACACACTTAAATGAAAATGTGTCAATATAAAATTTGCTCGACATTTCATAAGCCACAACTAATAGGAACATTTTAAAATTCGAAATGCTTTCGCAATTTGTTAGCACGAAAGTTCACATACAATCCATTGCAACTAAAAAATTTCTAAAATCTAAATAGCTAGGCCTTTTAACTTCAAAAAAAAGCTAGGCCTTTGGTACATAACAAGATTTAAAAATCAATGCTTTTACGTAATTTGTTCGCAATAAATATTTACATAGGATATCTTGTACCTACGATTCAGACATCGAAATATCTTCACATCCAAAAATTGAAACAAAAGCTAATCAAAATCAATCAAAAACTTCATTATAGAGTAGACTTAAAAATGATAAGCTCTTTTCAAACTCATTAACATGTTAAACCTAAAAATATTTACATATCAAAATAAGACTTCAAAATAAATTATTCTCCACATCTCAATTAATTTATAAAAATTATTTATATGGCTAAGAAAAAAACACAACACATCCACTAGCCATCCGCGGCAACGCCGCAACATTTTCTAGTTGGAAAGAATTTAACAGCTTTGAGTTTCACCTGACATCTCATCAGGTATACTCATTACAGATCATTTACTTCTCAGAATTGCAATGTACTGGCCTGATGTTATCATACTTCAAACAACACTCACCTTACGTGAAATGTACAGACAATTAGACATGCATCCTGTTCCATATCAGTCAGAAACTTGCAGTTTACCAAATCTATGTTAATTTTGTGATCATATATTTCTTCCGTGTCAGTAATTGGCTTACTAAAGCCAATATTGTTGATGCAATGTCTGTATTGCCTGCATTGTTATTTGCAGTGCTTTCTTGTTTGCAGCACAAATCATGATTCCTTATCTATATGCATATTTTCCTATGACTGAATTGCTTTCCAACATTTTCTTCTGCCACTAATAGTTTGCTAGCTGAAAATTGTCTCTTCACTATTCAGGAAGAAAAAGATGCCATGTTGGCCAAAATAGAAGATTATCAGGCCCATCTGGAAATGTTAAAGCATACAAATGTTATGAATGATACATTCTATATTTCGCAATATGGAATATTCGGGACAATAAATAACCTCCGTCTTGGACACACTCATGTGGTAGGTATCCTAATTGCAAAATGCAAAGATAAGACTTTGATCACTACATTCAGTGCTTCGCCTGCATTATATTCTAGGCAGATTTCGGGTACAGCTGTTTGACTTAAATCTATGTCGCTCTTATCTTAGGTTGAGTGGGATGAGACAAATGCTGCTTGGGGTCAGGCTGCACTTCTGTTGCATACCATGGCTCAGTATTACAGCCCAAAATTTCAGTATCCTTGGAACATAATGACATTTTTCTTATACGCTTATGTATCCGTCATTCTTTTGAGAAATTTATTCAAATGGTGGCACCATTGGCCTATATGCCACTGCCACCTGTTACATACTAGGTTGACCATGTTGATTGTGTTTTATTTTTTCTGGTTATGTTGTTGTATATACCCAAATATATTTTGGCTCAGAGGTGAGCTATGGGCAGCTTTGGTGTATATTCTTCTCTCTCAGCAGCATTAGCATTGTAAGTGCAGGTTTTTCATCGCAAAGTCTACCTAAATACTTAGCATGCTACAATTTTTCTACAAGGAAAGTTGAGCTTTTGAGTTCCTCAACATTAGCATAGATACCGGATCAAGATTCATGCCATGGGAAGTTATCCAAGAATCACAGACATCAATAACAGAACACATAAACTGTAAGCCTTTTGCTGGCAAATGTACTCTCTGTGTTTGCCCCTTCAAGATGATTTGTGCTTTATTGTTCCTCAATTGTCACTCTTCTATGGTTCATAAAAATCAATTTCAATATTTGATCCTCTGAGCAGTGTTTTTTCTGTTTACTCTTGTTATGATGATTCCACATTCTTATATAAGTAAGGCATGTAGGCAATATAGTTATTATGGGTTCTTGTTATGGACATCAAATCAACATGAAAAATTCTTTAAAAAGGTAGTGTTCTAGCACACTCAAATTTTCAATTCTTACAATTACGAAAACTAGAAGAAGCCATTTGTTCCTTCTATTTGATGGAAGATTTTTTTGTCTTTTTCTGCATTTTCTGTTGATCTGTTCACAAATTGGAAATGCAACTTATCATGCTTTGGGCGCGAAATTGTGAACAAGTGCATGGTTGATGTTCAGGTTTGGTCCGGCAAATGTGTTGTTCAGCACCCAATATGATGAAGCCATGACATGGTTTCTGAAGTGCCTTCAAGAGTTTGTTGAGTTTGCTGTAGGTTTGGATAAAGAGAAGAATATTCCACCTGACAAGTCACTGAAGCTCTCCTATAAGTAAGATTTTCTTGGAACACTACTGTCCTCACATTAATATGTTACTTACAAATCATGTCCCTCGGACATCAGAATTTCTCTCTTTATGGATATGGTGTATCTTTCTTTTGCAACTGCACCTAGGAAATATTTTTGTCGCTGAAGATTCCCATCTGGTGTCCAATTTGTTCAAATGCATTATGTTTCAGTTGTGACCTTTAAAATTTTGAAATATATGGCTTCTATGGTTGTGGGCTCCTTTTCTTTATTCTGTTCATTCCTACAATTTCAGTTCAGCATTCATGCAGGAACTTTGCGACAAGCTTATCTTTTATCAGCAGCGTTGTCCACATTGTTGCTAATGAATATTACTTGGTTTCACAGGATTGATAATGATAAAGTAGGGGGCTACAGGGTTGTCCTAGGTGATTTCAATACGAGGGAGAACTCAACAAAGGCGCTGAAGAACATGCTCTGCAATTTGAAATGGGTTCTCTACTGGTTTATCGGCACTACAGGTTTTGCACCACCCTCGGGGGCACTGCACATGCAGAGCTGAAGTTTCGTTTAGCTAACAGTTACAGATTACTAGATTAGATAGTTTCAGCGCAGGTTGAAACACTGACGCGCCCTATAGCTGATTTTAGCCCCATAGCGCAATACGAATCATTTGGTGTACTGGCATATATCATGTGATATAAGGACTTTCTTTTGAGAGCCCTTTTTTCTCTATCGCACATAGGCATGCAGCCACCCAAACGCTTGGCTTGGATGGGATATTGATGTCGGCTCATTTGGTGTGCATAACAAGCATAGGAGTATATGATATACGGACATACTTTTGAGAGTTCTATGCGTGAAATGTAATCAAAGATGGAAAAGAATGTTCTATGCGTGCTTAAGGATTTTATAACGACCCATAGAGCATGTGCAACGTTCAACACTTTTGGACGGAATATAAACCGAAATGTGAGTCGGGGTACCGAGTTGAGGTCGATGAAGGCGATGGTGCGAATCCTTTTCCCACCAAGGAAAGAAACAACCCACAAAAATCATCGAACGAGACCACCCTACTGGGTAGTGGTACCTGGCTGCCGCCTGCCGGACGTCCCTGGCTGCCTTGCTGGTGGGGGTCAAGTTGTGCTTCTAGAATTAAAGAAAAACCTGCCATTCCTGCCCTGCAGTCATTGTTGCCGCCATGGATGGGAGTGAGTAATGGCCCGGTCGGCCGGTCCCAACCGTGCAGCGCCCACCAGGCGCAGCCACACCGCTCAACGCCTCAACCAGCGCCCGCTACTAACGACCGTTGAACTGCGAATCGTATCGTATAGCTGCTCTGTCAACGACTTTCCATGCCACAGGAAATCCACGCCTGATCAGCTTCAACTCCTCCACGAGCTCCACCGGCCGTCCGTTCCGGGTCGCCGTTCCAAAATATTTTTTTACAAAAAGGAAAAAAAAAATCCGTCGCGCCCGCCGTGACGCGGCTTCTGATTTCTCAACCATGCGGATCCCCGGGGCCACGGCTGTTACCGATGGAGGTCGCGGTCGCGCCCGCCATAGTTACGTGAACCAGACCGGACCGGCGGTTCGACCGGTAAAAGACCGAACCAAAGGGTTCATCGGTCTGGTTCGTTTAAAAGATCGTCCGTGCAATCGAACTGGTAAAAACCGGTAGAACCGCCGGTTTTTAACAAAACCAATGAACCGGACGGTTCCATACGAACCGGACTGTTTTTGATTTTTACCAATATTACCCCTCTGTCGATTCAGAACAACCGTATCTGCCTAGGGGTAAAATCGGAAATGCTTACTTTTCCTCACATTTAGGGTTACAGGCAGCATTCGAGAGGGAATTTTTTTTTGTTGTTTCACTTTCACATCTATATTTCGTTCACGGCGGCGGCGGCGCATCTGAGACGAGCAGCGGCGGCGGCGTCGATCCGTTACCTGCTGTTCGTCGGAGGCGGGCAGGTGGACGGTTTCTTCGACCGGTGCTTCCTTTGCTCCTTCGCCGGCAGAATTGCGGAAGCCACGGGCACGGGGCCGGCGGCCAGGAAGCTAGCAAGATACTCCACGCCAAGTCGCCTACTCCTGTACGTGGAGCAGCTGCAGTCTAGCACTCCAGACTCCAGAGTCCAGCCGCCTTGTCTGCTTGTCGTCCTCATCGATTCTCCCTGCCCAGCACTCCACAAGGAAGCAAAGCCAACACGACATGGCCAACGGTCAGTACCTGTCCAAGGCTCCAATGATTTATTTCGTATACTGATTTGAGTTTATTTTGCACAGATCTAGAGTTATAAAATATATTCTCCCTCACAGCCTCACTATTGATTTGTTTTCTATTTTCAACTTTCATACAGTGGTGGATTCTTCAGACACTCCAGGTACAGGTGACAGTAACCCAGATTTAACACCTACTGTTCAAGAGGCAGAAGTAAGGATAAGAAGAAAAACTGATCTGGCATGGGGATATTGTACACAATATATTGAAGGAGGAAAAAAGAAGATCAAGTGCATGTACTGTAACATGGATATTAAAGGAGGAGGAATCCATCGTTTCAAGGAACATTTAGCCAAAAAGCCTAGAAATATTGCTGCTTGTAAAAAAGTTGACGCTGAAGTTGAACATGCAATGCTTCAGAATATTGAGGAATGGAATGCTAAGAAAAGGAAGGCACAACAGAACTACAAAGAAGAGAACCCATATGGACCAGAACCAATAGAAATAGAAGATGCAGAAGCAGATTGTGAGACCTCCAATGCTAGTACAGTGCCAGCCCGTCGTGTTACAGCTACATCAAACCGAGGAAGAAAAAGAGGCACTTCTACTCCTAGTGTTGGTAAGTACTTCAAGCCCAGAACGAGCCCTAGAGCTCAACCTACAATTAAGAGTGTGCTTCAAGGAGAAGAAGTAAAAGTGAAAACTGATTTGTGTGTGACAAGATGGTTTATTGATGCATCTATTCCATTTAATGCAAGTAATTCAATCTTTTATCAACCAATGCTTGATGCTGTGTATGCATATGGTTCTGGATATAAGGGTCCGAGTTTCAATATGCTTCGTGGCCCATTGCTTGCAAAATGTGTTGAGGAAACTAGGAACTTTGTTGATGGATTCCGCAAAACGTGGAGGGAAACTGGTTGCACAATTATGGCTGATGGATGGCAGATAGGAAAAGAAGAACACTTATTAACTTCTTAGTCTACTGTCCCAAAGGTACTGTCTTTCTCAAGTCAGTTGATGCCACTGAAAATTCAAAAACTGCAGATTTCTTGTTCAGGTTATTTAGAGATGTAGTGAATTTTGTTGGTCCTGATAATGTTGTTCATTTTGTCACTGATAATGCCTCAAACATGGTTGCTGCTGGTAGAAGGTTAGAAGATGAGTTTCCATCGATTTATTGGTCCCCTTGTGCTGCCCACTGTTTGAACCTAGTATTGTCTGACTTTGGCAAGGAGAATATAGTGAAGTCTACTGTGGCTCATGCATCATCAATTACAAAATATATTTACAACCACTGTTATCCATTATTTCTTTTGAGGAAGTTCACTAAAAGTCATGAGATTCTTCGTCCAGCACAAACTCGCTTTGCTACTAATTTTGTTGCATTACAAAGCATATACAGGCATAAGGCTGATCTTCATGCAATGGTTATCTCCAAAGAGTGGACAACATCTGCATATTGTAAGGAACCACAAGGGAAAAAATTCACCAAAGCTGTGTTAGATCAGTCCTTTTGGAAAGATTGTGCCATTGTTTGTCAGTTGTCAGAACCAATAGTTCGTGTGCTGAGAATAGTGGACAGTGATGAGCGGCCTGCCATGGGGTATCTATTTGCAGCCTTCTATGCTTCAAAAGAAGAAATTGTGAAGAGGTTTCAGAGGAAGAAAGAATTTGTTAGGCCTTTTTTAGAGTACATTGATGCAAGGTGGGATAAACATTTTGAAAAGAATCTTCATGCAGCTGGCTTTTGGTTTAATCCTAACAACCAGTACAATGATGAACTAAGAGAGAAATATAATTTTACAACTTCTGGAGTTCTTGATGTGATTGAGAAATATGCTGGGAAAGATCTTCCACTTCGAAGTTGTTTGACAAGAGAGATGAAGATTTTCAGAATGGGAGAAGGTGACTTTGGGCGTTCGACAGCTAAAAATGATCGACAACACATGCTTGCTGGTGAGTCTCCTTGTGTTATATTGCTGTCAGTTGCTTGTCCATTAAATTTCAGAAACATTTATTTGTCTTTTTTTCCCTATAGATGAGTGGTGGCAAACCTATGGCTGCAGCGCACCAAATTTACAAAAGCTAGCTCTGCGTGTCCTGAGCCAAACCTGTAGTGCCTCTGGATGTGAGAGGAACTGGAGTTTGTTTGAGCATGTACACTCCAAAAAGAGGAATAGACTTGAGCATCAAAGACTAAATGATATTGTGTATATTCACTGCAATTTAAGGCTGCATCAAAGGTATCTATTTCTTCTTTTTACATTCAGTCTTGCTGTTCAGTTTGTTTCTATAAATAATTGAAGACTATATTGGTATTTTCCTACATTAGGTCCAAAAAAACTACTATAAACTATGACCCAATCAGTTTGGACGAAATTCGAAAGGGAAATGAAGCATGGATTGTAGAAGAAAATCCACCTCGTCTTAACTCAGAAGAACTAAATGAATTCCGTGGTGAATTTGCTGGTTTGAGTATACAGTGTAGTGATGGTAATGTCAAGTACTATATTCAAATTAAGATCATTTTAGCATACATGTTTCCTTATGCTAGCATCTGACTTATTCTTTCCAGATTTCGTTCTAAATTTGGATGAGGCTGAAGCTGAAGCAATGGATGAAAATGAAGCAATGGAAGCAGACCACAGAAATGCAACTGATGATTTTGATATGCTATTCGATGAAGATATTGAAAGAAGTCCTAATGTTGCCCCAGAAGACGAAGATTGGGCTCCATTTTATTAGTTATTCAGTTATTAGTTGTCACAGTTGATTTCTTTGACAATTTGTGACTGCGTGTCCAATTTGAATGCTGTTGATCATTTTGTTATCGTGTACCTGATGGTAGACTGCTTGTCTAATTTGGTCATTGTTTTTAAGCTTATTAATTGAATGCTGAATTGTGTTGCTTATGACCACACTTTTTCTATGATCATAATAATGTGAGTTGGTAAACTTTAATTTTATATATATATATATATATGACCGGTTCAAAATATTTGTGACCGGTTCACATCAACGGTTCGAAGTTATCGAACCGGCGGTTCAACCGGTTCGCAACGGTTGAACCAATGAACCATTGAACCGAAGCCCTCATCGGTTCGACGTCCGGTCCGGTTCAAGTAACTATGGCGCCCGCCCTTTCGGATGCAGTATCCTGCTATGTATCCGTATACTGGTACGCAAGCCGCGTGCGGTGCGCGGATACAAATACGGGCGTGCTGACTGGCTAGCGCCGTGACTCCGTGACCGTGAGGAGGCGGCTTTCGTTCACGACTCGCTCGGGCCCTGTAGGTGAGCCATCTCCCCGCCCCATCCCTGTCGCGTGATAAATTCGTCGTGCCGGGCCGCGCGGGCGCGCACGTACACGCGAGGAACCCCAGAGGAGAGGAGACTCGGAAGGGGGGGAGAAGAGAAGCAGGGGAGGCGAGAGAGATAGCAAAGGGAGAACGCGGGCGATGGCGGGACCGATGAAGCACCTGGTGCAGGTGGAGGAGAGCAAGGAGGCGGCGGACGGGGCGCCGTCGGCGGGGCCGACGTACCGGTGCGCGGCGGGAGGGAAGGGCGCCGCGCCGCCCGCCGTGCCGGGGCTCGACTGCTGCTGGGACATATTCCGGTACGTTCCGCTCCCCTTGCTTCTCGCCGGCGGCGGGTGGCGTGATCCTCCGCGCCCGCGTTCTGCATGGGCATCGAGTAGATTGATCTAATTAATGCTCTCCGTCCGGGTTCGCAATGCCGGGGGTTTCAATCTGTGGAATTCTGGATCGCGTTCGCCATTGATATCGATCATCTCGATTCATCTGAGAATTATTTATTTTCTCTGTCTTCAAACCGGCGCTGACGACGTGCCCTCCTCCCCGCAGTTTGTCCGTGGAGAAGTTCCCCGACAACAACATGCTGGGCCGCCGCGAAATCGTCGACGGGAAGGTTGATTAGCCGCGTGGCCTCTCTCACCTTGTTCCTTCCATACCTGCGTCTTTATTACGGTTCTCTGTTTTCCTGTCCCCCCTGAATTCATTTGGCGTCTACGCCTCTCTCTCGCGTCACAGGCTGGCAAGTACACGTGGCTGACCTACAAGCAGGTTTACGACACCGTGATCAAGGTTGGCGCTGCGATCCGGAGCTGCGGCGTCGGCAAGGTACAGGCGACGTTTGTTTAGATTAATGCTCTGCGATCCTCCGCACTGCGGAGTTTGGAACAGTTCCTCGTTTGTTCCATTATTCTTTGTTTGGCTGCTGACATGACCCATGCTTGATTGTCTGCAGGGTGGGCGGTGTGGCATATATGGGCCCAATTCGGCTGAGTGGGTTATCAGTATGCAGGTACGTTTATGTTATCAATATCCTAAGCCGAATTACAAATATTGAGTCAACTTGCGGCTTTGTTCGTTATTACAGTTTTATACTACCAGATGTTTAAGTGCTACTGCTGAAACTTTCTTGTTCCACCAACGAAAAGTATGCTAGGACCCTTTCAACTTTCCCGTAAAGTGTTGAAAGTTATTGGAAAGTAATTCTTCTTTAGTGCATAGTTTTAGACTTTGTCAACTGGCAGTTGTTTGATCCTTTACGGGGAGAAAACATCTGGAAAACTCTGCAAATTTCCATACCAAATGTTTCTTTTTTTTTTTCTTTGACCACACCAAAATTTTCAAATGCTAACACTTTCTTACTTTTTGCGTACACTCGCTTTATTGTGCAGGCCTGCAATGCCCATGGCATTTACTGTGTTCCATTGTATGACACGCTTGGTAAGTTTTTCTTATTTCCATTGAGCAACGAAAACACGTGAAATTGTTGAGGATGATCATGTTTGCGAAGCAATTGTCAAATTACAACATGTATACACACTACACAGTACACACACAGAGTTCCTGTTTGTTTAAGCTGTTAACGATGGCCTGCTGCCATCTGCCTTCAACTTTAATGGTTACAGTTCAAAAAAAAACTTTTATGGTTGTAGGTGCCGGGGCAGTAGAGTTTGTATTGTGCCATGCAGAGGTACAAATTGCTTTTGTTGAGGAAAAGAAGATTGGAGAGGTATGTTTGATCATTTTTTATGACTGTTTCATTAGTGAGCACAGTAAAACTTAATACAGCTTACAAGTTGCCCTGACAAAAGCAAGACATGATTTTTTCTTGCATCAAACCTAAATGTTTCAATAGG
Organism: Digitaria exilis; assembly: GCA_015342445.1. Taxonomy (NCBI): domain Eukaryota; kingdom Viridiplantae; phylum Streptophyta; class Magnoliopsida; order Poales; family Poaceae; genus Digitaria; species Digitaria exilis. The sequence continues at coordinate 782,417 of JACEFO010002174.1, forward strand.
CAATGCTGTGGCTGAGGTTACCTTAGCAATCTACAATTGTTATTTGTTATTTCCTTTATAAGCAAGAAAGAGATCACAAAGTACAGGACAAACGTGTAAGTTTGGTTTATTAGAATAACCCATGGCATTCTCATCCATCCTATAAAGAGTGTCTTGAACCATGCTTTCAGAGCCCAGTAGTTCAGCTTTTTTTTTTTTCTTTGAGCATCTCAAATGATCTTTTTTTTTTCAGATGCTCAAGACATTTCCCAATGCAACCAAATATTTGAAGAGTAAGTTCAGAATATTCTGGCCGTGTTGCTATGATATAGTGGATATGACTTACTGATTGTCTTTCATTTTTGTTTTCAGCACTTGTGAGCTTTGGTAAGGTCAATCCTGAGCACAAGGAAAAGGTTGAACAGAATGGCTTGTCCATCTACTCTTGGGAAGAGTTTCTGCAACTGGTAAGGTTCTCTCTTAGTGAACTATCATGAACTGTTTTGTTACATGTAAGATACTTTTATGCGAAGGCATTTTTTCTATCTCAAGTTTCATATTTTATATTTTTTCAGATAGCGTAGTGGGAAATAGAATTTGTATATTCATTAGAATGATTTTCCTTTTTTCTATTTTACCAACAGGGAGGTGAAGAGAACTTTGAACTTCCCCCAAAGGAAAAGGACGATATATGCACAATAATGTACACAAGTGGAACAACCGGTGATCCTAAGGGAGTACTAATCTCTAACAAGAGCATCATTACCATTGTTTCAGCAGTGGACGAGTTCCTTATCAACTCAGGCGAGGAGGTAGGCCGTGCATCTTTCATATTTTACTTCAGTCTTTTGTATCCCAATGCACTGTCTCTTAAAATCTTATTTTTCTTCAACAGCTTCGTGAGGATGATGTTTACATTTCTTATCTGCCGCTTGCTCATATCTTTGACCGGGTGATTGAGGAGGTGTTCATTCACCAGGGTGCTTCAATAGGATTTTGGCGTGGGGTAATAGGAAACACATGTTTTTCTCTACTCGGCACCTTTTTTTTTCATTAGCATAATTTCATCAATAAGCATCCTTTTTCAGGATGTCAAACTCTTGGTAGAAGACATTGGAGAACTCAAACCAACAGTTTTCTGTGCTGTTCCGCGTGTTCTGGACAGAATTTATGGAGGTACTCTAATTGATTTTGATTTAACACTTACTTGATTCTGGACAAAATCTGTTCATAACTTATTCAATCCTGTTGTGTTATTCAATAAGTAATCCAAACAATGATGTTTATTACTTTTACGATTCAGGATTGCAAGATAAAATTACAGCTGGTGGTTTCCTGAAGAAGACCTTGTTCAATGTTGCTTACAAATAGTAAGGCTGTTCTGTAATGTCTTGATCATCAAATGTATATTGGCTAATATAGTGACCAGACTCTAACAGACATAGTAATTATTGGACAGCAAACAAGGTAATATGTTGAAAGGAAGCAAGCATGAAGAAGCTGCCGCAGTGTTTGACAAGCTGGTCTTCACAAAGGTACAACAAAATAGCAAGAAGCTAGAATTTCAAAAGCCAATTTGATTCTTATCTGCACTTTACGAATTTAATAATATGTTTATATGTGTACTGTGTATAGGTGAAACGGGGACTAGGTGGCAGGGTTCGGCTGATTCTATCTGGCGCTGCTCCCCTGTCTAGACATGTTGAGGAGTATTTGCGTGTGGTGACATGCTCTCATGTTCTTCAAGGATATGGTATGCTCATCAACACCAAAATCAGTTCCGAATCAATACAAAGCGTTAAAATCATCAGCTGTCACCCAAAACATCTGACGATCCTAATCACATATCTTCTTTTCGTACTCTAGGACTCACGGAGACATGTGCCGGGTCTTTCGTTTCCCTACCGAACAATATGTCCATGCTGGGAACCGTCGGGCCCCCTGTCCCGTACGTTGAAGCACGCCTGGAATCTGTCCCAGAGATGGGGTATGACGCGCTGTCGAGCGAGACACCTCGCGGGGAGATTTGCATAAGAGGGGACACTCTTTTCTCGGGGTACTACAAACGGGATGACCTCACCAAGGAAGTCTTGGTCGACGGTTGGTTCCACACAGGTACTGATCTGTCCTCCAGCATCTGATCAAAGGATGACCAAATCTTTTATCCAAAAAAAAGAAGAAAAGAATGCCGTCCACGTCTGCATCACTGTCGATCAATTTGTGTAGTCTTACTTCATAATTGTCAACAAATTTATGGCATGCATTCAACTCCCAGAAGACCAATAATCTTCTTGAAAGTGACCGTCATTCAGCTTATTCACGGAAAGATCTTTGAAATTTCCACAATTCCTAATATTTTCTACAATTTCATTTGTTCACTGTCAAATGTAACTATTTACTGCAGGAGATATTGGTGAGTGGCAGCCTGACGGGAGCATGAAGATCATTGACCGCAAGAAGAACATCTTCAAGCTCTCACAGGGAGAGTATGTTGCAGTAGAGAATCTGGAGAACATCTTTGGTCAGACTCCTGGTGTTGATTCGGTACAGCTGAAAACTACCTCACATATGCACCTTGAGTTTTCTGTAGCAAATTATTTCGAAACACCCTAGAATGGCCTGACTAATTTCCTATCGTTATCTCCAGGTTTGGGTGTATGGTAACAGCTTCGAGTCGAGTCTCGTTGCCGTAGTGAACCCCAACAAGCAGGCTTTGGAGCGGTGGGCAGAATCGAATGGGATAACCGGAGAATTTGCCACGATTTGTGAAGACCCAAAAGCCAAAGAGTTCATCTTGGGTGAACTAACCAAGATGGGTAAAGAAAAGAAGGTAAGGAACCTGGATGACTGGAACATATCAGCACATATTTGGAATGCTGCCGGTTGCAGTGACCCTTGCATCTAGATCTGACGCGTCGTTCTCTTGATCTTGGTACCGACAGCTCAAAGGCTTCGAGCTCATCAGGGCCGTTCATCTGGACCCAGTTCCGTTTGACATGGAGCGCGACCTTATTACCCCGACGTACAAGAAGAAGCGGCCGCAGCTGCTGAAATACTATCAGGTATGGCACAGCCTCAGTTTGAGCCTTTCAGATATCTGCACTCGAACCATCATCCACCATTCATGAAGCTGATCTTTCGTGTGGATTTGCTGCTATTTGTCTGCAGAGCGTTATTGACGGCATGTATAAGAGCATGAAGTAGGCTCCAGGCCTGTTGCGGCACGGCACGGAGATCAAATGGACAGATAGCTAGCGACCTCTGGAAAACTTGAACGTGACGTTAACCTGTCATTAAAAAGATATACACAGAGATGATATTAGCTCGGTTTATTTTTTTTATCCGTTTTCCTCCTGAATTTGGCGTATATATTGGAGCTGTTTTTTTAGTGCACCTGCGTTTGTGTTGCTGATTCCATCAATATAACTCTGCATATACTCGGAAAAAACATAATTCTGCACATATGCATGTTAATTCCGATTGTGCAAATTCCCCTCCCTTCGCATGGGAGGGAAAGCCTGAAAACTTCTTGACTCCTTGCATAGTTGCATGTGCCATCACGCGCAGCATGTTTCTTTTTTGCACACCGGCCCTAGCCCCGCGCCCCCACCGGGCCACCGAGCAAACACCATTACTGCGGCGACCGACGGTTGATGGCTGGCGGGCGAAGGGGGGTATCGCCTGGACGCCTGGTAGCGCGCCGTCCTCTACTACTTTACTTCGCTGCTGCGGTGCTGAACGTACAGTTGCTCGACCGCAACGCGTCGACACCGACGCCTCGGTGGCTCGGTTATGCGCAACTTGGCGTGCAACACTACACGCCGCCACCACGGCATGGATCGGTTAGTGTAAACAGGTCTGTCTAAGGCGAGCAAGTAGTTAAGCGTTTCGGCTATTGTTTGGGGTTGTCAGTTGGGCTGTTTGCGGCGCATGCATCATTAGATCATGCCTGAGTTTACACTGGGGCAATGGCGGAGCCCTGTTGGGGCCATAGAGGGCTCCGGCCCCCCTGGTTTGTAAAGATCTTTGAAGAGCAGAGCTAGCTTTGCAGTCCGTGAGCCCAATGTGCCCTCTCGATGTTGTCTAATTCAACCTAAAAGCAATTAGCCAGACAGTAGAGGACGCAAATAAACAACGAGAGGATACGATGGGGCAAGCCGAGCCAGCGATGCTTGGACTCCACCTTCTTCGTAGTTGATTTTGCTTGTCAGCTGTCACCACGCCACTAGCCAGGACTGCCGCTCGCCGCCCTGTGGCCTCACCTGCTCACCCCAGGCAACCTGGCCGCCAATGCCCCGTGGCCTCAGCACTCAAATATGTTTTCTTTTGTTTCTTCTACTTCTGAACTCTTCATATTCGATGACTATACAGGTTAGCAGTGGCTAACTGCGAGATAATTTGTTGTCAATTGAGATATGTTGTAACTGTTGATGGTTCGTTTGAGAAAGAAAGAAAGAAAGATGTTTGGCTAGTTTGTTTTCCCTAACCCTCTAATTGCATAGTTCACACAATTTAGTAGCTTCACAATGAAATACTGGTATGCAATTTTGTAGGTACAAATGAGTAAAAACGAACTCATTTATTCATGTGCTAGTTGTATGGGTTACTTTTGATACGTATAATATGTATTTCTATGGAACCTTTGCACACTACATAGGTATGAAATTTGTAAATTGGCCCCCCTATAGTTTGCTTCACGCTCCGCCACTGAACTGGGGTCGTGTAAAAGAAATCAGAGAGGATCGTACCTGAGTTTTAGCCTTTTCGGCGGGCCACGTGGGGCCGTGTTTAATTGCTTTGTCTTCTCAGCTACTTCAGCATACTCCACTAGTCCACTGAAAGCGCCTGGATTTTCTGGCTAAATTGAACTTACAAAACCCAACCTCTAAAAGGTTAAGCGATAATAAAACCATTGATTAAAACACATGGTCGGTCCCTAAACTTGTCAAGGGTGTCACATCAGCCCTAAATTTTTAAAGTGCATTTTTAGATCATGAATTTGTCTTGTCATCTAGATCATTAAGCTCTTAAGACACATTTCTAAGCCCCAACTTATCTCAGGGTAATGGGTATCATTCGAGCCCCTAAACTCCCAAAGTGCATTTTACGAAAAAGTCTACTTGACCCCCCTCTCCCCCACCACACACACCTATGGAGGTGGAACACATCACCCCCAACCTATAAAACTGACTTTTTTACCCCCCCCCTCCCCTAACTTTTTAAAACTAGGTAAATCATCTCTGAAGCGGTTTTGGATAGCAGATTGCTACACTAACGACGATTTATCTTTTTTTATTTTGGTTGAATCTTTGAAAAATCATAATAAATAAAAATAGAAAATAGAAAATTCAATTTTGTTGAACTCCATATAATAGATTTACACAATGAACATATAAGATGGTATGCTTTAGAACACACTTTAGACCCCCAATCAAGTGCCAAACAACACAAGCTTGATATAAGGTGGTTGTGAAGGAGAAATTAATGTCGTCATCGACACATGATAAGTTTTAATATTTGAATTTTTTGTTGACAGTTTAGGAACTTCGGTGAAACCCAAGTGTTTGGAGGCCTAAATATGAGAGTTTAGATACCCATGATCCCAGCTGACACCTCGAAACATGTTTGGGGACCTGAAAATGCATCATGCAGTATGAGAGTTTAGGAACTCAGATGACACAACATGACAGACCTGAAAATACATTAGCATTATGAGAGTTTAGGAACCCAAATGACACATGACAAACCTAAAAATACATTATGAGAGTTTAGAAACCCAGATGACACCACTGACACCACATAATAAGTTTGTGTATTTGACTTAAACTGTACGCCCAGACTCCCAAAGCGATAATAACACCCATATTGTTCTTTGTCATGCACAGTTGGTTTGGTTCTAGTCGAATGCCCAGTGAGGCGTGCCATCACGTCTTAGCTTTGGAAAATTTTTACCATGCTAGTAACAGATCTAAACGGCAGCGTATCCATCCGACTCTGTTGTAAACTGCTCTCTTAATGAAAAAGGTGACCGGCAAGCCTTAAAAAAAACTACTGATACTGAGGGTGTGGATTTTAGAGACAACGCAAGTTACTTTTACAACTAATCGATCTAGAACAAATGCGTCCATCTCGCACACGAGCAGAAACCACGCTACGGATTACTAGATAACAAAAGGTCTACCTGATGTCTATGCTTCTGAGCATCATGAGCTACCCAAGCAGATAAACCCAAGGGACAGACAAAACGGACGCGTCATGACAGATGGCTCCCAAAAAAATCAGCTGAAAGAACGCGTAATCTGGCCCATGCAACCGCATCTATTTGGTCCATGCAACCGCATCGATTTCTGCCTGGGCGCTCCGATATAGCTCCAACCTCTGGGCAAGCTTTGCTCTGTGCTCCATGACCTCAGGGTCCTCATCAAGAAGCTTAGAAAGCTGCTTGGTCTGCACAGCAAATGAAAGTATGATAACAACGAAGAGTGGATTAATCGAATAATTGACAGCTCTCATGCCCAGCTCATTTCAAAAAAAGAATCGTCACACTAGACGCCACACTTACATTCAGCCATGATGACAGTGCATATGACAACAATTGTTCAGAGAGTAACAAAAATCTATGGGTTAATTAGTGGCGCGAACTGAAAAACTACAGATCGCATTTCAGCTTCAAAAAGTGAATACTCATTATGTTCACGTGAAGAAAAGTTACCATAATGCAAGGTGCTAAAATGACTCACCTCTCTTGCTCCTAACTCTGTAAAGAAATGATCAAGCAGTGAGCGCTTCGCCTCGCGGACTTGGCAATATACAATTGATTTGGGGATGGAGTTCCTCAAGGTCGAGCATACCATGTTGACATATGCCTGTACATTAGTGCCTGTAAGATGACAAGAAAATTGCATGTTATGTTGAATGATCGTGCAATTAAGTTATTTTCAAGTACAGTCCACATATTTGTTCACATAACTATTCTTAAATAGATGTCACGTGTTCAGAACTTACTATAATAGCAGTAAGAAGTAACGGTAAACCATCTAACTGTAGTGGAAAATCCTTGAGTAACGTTTAAGTCCTTACCAATTCGTCTGAGATATGGATCATTGTATCTATCGAAGATGGATTGTGTTGGAGTTCCCCCCTTCTCAACATCCTGAGGAAGCTTCCTAAAGAAATCTACAGTTAAATAACTTCACTCCATATCAACAAGCATCAATGTATTTTTCTTGCTCTCATCCCGCATTCTGTCCAATGCTTTAAAAGCTGCACCGCTTAGTTCCACGCGAAGAGTTGGAAACTGCTTCAACTCCTGCACGAACGCAGTTATAGACAACTCCAATTCTAAGTGAAAAGTTGTCATTCAGGATTTTATTATTCGAAGTAACATTTTCTCCATCACTTTTATAGCTATATTCTACCAAGGTACATTCTTGGATGATACAAAAGTGACACATAGACGCAATCCTGAATTCCTGATAGATATTCCATATCAGTTTTCACTCTTTTTTTTTGTAACACGACTTATAACTGAAATAAAATCATAACGGTGATTCACCCACTCTGTTTACAAAAGAAGAAAAGAAATGGGCTGTTCTCCTATACCTTACCCTAGTACATACACAGATACGCTTACTACAGATATAAACTATAAAACCATATTATAAAACATGTATGTGCTGCAAATACAGTTCGATAGATCAAGGAATAAGAAAACATACATGTGCCTCCTTGATAGCCCTGTGAACTAGCTCCTTGAGTATTGCATGGACCTGCCAAGTGCCAATGTCAACATGTGTCATGTTCTGGAACTGAATGAAAACAGTTGTGCCTATCAAGGTAATATTGAGTAAATAAACCACCAACGACCACTATCATTTGAACTGATTTATAGGTAAAAAATGGAATATACAGGATTATCATATCCAAAACTAAATAAAATATGGTGAATAAATACCGTACAGGGATTTGACAAAGAATGAAAGTTTTGCCTTCCTACTACCCCAAATTCATGAAACAGAAGTTTTGTTGTGCAATAATTAACCCTAGCTGTGAAACACTAACAAATGTAGAGTTGGTCCAAACACAAATGATACAAGTCGATTCTAAAAAATGTTACTATTCAGTATTCACAGCACTAGGAATGAAAGATCCTCAAAATTACTTTCATTTTTAAATTTTGGAGATATTCATAAATTTTGAGATGGAAACATTTCAAGGCACAAACACTATTAAAAAAATTACATAACTGCAAGAGATGCAGAAAACAAACTAAAGTGTGAGTTATTGAGCATATCAACGCATATGCATGGCATACCGCATCAACAGCTGCCTCAGCTGGACCTTTGATACTAACTAGACAGGACTCTATAAGACGTCGGTATCCTTGTTCTGGAGCTATCAAGTGTGGTTGGTATCCATCAGCTTGTGTTATAAGCTTCTTTACATTTTCCATTGAAAGATGTTTTTCAAATTGCAACCGTTTAAGAGCCACTGGAAATTGGTTGTCAGAGACATAGTAGATCTTCTCACCACCAGAACGCCTGCCAAAATAAAAGGAATAATATAAATAGCTGAGAAACAAAAGAAAATGGACAGATTATATGAAAAAATTGTCTGTATGATGATAGCACAACAAATAGCTGAGAAACAGCACACGTGCAGTGCAAGTACATTTTCAGTGTCTCGGTGAAGAAAAAGTTGGTTTAACATCACTAATTTGTCATATAAGTATGTAATTTTTGAAATATGCAGTTAACAACCAGCTATTACATATTGTCTGACGCAAGGTACAATCTAATTCATAATACAATAATATCACATTAATTAGGTGATGAAATCCATTTTGTGAAAGCTTGGAAAATATTATAGTTCATATTCAGGCACACATGGAAATCTCATGTGTGTCGACTGCCGAACTGCATGTATGTACAAGTTTATCGTAATATCATAATCATGAGGAGATATCGTTGTTACAGCAGTTTTCCTCAGACTCTACAGCTAGGAATATTATATGTTGCAATTGCAAAAAAAAAAAAAAAAACTGGCAACAAAACACTGTTTTCTCCCAGAATAGCTTTACTCCAAACTATGAAAAACAAAGAAACTTCTCTTCAGAATTTTGAAAGTAGTACTGAATGTAATGTTCCCAAAGACATAATGAACAGAAAGATCTATAATTGAAACATACGCTCCATCCAAATGCTCCTTGTAGATACTGTCAAACATGCGACATATTTCCATAATGTTGTACAGCTTTCCCTGCATAACAGAAGAAGTGTAATTAATAACTTAAAGGCAAATTGAAAGAGTGACTGCAGGGAAATTGCCATGCATGTAATAATGTAAGAAGCATAAAACAAGAAACAATAAGTGTGTCATACAATGGTGCATCCAGTTTGAATGGACATGAAAAATGCATATAAGGAAGTGTATCTGCCACAAAGAAATGGGTAATATCATACAAAGACACATGTACCATTTTAATGGGAAAACTTTGGGTCTAGAGAAGACTTGAAAGATAGGAATAATCTGTTCTTGATCTGATAAAATTCAGGAGTCTTACTCCGGCATCTGTAGCAATGGGTTTTCCAAGACGACTAAGTTCTGTTTCCAACTCTGCAGTGGCCTTGCTCATTATAGGACAAGGCTTGCTGCCTTTGCGACCAGTGAACACAAAGAGAATATATGCGTAGACCTAAGAGAAAGGTACTAAACAAAGCAAAATTGGCAATGCAGCTAACAAGTGATCACTGCTACTGAAACCAGAGAGGCAGAGAGGCATATGCGTTTCTCACAAAAGTAAAGTCACTGATGATTTGGTGCTTTGACTAGTAAGTCAACATAATATCATTCTTGTTAGTGTCAACATTTTTTAGACAATGAAAGAACAGTCAATAAGCCTGATTGTTCAAGAGAATTATTAATTGTTATGGCTATGGGATATTCTGAGTAATCAACATCCACGATTGGGTTGAAAATGGCATAAGCTTTGGGTAATTTGGCGAAGAAAAAGTGAACCGCACAAAGAACAGAATTCAAACATAACTTACATCAACAGCATCTGTGCCCTTATCCATTAGGTCAATTTTTGTGAGCACACCAAAGGTCCTTTCACCTGAATTCAACAACATTAGCATTCGATAGAAGATCCGATGATTTTTATGTCTATGAAGTAAAGATCACATGAATATATTTACCACATCAATTAAAGAGTAATGACATAAAATTGCAATATCATTATCTTATACTCGAAAACCACACTACTCATCACATTCTTCATTAAGCTCATAGCAGTATTATATACCTTTTGGATCAACTTCCCGTGAAATCTTTATTGCATCAGAAGTTGCAAGATCCTGATTGGCTGGAGAAATTGAAAGAATGATGCAATTGGGCTACAAAAAATAAACATATATATTGTCATACATAACATCTATGCCAGATTGCCAGGTACCAGCATATAAAAGACAGTTCAAGACTTCAAGCATAGCTTTTACAAAAGAGAAAAGAACACATCATATCAAAATTAGACAATGCCAAACATAGAGGGAAAACTGCATTAATATAATGAACCCAATTCTCAATTTATGTTTAGTCACAAATCACCACTTAATTCAGTTGCAAGTAAATATTATGCTCATCAATAATAACAAAGGAATGTGCATAGGTTATTAAAAAAGTACCTTTTCAATGAACGAGCGAACCATGTTTTCAATGTCATGCACAATACTATCAGGTTGCCCCTCTATCATTAAAACATAGAAATGCAAGTTAGAAGTGCAAACTACTTCATCAGGAACAAAGGATACATTATCTCAACATGAAGAATGACTTACCAACAGCAACTTTAGTAAGCCCAGGGAGATCAACAAGAGTAAGGTTAACAACTGCAATGAGTAAAAATATTTAGAAGAGAATGAGAAGTATAGGAAGAATCTCATCAATTTTATAATAAAAATATAAGCAATGGGGCTATATGTTTCTATAACCATCAGCAATCATGCATCCATTAAGTTATATAGAAAAACAGATGAAAGTCAGCCTCTGTTCAGGATTTTGTCAGCTTATGGTTTTCCAAATATATATTCAGACACAAATCACACAATAGACACATCCCACAGGAAGTATCCCCAAATAGGGTTATAGTGAAATCATAGGCTGAGCTGGTTTGAACTAGTCTCAAGGATGGGGCTGCTGGAAATTCAGATAGCTTTTAATGGGAACAAGAGCCATGTACGCCATCAAGGTTTTTCTAATAGAGTTATGGTCCAGTAGCTAACCCGAAAAGTTCAAGCTTAAGATTAAAACTACATCCCAACCCCCCACAATACCAGAGCTGAATAGTGGAGATGTGGTGTGACAGAAAGGAATATAAACTGAGCCAACATATTGCCAGGATCTTACCATTTGGGGAATATATGCTCAAATAAATGGGCACGGTCGATATTTGCTTTGTGCGGCCAGTTGCTCGGTCAGTTTCATCTGCAATCTCCTTCCTCACAAGGGCTGTAAAAGTGTGAGTTACGGCCTTTTAAAAAAAAGAAAGTAATAACTGTTACTACTAACCATGCATACATAGCTATGGCAGACTTTAGGCAGTTCTAATCAGACAATGGAGACACTAAAACATGCACTTCTCTCTTAAAATATGCAATTTAGTTCACGCTTAAACGAGATATGACCATCAAAGCAGCGCAGCAAGATGAGTGCTCAAGCATAACTCCGTGTCAATAACTCAACTAAAATAATGCTGTAGAGTGGCATGAGTTTCAATTTGCATTTTCGACATCACCCACTCATCCTACAATACTGCTCAGTACTTCATTGCAGTTTTTTTTTTTTTTGGAATTGGCAATCAATTCAGATGCTCAAACACACCAAAGCAGCAATTGACTAATTGAGTATAGTATTTACCAAAATCTGTAAACCTAGTGTTCTTAAGGTGCATGAACTCTGCATACTCTCCAGGCCCATCAATACGGTTGAGCTGCAAAACCAGGGGGCGCCTTGTGACAATTCCTGCAGAATTCCACGAACCATAAGGAGCAACACAAAACTGTACAGAAGAACTTATGGTGTTAAAGCTTTTTCAGAAGATCGAAACCGTGAAAACCAAAGTACCTGCACCCCGAGGTAGGAAATCCTTCCCAACGACACTCTCCAGCACTGAGGATTTCCCCGAACTCTGTCACAAGCAACGGCAAACGATGGAAATTGGCATGTCAGACCCACATTGGTAATTGACATAACAATTCTTAGAATTTGAAATCAGGAACAACTACTGACCTAGAGTCCCACACAAAAACCCCAAGCATCGTCCCCAAAAACAGAGAACCAAAAATGAGAAGAAGAAGGTAAAAAACACTGCGAGATCGCTGGCCTGTCACACCTGGCCGCCGACGACGGCGATGGCCGGTAGCGAGTCCCATAGAGTGGGGAGCGCGCTCTCCTCGCCGTGGTCGCCGAGAGCGGTGCACGCGCGCTGCAGCCTGTTGACGAGCGAGATGAGGTTCTCCATGGCCGCCGCGCCGGAAAACCCTAGTTGGCCGGGGCCCTGGGCGGCGGGCGCGGTCGTCGACTGAGGAGACGCCAATGACTCGCGAGGCGAGGATGCGGGCCGTGCGCGACGGGGTTTGTTCGATCTCGATCGTGCACACTGCGAACGAGCATTCGTGTGGCAGCCTAGGAGGAGCCGGCCGTTTGGCTTTTGTGCGCTCGACGGTTTCGTTGGTAGGTGCTTCGAGCCTTCGACCCCAAGTTTTGACCAAGTGCCACGTGTCAAGATGTGATCGTCCGCCTTCCGTGCGGCATATTTGGCGGAAGACCCTCAAGTTTCGAAAGATATACTCAGCATTCGAACTTTTTTTTGAAACGAACGAAGCCTAAGGAGGCGGGAAGATCGTCATGGCGGAGGAAGCTCGCAGCGTGGAGGCCGGCGGTGGGTGAGGAAGGAGATATCTGATTTTTTTTTTCTTCCTCATCGGACGCCTGTTTCGTTTGTGGAACTATACGGGTTAGTTTGTTACACCACCTGTGGAGACATAGCTAGAGTATGAGTCCTTACAAACCATCTTTGCCAACAGAAAAAAAGTAACTTTTCTTGGCTATATTCTTCGAATCATGAAAAAGCTATCACAACACAAAGAAAAGAGCATGGGAACTCTCTACACTCAGTTTAAACGAAACAATAAACCTGGAATCTATACCCTAAATTGAGCATTCCTGAAGATTGAAAGAAAGATTAGTGGAGCTATACCTTCATATAGAAAAGAATTGATTGTGCAATTGCAATACGAGCACCGGCAGAAACAATGGCATTTTCGCAAGAGAAATTTCATAGGCGATTTTTATCCACCTATGAATATGCAGGCAACAGGGCGCTCATCCCTTGCTTGTTGACTTAAGGCAGAGTACGTTAGGCGGGATAAATTATAGGGATATGACTTTGCGACCTTTTCTCAACCTTTTCAACCATGATCTAAGCAGTGGAACCAACGTTTGGGTAGCACGATAGTCCATAAACATCGGACTACCCTGAGTTTTGAGATTTTATATTTTTTTACTTATTAATAGTCTAACAATCTTCACTACAGAATACACAATACTTGATCCGCTAATGTCTAGGAGGTATTGGGTCCTTTCACACAAAATGCATAATTCATATGATTATGCAATCCCTGACAAATTAACCTCTCTGAGATCCAATACCACTTAGACTAGCCACAACATTGGTAGAGACCGATGCTGAATTAGGAAAAAGGAGGTCCAAGCATCGAGGTTAGCCACTGCAGGTGACTATGCTGAAAAGAAAAATTGAGAAGAAGTTTGGTTCGGGAGAAGTGGAAAAATACACGATAGTAACTTTGGGGCTGTTCGGCTGGCTGGGCTGGCTGGCTGGTGCCGCTAGGCTTGGCTGCTGGGCCCACCAGCCAGTCCCCCGTCCACAGCCAGTCCAGCGCTGAAACAGCCCAGCGAACACCCCTTTTTTTAAACATGTTTTATGAGATGAAGGAATAGTGAATATCTAATGAATAGTGAATTTATGGAGCTAGCAAGGCATGTAGGTGGATCGATGCTGGATCAATAAAAAAACTAGATTAACTGCAGAGAGATGGAACCTCCACGTGAAAGAAAGTGAATCCGAAGAAGGAATCAGGGGCCCACATTTGCATGCAGCATCGAGAACTTTTGTCTAGTGAGCGAGTTTCTCAGAATTGCTACGATGTCTCAGGTAGTTATTTCTTCAACATCGATCACATTGTGGCTAGTCTTATATACCACCAATTGAAAAAAAAAAAGAGAAAAGAGGTGGATTAAAGTGGAATGGAGAGAATTAAGCTTAAATTGAACTAATTTTCCCTCCAGTTCATTCCAGTCCACTTCAATCCAGTTCAGTATCGTGAACGCTCCTTCTACACCCCACACGTATCTCTAATGATCTAATCTAAGTGCATATAATACTCTTACTTTTTTTAAGTATTTATCAGCTCAAGAAAAAAAATTTACTCTCCCTCAGAACCGAAATTTTAGCCACTCTCTGGATCGAAAGTACTAGATGTGTCGTGCTCGATGGGAACGTCAACGATGGGAGCTGCAGCGAAGGAGAGATGGGGGTACAGAAGTGGAGACAAGTATCTGCTACCATTTAGTCGTTTAGGACCTGGTTTAAATTGTCAACTGCGCATCAACTTTGCATACTTCCTCATCTAAATGGATGTATGTACCGTATGGAGTGATACAGGTGGGCTGAAACTATTTTCTATTGAGTCTTGATCTGACTGTATCTCTAATCAACGATTCGGATAGGAACCTCTAAACGTACAGTTGAGATTTTGGTTATCAAAACGACTTCCTGTGCCCCAGGCACCTTCCTTTCGCTTTCGGTTTCCCACCTCACCACGACCGGCTTTCCAAAGCAAACCCACGCGCCGCCGCTGCTCCCAGTGCTCTGCTCATGGCCGCAGCGCCGCCGCTGACTCCCTGCGCCACCGAGGGCAAGGAGGAGCCGCCACCATCGATGCCGTCGCACGTGCCAAGGGAGCACCGCGAGCAGCACAGCAAGGACGCGCCGCCCGGGTTCCTCGCTCCGATGGCCGCCGAGGACGTGGCGGCCGTCGAGGCCGTCCTGGGCTACGACTTCGCCGACAAGTCCCTCGTCGAGCTCGCGCTCACGCACGGCTCCTTCTACCACCCGTACGGCCCCGGAGACAACTACGAGCGCCTGGAGTACCTCGGCGACGGCCGTCCTCACCTGCCTCATGTCGCGGGAGGTCTTCCGCACCTACCGCACCCTCCCGCCTGGCCCGCTCACCAAGCTCCGTGCCGCCAACGTCGACAAGGAGAAGCTCGCGCGCGTCGCCGTCGGACGCGGCCTCCACCGCTTCCTCCGGCACAAGGCGCCGCTACTCGAAGGGCAGGTACTAGTACCTTTTTATTCTCTGCTTCCGGTGTGGTGGCGTTGCCTTGAGATCTCTAGATGTTCGTGCATCGCGTAAAGCGAAGAAAACATCATTGGTCCTCGTAGGTTTTCCCAGAGAATAAATTTTGTTCCTTTTCTTGCTCATTCTTGATAGTATATTCATCCTGGATTAATGAAACTCAATTGGCAAAGGGACGGAGTGCGGGGTTGGTGACCAAGATCGGATTCTCCTAGGTTGAATTCGCAGATAACGAATCTCAGGCTCCTGCTGTTTTTGGCTGGGAGTCTCCCCAACGGGTTTCTGCTGAAAGGGGAAGAATCTTCTTTGTTCTGCTTTCCTCTGTTCCAAAGTTTGTTTTGCTGAAAAGGGAAGAATTTGGAAGCCCATTGTTTGTACTCAGGAACAAGTGCTCCAGTTTGTTGCTTGTGCCAGTTATAGGAATATGCTAGTTGTTGGGGCTAGTCATCTCGATTAAAGCAATAGTTTTAGAATTTCATCTAACAAATCACCTTTTTCTTTGAGGGGCTCATTAACTCGGCTTGCACGGAGAGTTATAAACACTTTAGTTTTAATGCAACAAACATCATAGGTAATGAATTTAAGCCTGTTCTTATGTTTTTTCTTGTCTGTGACACAAATATTAATAAGTGTGCACATGGTAATGGTAAATTAATTAACTAGATCTTCTGCAGTGTAAATCACATGCCTGGAGATGAGTCTCTTGGATGATATGGCACCATGATTACCACATGTTCACAATTTTTGCCCTAAAGTCAACCACAAAGAAGATAAATTACACAAAAATACAGTTTGGCCACTATAAATATTTTCTTTTACATATGTAGGTTTTATGAATTAGATAATTAGTCAAATTTGCGTAAGGACAATATGTAATCTAGTTGATTGTCTGGATCATTTTTATGCTTTATTTTATTTACTTATATTTTGAAATACTTAAGTAACATATAATGTTTGGTATGCCCTTCATGTTCTGGCATTTACAGATTCATGTTTTCATAGAAGAAATGTGCAAGTATCCGGTTCACTCAAATGGATTATTAGATCCTCCTAAAGTTCTATCCGACATTGTGGAATCTCTTATTGGTGCTATCTACTTCGACTCCAACTTTGATCAAGACGAAGTTTGGCGGGTACATATTTCTCTCTAAGGGTGAGTTTAGTTTAGGCCCCGTTTAGATTCAAAGGATTCCTCAAAAATCCACTATTCATCCAACTTTTTCCTATTCATCCTACCCCTTCTACTCACATAACACTATTCATCTACAGTGCTTTTTTGGTGAGCAGTGTATTTTCGGGGAATCTTTCCCCAATCTAAACACACCCTTAGGGAAAAAACATTGTAGGTCGTGCTGGGAAGCGTGTTCTGTGAGTGAAAGGGATGAGATGAATAGGGAAAAGTTGGATGAATAGTGTTTTTTTTGGAAAAGTTGAGTGATCTAAACTCACCCTAAACTGAAACGCCTTAGTATTGTGATTATTATAATATTTCGGATTCTAATGTAGGTCTTCCAAAATTTGGCTGATCCACTTATTAGCTTGGAGACATTGGGCAAACACCCTGTAAGCGAGCTTCTTGAGTTTTGCCAAAAGACTCATCGCGAACTCAAAATAGTGAAAGATGAATGGGACAAAAATTTGATGGTTGAGGTGTTGATTGATGGGGAGTTGGTTGGAAGTGCAACTTATGCTCAAAAGAACATAGCCCGTAGGCGTGCTGCGAAGGCTGCTTTGGATAAGCTAAAGGAGACAACAGGACAAACCCAAAGTGAATCAGAAGAAGGGGATATTTCTGAGCCATTCAACGAATTAGACTAAAATGCCAGTGAAATACTGATGCATCATAGGTGCAATAGATGGCCTGTTCTGACAGGTGCTTATATGCTTCCCCCATTTTAAGAATTGCAGAAATTCAAAAGTAGCAGCCAATGGTTGAATCCTGGAACCCCTTTTAAGTGCTTCACAGATTTGTGCTACTCCTAGAGTAATGGTGAAGCATAGAAACACTCGGTTGGTCCATTTACATTTTTCTTCTATGTGGTTCTGTAATTATCAATATTCAAACATTGTGGTCACCAGGAACTCGATTTGATTTCGAGCCTATGCTTTTGAAGTGCATCAGGAACTCAGAAACGTTAACACAATATTATGTTATAAATAGCAAGGATTGGGTTTCCCGAAAGAGAATGTTTTGAATAGGACATGACTGATTTTCCTGGCATGTGTGTTCAATATTCATAGATATTTTTAGCTCATAATTACATGTGTACATACGTACTAGCAAAATATACAGCCACACATTTTGTGGTCATACTCTAGGACTTTGGCTATGCTGTAGATATCATCAACGTAGTTGTTTATTATGATTTATCAATTCACCCCATTGTCATATATTGTATTGGTTTCTTCCGTTTTATATAATTACCCTCTTTGTCGTTCAATCACATATCAGTTACTAAAACGGGCTCAAATCAAATTTTGGTATAATTGAGCACAAAGTAAAGTTCCTAGATATTCGCTATTCATTTACATTATTTATTCCATTGAAGCCGTGATTCATCTCATAAACTTTTGCTTTAGTAAAGTTTTGCTACCGCATATTTCCCACAACTTCTTCCAACTAAACACCCCCATAGGGATCGTACCGTGTCCATGTGCTGGTCCGAGATCAATGGAGGGTTTCTGTGTTCAGATTCAGGAAGAAGTACTTCTTCAACAAGTTTTTCCTATTCATCCCACTCACAGAACACGCTTTCCAGTGCACTATTCATCTAAAACTAGTACTTTTTACTTCCAATCTGAACACAGCCCATGGTTTTTATGCCGCATGAGCAGGACATTTAATTTATAGATGAAGTAGGTAGTTTTATAGAATGTGTTGTTCCCAAGACTACATGTCTACATGCAAGACAAACATTTTGGAAACCGTGTCCAAAAGTCCTTGTTTAGTTCCCCAACTCTCCACCAACTTGGCACTCTCACAATCGTGCCTGCTCTCACAGAACAAGCCAACTTGCCTCAACTTGCCACCAACTTTTCGAACTAAACAAGCCTGCATGTAGCATTGGAAACAACAAAGAATAAAACTATGCATTGTATAAAAAAATATTTAACTATAAATTAAGTATTATCTTGTTTACGTGGCATCTTAGAAACGTGAATATAAATTCTTCCATTTAAAATGGTCTAGCAAGCTTTTTTATCATCATGATTAATAAAAAAGCAAAACACTTTGTTCTAACAACACACATCCATTCTTTATAGGACAAAGTCCTTTTTTGTTCATCAAACTATTGGGCGACTTTGATTTTGATCATAGAACTCTAAAACCAGAAATCTTATTTTGACAATGGTACTATGTAACGTAATGAAAATTTTGTTTTAACTGGTTTTGACCTCCACGCTGGCTCCAATAGCCACATCACCATGCTGACTCCACCAAGAAAATCTTGGTCAACTTTGACATTATAGCAACTCCAAAAGACTATGTAAAAGCTATTGGTTAGGTAAAATTTTTACATGATCTTCCAAAATTACCATCCAGCTGTCTCCTTATCCCCACACCTTAGCTATATGGATAGGCAAATCTCCCCCTCCGGTAGACATTTTTGCATACCCGCCGCCGCTAGGTATTTCCTCCTCCCCCGCGCGCTCCCACTCCTCTTTCTTGCTTTCATTTGGAGAAGCTATTGGATTTCATCACTCTTTTGCTAGCCATTTTATTTTATATAATAGCTAAATCAAGATTTTAGCTAGTTCTTTTTAGATAATCTGGTGGAGATTCTTAGAATGTAACTGAATGGACGGTGGAAAATTCCAGGCGACGTGGCCTAACGTGCGCTAGAGATTCGATCGAAAGCATCCTTTTACCTTGGCGTCCTACATGAGATTTGAGAACAAAGTCACACTCGAAGCGTTTGTCAACCGAAAGGAATGGATGTGAGCGCGTTGCTTACCAAATACCAACTGCGCTGATCCAGAAGACTGCGACCGTGTGATGAGATCGACCGGATGGCGTGACTTGGCGACTAGTATCACGCAGCTTAGCCCAGCTGCGTGCGCGCTGAATTGGAAGAGTTTGAACTCAAGCACGCTTCCACGTCGACGTCCCAAGCTTAGAATCCACGCGAGGTTGCGCACCGGTAGGAGAGGCGTGCACAGCACACGCACTGTAGCAAGAACGCCGCCTGTTCAAGCTTGAAGGCAGAGCCTGTCCAGCCACCTGACGTGTCTGTCTGGCCGTCGATCCAGGCGCGCCGCGAGACTCGAGACAGATCCAAGGTGGAAGCAAATTCCCGGTCAGAGTCCACCCGCCCCTCCGTCGTTTCCCCGGACCGGCGGCTGCTAGGTAGGCTCGCACGGAAGCGAGCAAGTCGCAAGTGAGAGCACGCGTGGTTTCCTTTTTCTCACCTCCCTCCTCGGCACGGAATCCACCCCACTAGTGCTACCTGCGCAATTTGCGTATATAACCTGCGTGCGCCGCGCGAGGCCACGTACTACTAGTACACAACACAGTGGAAGAACATAAGCAAAAGCTAGGGGCCCTTTCGTCCACGCACGGGGAAGAAGCGAGGCGCCAGGCGATGGATCCCGGCACCACGCTCCGGAAGCGGGCGCTGTCCGTAGACACGGCGGCCGCGGCGATGATCGAGTGGGAGAGCAAGGGGCAGGGCCGCCGGGCCATGGAGGAGGGGGGTTCCGTGGCCGAGGAGGAGGATGAGCCGGTGAGCCCGACGGGGAGGCTGTTCAGGGAGCCCAACTTCCGCTGCCACATCGTGTCCGTGTTCGGCCTCGCCGCGCCGGTCGACCTGCCGGCGCTCCGGGCCGGGGTCGCCGCCACGCTCGCCCGCCACCCACGCTTCTCCAGCGTCCAGGTACCATTTTTTTTTAAAAAAAAATGCTCATCGACCGTACCTTCAGCGCGTTCCGGCCGGCCGTGTTCATGAATTATTCCTCCGTTGCTCGTGCATGCGCAAGTTTGGATGCTGTTTCAGTTTGGTGGATGCGAGTTTACCTAACTGAGACGTCTGAAGACTACCATGGCCATCTTTCTTTTTCGCTTGCCGGTCTAGTACCTAAAGTCTAGAAATCTGACCGGATTAACCAGGACTCTGCTAAGCCAGTTGCGTCTACGCAGAGCTTAATTTTTCGTCTGAAAATGTAAACACAGCTGTTTGCTTACTAGTGACCATAGTAAGTACTTTTCTGACATTTAATTTTTACCCCACATCGGTCGCTGTCATTTTTCCTAAGCTTGAGGTAACTTATGTATGCTATGTATTCAGAAGAGTTCAAATTTCTTCTCCAAACGTTAGTGCTATATATGTATCTTTGGAGACATCCGATAAAAAAGGTCTAGTGCTATACTGGACACCACGGTAGCCCTGCGTTAGAGTACATATACCGTGGTGTCTCTTCGGAGTCGTCGTTAGGCCTTCTCCAATGGTAAGCTAAGAACTGGCTCTTAAATTGTTTAATAGATGAAAAATACAAAAATAATACTTGAATAGGTTGGCAGAGAGCTTTTAGTCAGCTTTTGGCTTTTTGAACAGTGCAAAGTTGATGTGACCGGCTCTTCGTGAAGCCGAGATAAGAGCCGGTCACATCAACTTTGCATTGTTCAAAGAGCGAAGAGCTACTACCTCTTAGCCAACCCATTTTAATATTATTTTTATACCTTTCATCGATTAAACAACTTAAAAGCTACCTCTTGGCTCACCATTGGAGAAGACCTTGCGATAGAAAGTTGTGTCTATGAAAGCTATCCAAGTGCTGTCGTAGTGCATTCATTGTGTGGAGCCTGGTTTAATAGGAGTACATATTCCGTGGTGTCTCTTGGGAAGGGGCCGGGCACCTTGGTTCTGGATTTGTATGCAGTACTATATACATGACTTCCATGTGTGCATGTCGTTTCTGCATTGTTTCTTTGTTGTTTTTGAGAAGATCGCAATACCCGGCCGCAGGTGTTGAACGAGTTCGAAAAGGACGCCAGGCCGAAATGGGTCCGGACGGCGGTGAACGTCGACGACCACATCATCGTCCCGGAGCTGGACCCGGCCGCCACGTCATCCAACCCAGACAAGGCCCTGGAGGACTACGTGGCGTCGCTGTCGACGCGGGCCATGGACCACTCCATCCCGCTGTGGGAGATCCACGTCCTCGACTTCCCCACCGCCGAGGCCGCCGCCGCCGTCGCCCTCCGCGTCCACCACTCCGTCGGCGACGGCGTCTCCATGCTCTCCCTCTTCATGGCCTGCACCCGCAGCGCCTCCGATCCGGGCGCCCTCCCTTCCCTCCCTCCGGGGCGCCGCCGACGCGTGGGCCCCGCCGTCTACGCGCTGCGGCGGCGGCGGTGGCCGTTGGTCTCCTCATCAACGGGCGCGGCCGCCCTCGATGCGGTGGTGGCGCTGGCCATGTGGGCCGTGTCCTTGCTCGTGCTCGCGTGGCACACGGTGGTGGACGTGGCCTGCTTCGTTGCGACGGCGGTGGGGCTGCTGGGCGACGCGCCCACGGTGCTCAAGGGAGAGGAAGGCACCGAGTTCCGGCCCAAGAGATTCGTGAACCGAACGCTCAGCCTCGATGACGTCAAGTTCGTCAAGAACGCCTTGAGCTGTGTACGTGTGCTTCTCCACTCCTATTGCATTGCATTATCGGTTACTGCCGGTTTTTTGTTTTGTTTTTGTTTCTTAACGATCAAACAAATCATTTAACACATAACCAGTCATGTGCTAATCTGCCTTTTTTCAGACTGTAAATGACGTTCTGCTTGGAATAACATCTGCGGCGCTGTCTCGGTATTATTTCCGGAAAACAGGTGAGCGTCTGAGCGAGATGCTGAAATGAGCTTTTGCAGACAGCAACTGATACCGTAACCATAATCTTCAGGTGAAAGCGACAGACAGAGCATAACGGTACGATCCGCTGTTCTTGTCAACTTACGGCCGACGCCTGGCATACAGGTGGGCCCTCTACAACTTCCTCTGTGTTGATCGCTAGTGGGCTTTGTAGTGGGATAGTGGCCCAGCACGGCCTATCCTCTTTTCTTTTCTTTTAAATATAATTCCTGGAAATTTTATTTCGATTCCAATTTCACTTCGTAATCAAATTCGAAATTCATGGGACGACAGCTCAAATTTCCAATGAAGTCAAGATGTAGTCAGCCTCCCATTCTTGTGTATGTGGCATGAGCAGGCACTGGCGAGCATGATGGAGTCCGGCAAGCACAACGGCTCGAGCTGGGGAAACAAGATCGGCTACATGCTAATCCCCTTCCACCTGGCCAAGCACGACGACCCCATCGAGTACGTCCGGAGGGCGACGAAGGTCGCGCGCAGGAAGAAGAGCTCCATGGAGTCCGTCTTCACCTTCTGGAGCGGTGACATGGTTCTCAAGCTTTTTGGCATTAAGGTCCGCTGGATTTCCCTCCCATCCCTGAGAGCAAGTATAATAAAGTATAATAGCAGGCTGTAAGGAGGCTAAATGCTTAGGTGGATGAGAGGAAAGAGGAGAGAGAGGAGAAGTGGGCTATAAACTTACAGTCCGCTTAGGCACAAGAACCAATAAAAGTTGTGAGATAGACATGTGGGCCACATATTAATAAGAATGGGCTAACCACTATATGAGTGGACTAAAATGTGGGTTGTAAGGATCTATACAGCCAACAGCAGGCTGTATTATTAGCCTTGCTCTGACCTCGCCGGCGCCTCTGCCTGCCACCACTGTGTTGTTCAGCACTGACGAATTGATCATCTCTCAGGGTGTATTTAGATTGGGGAAAGATTCCTCGAAAATACACTGTTCACAAAAAAAACATTGTAGATGAATAGTGTTCTGTGAGTGGGAGGGGTGGGATGAATAGAGAAAAATTAGATGAATATTGTTTTTTTCGAAGAATCTGAGAAACTAAACGCAGCCTCTGGTCTGGATTTAGCCCTGACATATATAGCTTGCGATCTGGATGTATATATGCAGGCAGCAGCCGCGCTCTGCTACGGCATGTTCACGAACACCACGCTGTCCTTCTCCAACATGGTCGGGCCAACCGAGCAGGTGCTATTCTGCGGCAACCCCATCGTCTACATTGCCCCCGGCACCTACGGTCATCCACATGTAAGTTCTTCCCAGCGTGTTCATTCGGTTGCTGCTTCACGGCTAGAAGTTCATGCTTGTTCTGTGTTTCTACACGCAATTCTGAAGAATGAATCTGCAGTGACTGACTGGTTAATCATTTTGTCTGGATGCTGTGGTGTAGGCCCTGACTGTACATTACCAGAGTTACATGAACACTGTAAAGCTGGTGCTGACGGTAGATGAATCACGGTTTCCGGATTGCCATCAGCTTCTGGACGATTTTGCTGAGTCCCTCAGGCTCATCAGGGAGGCGGCTTCACGAAAATCAGATAAGGCGCATGATGGCACTGCCGGCTGAGGCCTTGTTTGCAACTTTGCATATACACAGTAAATACTCACGTGTCGTAGGGAGGGATTGAAGTGGAAAATCAGATAGTTAATTCTCCGCTTCGATTCATATGAATTGGGAGGGTGTATGGAACCTTAAAAAGGATTCTTGGTGTCTTCAGCCACGATTATTGCTCATCAGATTTTTGTTTTTGCATTTGAAATCTTGTTGCTGGTTTGCACAAACTTTTCCGGGTGGCGTGATAGTATACATCAGACAACTGACTAATGAGTTCTTATAATAACATTCTTTCCGCTAAAGCTCGTCTTAGGCTTACGGACCTGGGCCACTTCCAGATGAACCCATTTGGAAATGGAATCACATATAGCCTGCCACCGACGGTAAAGACGCCCACTGAACCATATATTAGATGATGCTGTCTACCGACACACAGCGTGCTGGATTCATTCAGCCTTCTTCACTGAAGTTGCTGCATACAAATCTCTCTTTTTCCTCTGCATATGTGAAATGCCCATCTCTGAACTCTGCGACAACGATGGGATCATGGGGAAAAAATCGAACATATATGGTATATGAACAGGACATAACTGAGGACTCCGTATTTTATAAGGCGGTTGCAGCGAACCAAGGCGATTTTATATATACTGCACATTGAGAGGTTCGGAGGAAGAACATGCTTGCATGTGTAGGGGTGAATCTGAACAATTTTTTTTTAAAAGACCCCAACATGGCAGCATGTTTCTACGGGCGTACTACGCGGCGTTCAAACGTTAGTGCTCCTATGTTTTTTCTGTAATTTTCTGATATTCTCTGTAAGACTGAAACCTTTGTTCGAAGGAGGGTCAAGTGTTATGGGTGCCGTTAAGGTCAAGTTGAAATTTAAACCAAATCCTGATACATTTCGACGTATGATAACAAGGTTGCAAAATTCGCTGAAATTTGAAACTTACTCCAGAATTCAAAACCGGAAGAGGTGCGATTGTTTGTTGGGAATTGCCAGAAATTATGGTAAGAAAACAATGCACTTTCAGAATCACAACAAAACAAGGCAAGCACAACACAACCCCAGAAGGCCAGAAAGCTCCATTAAAGTAGCGCGTGCACACACATGCACCCCCTTTGCCTGTTGGTTCTAGATCTAGCGACGCTTGCACGCAGGAGATGCTCGCTCGCAAGACCAGCTCATCGCCCCACTAGCAACATGCCAATATCATAAGCATAATCGCAAGCAGCACCCAGATTGCAGCTGCCACCTCCACCAAGCAGCAGCAGCTCGTTCCCGAGGTCAGTAAAAGCTAGCTCCGGTGGTTGGCACGTCGCAGTTGTTTTACGGAGCGGGAGGTGTAGGCCGCCGCACTTCTCCCACGTTGCCCGCTCCAGCTCCCGGACGAGAGGAATGGGAATGGCGCGCGCGTCCGCCGTCGGCGCGCTGCTCGTCGCGCTCTCCGTCGTCCTGGCGCCGGCGGTGACGGCGCAGACCTGCGACGACGAGCTGCCGTCCCAGCTCGCCGGCAACTACTCCGGGCTCGCCTGCGCCCCCGTCTGGAACAGCTTCGTGCTCCGGGTACGTGCCCCCCTCGATCCCATGCTTCGATTCGCGAGTTTCTCGCCGCCTCGCGCTAGATCCATGACGATCCAGTGCCGCAGCCGCGCGCTCCCACTAACCGCCGCTCTGCCCTCGGTTGCTGCAGTACGCGCAGGGCAAGGACAACGTGCTGCGGGTGGTGCTGTCGACCATGTACAGCACGGGGTGGGTGGGGATGGGGTTCTCCAAGGACGGCTCCATGGTGGGCTCGAGCGCCATGGTGGGGTGGATGGGCAAGACGGGGGTCGCCCACATCAAGCAGTTCTCGCTGCAGGGCAAGACACCCTCGCAGGTGGTCGTGGACAAGGGCTCCCTCGTCTCCAACGACCACGACCACACCGTCGTCGTGCAGCAGGCCAAGATCTACCTCGCCTTCGAGCTCAGGTTCACCGCGCCGCTCAAGCGCCAGAACGTGCTCCTCGCCTTCGGCTCCGCCATCCCCGTCAACGACCGCCTCTCCGAGCACCAGGACAAGACCTCCATCACCTTTGATTTCACCACAGGTCCGTTTTGATTGCTTGATTTTACTGCCACCTGACTGAAGCGAATAGATTTGGGGTACGGTCAGTCGTCGGTCAGTCCTTTGCTTTCTGACTGATGTTTAGGTCAATGAATCAATGGCTCTGCTTAGTGAAAACCAACAGTCATTTGTACCCATGCTAAGTGAGTGTGCAACAGTGCAACAGTTTGATCTGATCTAATCTTCCTAAATAAGAGAACCACATAACTCTGGCGAAATGACTGTCAAATGGAAGGATGCACTTCTGATCTGACGACTCAAGCACCAAATCATTCTTCTGACGGAAAAGCAAAAACTTGCTTTTTTGCAGGCAGCTCTTCAAGGGCATCATCCCCCACGGAAGGTCTGAAAAGGACCCACGGGGCGCTCAACTTGTTCGCGTGGGGTGTGCTCCTTCCAATCGGCGCCATCGTCGCAAGGTACTGCAGGAGATGGGACCCTCTGTGGTTCTACCTTCATGCCGGCATCCAGTTTGTGGGATTCATCCTGGGTCTGGCCGGCATTGTTGCTGGAATATCATTGTACAACAAGATCCAAGCCGACGTCCCGGCGCACAGGGGCCTCGGCATATTTGTGCTTGTGCTAGGCATCTTGCAGGTATGTGTGCTTCTGCTTCTGCATAGCTGAAACCATGCAATGCATATCAAGTCAAAACACTTGATTTTTCAGAACACTGACAGTACACAGTAGTTAACTAAGTTTGCACTACAAGTAATAGCACTCCACAAGTCCACAGCAGCATTTTCAACATAATTTGCTCCATAGATCTGAAATGTCTGTCCACTTCTTCAGATTCTAGCAATCTTCCTGAGGCCCAAGAAGGACGCCAAGTACCGCAAATTCTGGAACTGGTACCACCACTGGATAGGCCGGCTCACGCTCTTCTTTGCAGCGATCAACATTGTCATCGGGATCAAGGTCGGCGGCGCCGGCAACTCTTGGAAGATCGGCTACGGTTTCAACCTGGCCGTCCTCCTGATCACCATCATCACCCTGGAAGTTCTGCTGTGGACGAAGTGGAGAAACAACAGCAGTTCTACGACGGCCTATTAAGGATGATCAGTTGGTAACTGAAGGAGAGGCTCGTACTCTTTCAGTATTTTTGCGTGCTATGCTGTTGCTGTACGGAACATACGCGGATGTTTTACAGCAGCAAAGATCTGCAAGATATCCTACTATAATATGATGGCTTTCAGTCGTGCAATACTGTGTAGTGTAGTAAAAGCATGAGCTGGCCTGCGGAGCTGTATGTGTTCAGGCTTGCCGTTCTGGTGCTTTTGGGAATTGCCGAATTGGGATTGCTCGAAATGGAATGATGCTTTGTGTGTTTCCCTTCTGTGTGAATGGTGGATCTGGTGTGCCTGTCTGAGGCTGACGAAGCTGCGCGTGTTTCTCTCTCTTTCTCTTTGGGGGAAAGTAAGGTATACGTGCGCAGAGTGCGACGACTAGGCCGAGACAAGAGTGTGGCCGTACGACAACTGCTTCGGCGTCGGTGTTGTCTGCTGGAAAGAGCTGGAAGCAGTGTAGTATGGTGGAGACAGGGAGCCGCCGCGGAGTTGGTGGTTGGCACGGAACTGGTAGGCAAGGTCATACTAGTCTTGTGTTTGGCATGCAGCGTGGTCACCAGGCCTAGAGGGTTCGTCATGCACCGTTCTTCGCCGCAGATGCAGTCTCGTCGTGGCTCTCGGCCAGCGGCGCGCCGCTGCCGCCTCGCGCCATCCGCTCTCCCTGCGCCCGCGGCCGCATGGAACTATGGAAGCGAGGCCGAGGCGCCTTCGTTCACCGTCTCGCCATCCGGAAAACTCGGGCGGAGGGGCGGCAATCTTGCAGTCACGAACCGGTGGTGAATCGCCGAGCTATGGGCTGCGGATCGATCGCACGCGACGGAGACAGAAACAGGCAGTGGCTGTGCCTGGCGCGTGCTTTGCCAGCGCTATGCGCGGCCGGGGCATGCTCTGCGGAATAGATCGGAGGGAGGGGGCGAGGTCTGAGGACGAGTTGGAGGAGATTTTATACGAGAGTTCTGAGGGGAGAGAGATCAGCAGGTTTGATTGATCAGGCAGGAGAGTGGAGGTGGGGGTTGTTGGGAGGGGGGACATGAGTCGATTGGTTGGGCGCCGCTAGGAAACGGACTCATGCGCGCGGCGCGGTGCCACCACATCCGCGGCTGCGGCATGTGGACGTGGACCATGCGCCGCGGGCGACTCGGCATGGCATCACTTGTGGTCTTTGTGGATGCGTCCACAGGGCCGGGTTCGGATTCGAAGCAACGCATGTTCTCCATCGTGATGAATCCCGTCCGACGGTCCGAGCCCGGGCTGGAAGGTGCACAATGAGAACAAATGAGACGGTGCCACCAGTTTACTTGAACAGGTATTTCGCGCGAATTGCATGCCATGGAATAGTGTTTCTTTGCAAATCACGCATATAACAAAGAGGCTAGCGCCAGATTTCTGGCAATAATAACCAGAGTGATTTGGATAGGAATTTGCGCATATTTGAACATGCAGACTGCGTAGTAACACGATCCATCCAAGCACCAGAAAGTTTAGACCGAAGCAAACTGAGCGCGGCTGTTCGTTACTAGTACAGACCACGGATGCTTTTCTGACACTTGAGCGTCTTTATCCTGAATATTCTGGCTCCTCGAGGGAAAATTTAATTTAACTTCATCACATACATGTCTATAATGAAGTTGAAACCATTGAACAACAGCGCAATTTAGCAGGGCTAGTTTCATTACACGGAGAAAACAAATCTTAATATTTCAGCAACATATGAAAAAAAATTCAACACATCAGTCCAACCAACTTAGGGCTCATCGATTAATTTGAATTATTGTGGTTTCCTAGACCCATCCATCCCACCCAAATAGTACTAGTTCTTAGCACTAATGTTGTACAAATATTGATCCTCTCAGAGACACAAACCTAAGTTTTTATGTTCAAATGTGTTTCTATCAATTTTTGTTGTAAATGTTAGGTGATTTCTCTTTGTTTTTATTTTAATCCTTTAAAACTACAATTTTTAAAATAAACCCTGCCCAACTAAATTTCCAAGAAGTAACCATTTTAGTTCTGACAAACTCCCTGACGCGACTCGTAATTGACTCGCGGCAGATGCAATAGAGTGGCCAAAATGACACGGTGACTTGAATTCAAATAAATTTCCATGTGGCGAGGACATGGCCGAGCTTGCCGAGGTAGTCATGCCAAGCCGGTTGGTGTGAACAAATACTGCATGGGCCAGGGATGAAAAGAGGGGGGGGTGTAGGGCTAAATTTTTCCATGTTCCGCTCTCAATCTTTCCATGTCTTATTCCCTCTCCTTCTTTTGTTCCCGCTCCTGCAATACGCACACACATAGAGTAAAATCAGATGCACGGAGCTACTAGCCTCCCCACACTAAAGAAGCGTTTTGGCTCCCGCACACTAGGGGCCTTCGTGGGTCCGCTATGGCGCAGACGTGGCATGGGGACCGCACGGCCACGATCCGTCTACCGCACGTCCCTCGCATCGCTGGTGAGGGAGTAGGGGCCGGGCCGTGCTGCATCATCGTATCGACTTCGATGCCCACTAGGCACATGACGAGCACACCGAGCTCTGGACGTGCCTTGACGAGCGCTCGGATCCGCGCACAATATGGACGGAGCAAGGTTGGCACATTCTCCGCACCGAATCACCACCGTGGAGGGAGCATAGGGGCGTCAGAGCAGGGGGCAATGAAGCATCACCATATCCGGCTAGTGCTTCTGTGAGAAAAGGGGAGGAGCTCTGCCACGAAAGAGGGAGAGGCTAGGGTGAAAGGGAAAGAGTAAGAAAAAAAGAAGAGAGGGAGAAGGGGACAAAAGAGAGAAAATAAGAAAAGAAAAAAGGAAATGGTATGAGGAAACAAGGAAAAAAAAGGAGGCACACACACAGAGAGAGAGGCGAGGAGAAAAAAAGGAAAGGAAAAGAGAAAAACATGTTTGTTAAAATGAGATGGTAGTTGAATAAAATATATGGTAGTCGATACAGAGTATGAGGTATTGATTATGATGGGTGCGGAAGAAATTAGTATAGATGAGAGAATCTCTATAACCATGATAGAATATAATACTCGTTTTAGAGGATGAAAATAGAGCATGACGAGCGTGGACAATCTTAGAGCTCACCAAGATGCCTGTTTTTTGAGGTGGTGGTGGTGGGTGGGGGTGGGGGGGGGGGCTAAAGCCCCCTAGCCCCATGTGCAGAGTCACACAACCGCCCTTGGCATAACTAAGTATAAAATTGTGATTTCAACCCTACTTTGTCAGAGCATAAACTCCCAATATAAGCATAGTTTTGGCGAGCTCCAATTGACAAATTTGCAGAGGATAGCAGGCAGCTTGGTAGAATTGACACTACTTATATTCTCGATGATTTGGCATGACAGTCTTGTCAAGCTCAACCACGTCCTTGCTACATGGAAATCGATTTGGATTCGTGCCACCGTGTCATTTTGATCACACCATTGCACATACCATGGATTTTAGCGTGACCAAAAGGGTAATTTCTTAGAAATTTAGTTGTTATTTTTATTTTTTTTACTTTTAAGAAGGTCAAAATAAAAAATCCTATAGCTAGTAGTTTTTAGCAATCTAAATTGAAAAAATAGTTAATCTTGATTTTAAAAGCTATTATTGTCATAATACCTTTGTTTCAATGTTGATTGCAGTGTGAATGTTTTATTAAATGATTGGGAGTAACTAAGTTGCATGAAGAATAGAAAATAACATCCAAAATATTCAAGTTACTTATGTTTGGTTATTCTAATTTTCCCTTTGTTATTTGGTTTCTAGAGTTTAGAATGGATCTTATTATCCAATTTTCAAGCTCTACTAATTACTCATATACTTCAACTTTGTAATTATTCACACATTACAAATTCCCAAATGCAATGTTCGCAATTTACAAAAAAATCAACTTCGCATAACCCTAAGAATTGTTTGTTGGTTCAATTTCACCATAAACTATGTAATTTGATTCCATTTCTAATAATGTCCTTTTGTTTCCTCCATGCACAATCGCAGTCTTGTGTTAAAATTTTATGACATGATAATAGGCATCATAAAATATGATAGAAAAACATCACATATATTCTACCATTATTTTCATATCACAGGGAACATTTTAATAAAGTAATCTTTGGTTATTCTAATTTTCCCTTTGTTATTTGGTTTCTAGAGTTTGGAATGGATCTTATTATCAAATTTTCAAGCTCCACTAGTTACTCATATACTTCAACTTTGTAATTATTCACACGTTACAAATTCCCAAATGCAATGTTCGCAATTTACAAAAAAGTCAACTTCGCATAACCCTAAGAATTGTTTGTTGGTTCAATTTCACCATAAACTATGTAATTTGATTACATTTCTAATAATGTCCTTTTTTTCCTCCATGCACAATCGCAGTCTTGTGTTAAAATTTTATGACATGATAATAGGCATCATAAAATATGATAGAAAAACATCACATATATTCTACCATTATTTTCATATCGCAGGGAACATTTTAATAAAGTGATCTTTGGTTATTCTAATTTTCCCTTTGTTATTTGGTTTCTAGAGTTTGGAATGGATCTTATTATCAAATTTTCAAGCTCCACTAGTTACTCATATACTTCAACTTTGCAATTATTCACACGTTACAAATTCCCAAATGCAATGTTCGCAATTTACAAAAAAAGTCAACTTCGCATAACCCTAATAATTGTTTGTTGGTTCAATTTATGTAATTTGAATCAATTTCTAATAATGTCCTTTTTTTGCCTCCATGCACAATCGCAGTCTTGATTTAAAATTTTATGACATGATAATAGGCATCATAAAATATGATAGAAAAAAACGTCACAGATATTCTACCATTATTTTCATATCATAGGGAACATTTTAACAAATTAATCTTTAGATAAATTTTTTTATGAGGAGCAATGATTGAAAAAATCATAATATTATACAATTATGATGCCATCACCCTTCTACAAAGGTTTAAATTAAAATGACACACCTGTATGGAGAAACAAAATGGACAGATTATATCAGGGTAAATTGAAGCACTCCATTTAATATTTGAATTTGACAAAAAAAAGTTTATGAGGTTATCCAGCTTTGATTACACTTCAGAGATATTCCTATAAGTTAGATTTCTTCCCCTCTGTAAATAATCATTCGGCGTCCAAACGGCAAACCCCGGAGGCCCGGGACAAGACGGACTCTTGCCAGTCCTGGATCCCGGCCGGATCCAAAGCCGGGCTGTGCCGGTCACCCGAGCTCACAACCAATAGGGCAAAGGCTAGGCACGCCGGTCCTCACGTGCCGGTACCGCCGGCTGGGCCTGGCCAGTGGCCTATATCAGGCCAACACTCCGTCCGTCTCCGTCCTGGACGTTTCAAGCGATGGGTCGCATCCACCGTACACGCGACGACTAGCCAATCGCGTCCGTTCTTTTAAACCCGTCGGTTCACGCATCCCCGAACCCTCAGGACGAGCACATCTCCCTGACTGGTGGGCTGGGAAACCTCGGAGGCCCATGAAGTCAGTGGGCTGGCGTCGAGCGTGATCGGTCAACACCGCGAGCAGGCGACGTGGCATGGCGTTACGTGGCGGGGGGCACATTCACCGTCGATGCAGCGCGTGATCTTACGTCTACCGTCCGTGCAATCGTGTAAAGCACCAGCGACGGTTCGCTCGCCGACGCTGGCAGTCACTGACGTGATGGGCAACTATGTGGACGAGGCCCACCTGTCACAGGACTATTCCTTGCTACGCTTTGGTGATGCTTGGTTTGGAAACCGATCTCCTTCCGCTGTCTTGCAGTGCAAGAGAGGCGGCTGCACGGTGCGCTCGGATCTTGGGGGCTTACACGTCAGTAACAACCCCGGAATTCTCAGCCTAATTACCAAACTGCCACGCCCCGCGCCGGGGCAGTTTGGGGAACGGAGAAGCGGTGGCAGAACGGTGAATGGTGAGCCATGCTCCGGGGCAGAACGGGGAGAGCGCAAAAGATAAAGCCTCTATTTGGACCCCGACGCTGCTTCCCATCGCCATTGCTGCCCCTCTTCTCTCTTCTTCTTCTTCCTTTCCCCCACCTCTGTTCTCTCTCACAATTTTCCTTGCGAATTTCCTGCCTGTTTCCGGCGCCTTATTTGTTCCTTGTAACGAGACGTACACCAAGAGGGAGGAGAGCAGAGAACGAAGACGAGACGGCTGCGGCGGCCGGAGGCCATTTTTTGATGCGTGCCTCCGTCGAGGTCCACGCGATTGGCAGAGACGTCGCGTCTGCGAGCCCCCTGAGACTCAGAGACCCTCCGGCATTGGACATGATGAGGTAGAACGCAGATCTCCGGTCTCTCGCCTGCCTTCTCTTGTTCATCTGGTTTCTCGGTTTCTCTGTGGCCGTTCGGGTGACAGATCGAAGTGTACTCTGTTTTTCATCTCGTTTGCGTTGTTTCTCCTTCGTTTTCTGGTCTCATCTTCTCTCTGCACGGTTGGTGAAGGATTTGGTTTGTTCGCCGCCGGCAGGAACTGACCGGCCTTGTTAAATTTCCTGCCTTTGGGCCTTAGCTTTGTTCATCGCTTGATGTTTCCGCGGTCAGCCGTTTTGATTTTGGATTCATGTTCTTGTTGCAGTTTGGTTGATCTGAACTTCTGTTTCTCCGTGCCGGTTTCGCCAATTCGAGCAGCCGTGCTGACTCTCCTGGTTTGATGTTCTTCATCTCCTCGTTTCGCAGGCTTCGATGTTTCTCTCGCCGTCTCCCAAATTCCTTGGCTTTCTCTGCTTTTCCGGCTGTTTTTGACTAGATAACACCAAGGCGGCTGTTTTATTTGCTTTCTCGGATTTGAGCCCTTCGATGCTCTCTTCTGGTGGAGAAGACCACTGCGGTTCATCACGCCGCCGGAGTAATTTTCTCGTTTCGTCTGCCGTCGCCTTCTCTTCCAAGTTCCTGTTGTGTCGCGTTCCTCATCAGTTCCTGCTCGCTTCTCGGTTTCAACGAGCTGTTTGTGTTGCAATTTTGCGCACGTTTTTGGTCTTCTCCTCTGGGTCTTGAACCCGCGAGGCGATCGATCTGTTTGATTCCTGGTTTCACCAGCCGCTCCAATGGGATCGAGCGATCCGTTTACTCGCATTTTTCTGCGGATCTCCGTGTTCCAACAAAATCGCTGACATCGATTTCCTGCAGGTACCAAAGGCTCAGCCCGGACTGCCTCCCGCTCGGCAACGGAGTCGGCGGCGGCGGCGGCGCCGTGCCGCGGAAGTCGGCGTCCTCGAGATCCTCCTTCAAGGACGATGACGCCTCCGCCATGGCAACGGACGGCTCCCGCCTCGCCTCCTACCTCGCGGCGACCCCGCACGACTCCAAGCCGCCCCTGCGCGCACGCGCGCCTCCGCCTCTATCATCGTCGGCGGCTGGCCGGAGCCCGGCGCGCGACCACCACGCGCACCGTGACCACCACGCCTCCGACTCATCAGACACCACCTCGCCGAGCTCCACCGGCGGTGGCGGTGGCGCCGTTGTCGGCGACGTGCTGCTGCAGTGGGGGCACAACAAGCGGTCCCGCTGCCGGCGCGACTCGGCGGCCGCCGCCGCCGCGCCGTCCGGCACTCAGCGCCGGCAGAACGGCGGCGTCGGCGTCAAGATCCAGCGGCGCTCGTCGGCGCCGGCGGAGAAGCTAATGCCACCGCCGCCCGCCACCGCCGGAGGCGGCTCCTACACGCGCGGGTCCAACCTGCGTTCGGCGTCCTCCTTCCCGTCCCGCGCGTCCGCCTCGGCCTCCACCGCCGCCGCCGGAGACGCCCGCCACCATCCGCCCCACCACCACAGGTAAAACGAACGAACCACGCGGCCTCCCTCCTCGCTCGCTTCGTATCCTGCGCGTCGTTACCCTCGGCGACTTTCTTTTTTCTGTTTCCAGTTTTGCCCCCGCGGAAAACTAAAACTACTGCCATCTCACGAGTAGCGAGCGGTTGCAGTCGCGTTCTTTGGGTTGGGTGGGTTCGTGCCTTTGGCCTTGCGGTGGTGGTGTATTTATCGGGTTTGGTTTATTTGGGTCCTTGGGCTGGTCTCTTTTGGTTTTGGTGAGCTGTACCGCCACATCTTTGAGTACCCAGGTGAGTTGGATGGAAGATTCCTTCCTCTCTTTTCCTCCCTCGCATAATTTATTTTCTTTTTCTGATGAAAAACAAAGTAGGTTTTGTTGGAATATTTTAGTTTCGATTTGATCCGGATCGTTTCATCTTTTAGCTCATTTTTTGTGGTATTTATTTATTTATATTTTTTTTATGATTTTTGGGGAAAGTTGTGTGCCTGGATCTGCGGTGGGGTGGTGGTAACCTTACCTTCCTTGACTAATCCGTGGATATATGGCGAGAAAGCGGTAGACGTATTTGTCATACATTCATTTTTCAAAAAATATTTGTCATACATTGTTGCATGTTGGGGGCCCTATCAATATTTCAACATCTTTTTCCCAATTTCCTTGATTGTTTGCACTTGTACTCGTCTCGTCGGTTAGTACTGATTTAGGCAAGATTGCTTTGGTTATCTTCGCTGGGGGCATAGGGATATATTGCACAAAATCAAGAGAAAGTAAAGGTTGTACTACCTGTAGGGTAGATGGTTATAAATATGCACGTCTCGACTCCTTTCGCTTTGCTTATATTGAATCCATCCATCTTGCTGTGCTAGGATTGCAGCCTCAGTTTCTCCCCGTAGGCGTAGTAGTACCAATCCCACCACCCCGACCCACCGGCCACCACCCCTGCCCTGCTCTGTTCCCCTTTTGCATCAACTTGCCAACCACCGCATCATCGCGCTGCCGCCACCACCACCACAGCAATCTGTTGACATCTCGTTCTCCTTTTTTTTTTTCAACCTCTGCTGGTATGATCAGGTCCGTCGAGGAGCGATCGGGCGGCGGGCAGAAGCGTTCGTTGCCGGACAAGGGGCACAAGTCCGCCATGGACGCCGTCCTGCACATGGAGTCCAAGAACCACCTCCACCACCACCACCACGACTCGCCGTTGACCGCCAACGGCGGGGCCGCCGGGGGAAGCGAGAAGCTTGGGGCGGAGCGGTTCGAGCTGCCGCGGATCTACATCTCGCTCTCGCGCAAGGAGAAAGAGGACGACTTCCTCGCCATGAAGGGCACCAAGCTGCCCCAGCGGCCCAAGAAGAGGGCCAAGAACGTGGACAAGACCCTCCAAGTATGCAAAACCCACCTGTGGCCTTGCTTGGCCTGAGCTCGATCTGATCTGATCTGATCCGATCCATTGCCGACGTTAATCACAAACGCAACTCACATGTCTTGCCTTTCCTGTGTGCAGTTTGTCTTCCCCGGGATGTGGCTGTCGGATTTGACGAAAGGCCGGTATGAGGTGCGCGAGAAGAAATGCGTGAAGAAGGTACAAATCCAATCGACCCCGATCTGGTCTTCCTTCGCAGCTTGTTCAGTCGGCGATAATCTTTTCCAACTTCCTGTTTCGTGCGGCTGATGACTGACATAACAACAAAAATAAAAGAAAAGTGAACGACGATGAAAATCGCGTAGAATCGGGTGGGGGAAAGAAATAGAATGGGGGGTTGGGTGCGAACAAATTGCAAAATAAAGCTGCAAAGCGGGTGGAATTAGTTGCCCTTTTCTTTCGCGGGGAGATGGGCCCTCCCGCTCTCACGTGGGGCCCATGACCCCGTGATGCTCCGTGTCCTCATTGATGACGCGCCCTAGTTTATTTGTTCCGGCCCCGGCTATTATTATTTGCCGTGGACGTGGCGGGGAGTAGAACAAGCCGAGCCTTCTGGCATGGCTTTGCCCTAAACCTGAGGAGCCTTCCAGTTCCAGGTCTGCGATGGCATATGCGCTTTTGCAAGCAGAAACAAACCGCACACACGCAAGAACGACCGATACGAAACATCGTACGAACGGGGTTCACGGTGCCTTCCGAGCCACACGTACCTCTCGCACGGTGACAAATCTATTTATTGTGATCAGCTCGTTGGGCTAGGGGCCACCTGTCAGCTACCTTCTGTCACTGACATGTGGGGCCTGGGTCAATTGTTAATATAGGGACAGGTATATATGTCAGTATATGTTGCTTGCTATATTAGGAGTTTAGGACCACATGATAGGACCCCGGATAGGGCTTGGAATCGTAACCATCGGAAAAGAAAAGGGAAAAGAGAAAAGGAACCCAAGGGTTCTGTTTTCTTCTGGATCAAATCGTTGCCTGTTTATTCTGATGGGATTTCGGCTCATCACGCTGATGTGGAAGCGGAAAGTCCTTGGTGGAGAATAACAACATCGGCCGTTTAGCATTTGTCAACAGCTGAGGACCAGCTCGAATCTTGTAACGTGCACTCTGATTGTTTTGTTGAGTATTAAACGTCCTTGGCTGCGTCGTGCTTGGGGGGTGTTAGGATACTGTACAAGTGTAGGTGCGCACATGCACTTGACCTGAGCACGCACTTGCTTACGAAACCTACCAGCTTGATGTTTTTTTTTTCTGCATAAGCACGGCGTGAACTAACTGAAAAATCAATCTGACCCTGTGTTTGGATTGCAGAAACGAAGAGGGCTGAAAGGGATGGAGAGCATGGACAGCGACTCGGAGTGACTGCGAGGCAGTCAAGTGAGACAGCAAAAATGGTGCAATAAGGTGGAGGTGCAGCCACGGGGAAGTGAAGGGTCACCGGTAGATGGGAGGGCTTGGACGCTTGGTGTTTGGAGTGAAGAAAAATGGGAGACGCCGAGGGCAAGGGCCATCGCCGGTGCTCACCTTGAGCCGCTGCTGCCCGGGGAAGCGTCTGAGTGTGGAAGGTGGTGCTACTCCGGCTGTAATTTTTGGTGGTGAAAGACGTGCCTCGCCTGGAGCCGCGTTTTTTTTTCCTCCGCGAGGCCATTCAGCTATGGGTGGTTTGTTTGCAACGTTTCCAAGATGCTTGTGCATAGTGATTCGACAGTGTCCCTCTATCGTCGATCCATCTTCTATATACTGTGCATATATCACACGCAGTCCAGTCTCTGCCCCTCGGCTCCCTTCCATGCTGTCCTGATCTGCGGCGTGGAATCCGATTCCTTCGTCTTGACGTTAATCAACGTGAACTTGTATTCCCTTGATAGCAATTGCCGCCACTACCGCCTGTAAACATGAACTAGACTGACTGGTGGTGGTTGACGCGACGCGACGGACTGGGCTTTTGTCTGAACTACATGGGCCTGGTCCGTCAGGGTTGGGTTGTGGCTTGCTACTTCGACACCGCAGCTGGTTTAAAAAGTGGCAAATGCTTGTCGTGGACTCTGGTGGTGGCTGAGATCCCAACGAGCACGACCAGATCCAGCGCGATTGGATTATTAGCAGGTGGGGTTTATTCTAGGATCTTGACACGCTGATGCCGACCCTACTAGGACTGGGCATTCGGTACTTCCCGAACCGAACCGAACCGAACCGATCGGTTCCTGGGGGTTCGGTTCCTGGAAAATGGGTACCGATCGGTACCGACCAGAAACAAGAACCGAGGAATTCGGTACTCGGTACTTTCGGTTCGGTATTCGGTTTTACCCGGAGTACCGAAGTTCCTGGATTCACAAAATAGTCTCATTCCTTAATGGTTCATTACAAAGTGCTGAGAGGCTAGCATTCCGGCTGTCAGTAAAAGATAACTGAATCCAGAACATAGGATAGCCAAGAAACGAAGACGAATGGGGAAATTCGTTTGGATCATCCAAATCGTGGAATAACGTGATGAAAATAACAACCACTCCTAGGATTAATCCATTCCACGAACCAAAAAGTGACCCCTAAATGAAACCGTGCAGACTGCGGAAGCATACCAGCAAACACTAACCGCGCACCACACGCGCGTGACTCCACGAACAATCCAACCAGGACACCTCATGCACGGGGAGGGGCGGGCGTCGCGGTACCTCGGTGACGCCGGGGTTGCGCTGGACGACGCGGAGCAGGCCGGCGTCGGAGACGCGGGGGCACCCGAGGAGGTGGAGCGAGCGCAGCGTCCCCCGCGCCCTGTCCGCCAGCGCGAGGAGCGCCTCGTCCGTGATCCGGTTGCTGAGCGGCGGCTCCACGACGAGGCGCCGCCACAGGAGCGGGTCCCACGCGACGGCCTCGCGGAGGCCGCGGCACGCGCGCGCGCAGGCCAGCAGCTCCCGCAGCCGCATGTGGCCCAGCGCCAGGATCAGGGCGGCGTGCGGCTCGCCCGAGGCCGAGGCGGATGCGCCGGCGCCAGTCGTCGAGGGAGGCCCGCGCCGTGGCGCTCCGCGAGGGGAGGAGAGCCGAGTGCGGCGCCGCCGGGAAGAAGGGATTGGAGGAGGGAGGGTCGGCTGGAGTGTGGAGAGAGGAGGGGTAGGGTTTTTTTTGTTATTGGGCTAATGGGCTGTAGTTGCTTTATTTGCCTAGTTGGGCTGCCGAGTTCGGTTCCCTCGGTTAACCGAGAACCGAACCGAACCGAACCGAGGTGTTCGGTTCCACAGAAACAGGAACCGAGTACCGAACCGAATTTTTCGGTATCGGTTCTTTCGGTTCGGTTCTCGGTTTTTTCGGTTCGGTTCTCGGTTCTCGGTATTTGGTGCCCAGCCCTAGACCCTACGTTGGGGAAACCTAACGGGGCCGAGAAGTTCCATTCCATCCAAGGCAAGGGGACGCAGCTACGGCGGCGATTGGGAGCCTTTGATGGCACGGACCACGGAGCCAAATTGCTCCGCCGGCTGTCCCTCTCATCACCTCTCACGGCCGGCCTCACGGCGGCTATAATTGGAGAAATTGGAAGGGAGATAGGGGACAAGACAACCCAGCCTTGTAACGTTTTTCTTTTCTCTCTCTTTTAAATCTTTCTTCCTCAAGGCACTGCTGGTGGTAGTAGTAGTACTAGTAGCATGGGAGTGGCGTGAGGCAAGGGAACAAACGACGGCTCGGCCCGGCCAGCAACGACTCCTCACCGATTGCTGAAGGTGAAGGTTGCAGCGCAGAGGCTTCCCTGTCTGTGCCTCCTGCGCCAGGTAGGAGAAACGTCGACGGGAGAGATGGAGAGGAGTGTCGGTGCGCAAGTGCACCGGACGGCACTGGAACTGGAACCTGAAAGGCTTTTGGCCTCCTGCGAAATGGAGTTTGGGCGCCTGTTCCTTGTGGACCTGTGGTTGCCTGCTTGTTTTGCGTCGGGATGATCGTTTGCTAAAGGCCCGAAGCCGCTTTGCCAGTTTGGCGAAGCAGCCACTGGGCGAAGCGAGGACATCGCGCGCGCACGCAAAGGAAGGATTGCCCCGGCTGCAGCGAGGCCAATCACTCGTCGAGAGACAGAGAAGACCTCGGTGCCCTGGAAGGCCGGGGCCAGTCGATTTCCCGCTTTGTTGGGTTGGAGCCTCTTGTGCTTTCTCCCTCTCGCTGGCCCTGGCATGGGATGGCTGGATTGACAAGGAAACCGACGCGGAAAGGGGAGTAGTATCCGGAGCAGCTGCAGCATGTGCTCCCGGAAGGAAGGCTACTCCGGTACGGGACGACGCAGCGGATGCGCGGCGTGATGCATGCGTGGTGGCATCCCATTCGGCCCGGCGGAGGTTGGAAGTATGTATAGGCTGGTGATGACGATGGGGGCGCGCGTCTTCGGTAACTGGACGCTACACGGCAAAACACTACTGGCTCGGTTCAAGACCCATCCAAGTTTTGGAGCTATCGATGATCCTCGTGTTTTAGGCCCCCGTTTAGTTTCCCAAATATTCCCCAAAAATCCACTATTCATCCAACTTTTCCCTATTCATCCCACCTCTTCTACTCACATATCACTATTCATCTACAGTGTTTTTTTTGTGAACAGTGTATTTTCGGGAAATCTTTCCCCAATCTAAACACACCCTTAGTCTCTTCGCCGTTGGAGGATGGCCCATCAGTAAAGCCATCAGCTCGTCGTCATGCTCTCGCTGGAATGGAATTTGCCCCTGCGAAGTCTCTAACGGCTGGCGCGTGAAAGGGACAACAAGTGGGCCCAAAGGTACAGTACATCTGTACATGTATAGGGGCTTTTATGATGAAAGCGGGAGTAGTGCTCAATCTCTGCATTTCCGGCGCTTCTCTTGCGTTCGCAAATGCGTAGTCGTTTAGTTTGTAGTGATTGGAGAAAATTTATTGTAGCAAAAGTTTGTGAGAAAAATTATGATTCTCAATAGAACTAAAAGACTAAAAAAATAGTAAATATTTAGGAAACCTGCCTTCCCCAATCCATTGTCGCTCTGAAGACTGAAATGGCTTCAGGCTGCAGTGGCAGTCAGGAACCATTCGCTCAGCTTCAGTGCCTAGCACGCCCTACGGCAACGGGCTTCGATTCTCGTTTTGGGTTACGAATGTTTATGATCTCGAGGAAGTTGATCACTAGGGATAACCCCTACTCTAGCCCTGAGGGCATTCTGATCGCTCATCCGGTATCCAAAGAGAGCATTTCTCTAGGTTTCACATTTTCACTGCATCCTGTAGGCAGCAATCCAATGGACGCTGGAGTAGGAGAGTAGCCGAGAGCAAAGGAGTACATGATTGGGACCAATTTTGTTTCTGGGCTAGATCTGCTTGCTCAGTGAAAAAAAATAAATTAAGGTTTCATTCTTCACCCGCGTCTCAGATTTCACATCATACTTGGCAACTAGCATGATCGAGGGGGAGTAATCTGCAGACATCTGGCGAGGCCCAGACGCCTGTCTCTCCACAAATCCCGCTCCCTGATTCTCCCGATCAGCTGCGCCATAGAAGTAGAAGCAGGCCGGCTCGGAGCAATGATGTCAGAGTCCAATTAAAATCAGAAAATGTATACCCAAACTTTGCAAACTGGAAACCACGGACTGCTAGCAGCCTTCTGCGAATCGTACCCCGATTTCTGTTGCATGCGATGCGTGACATAATACAGATCTAGAGGGAGATTACAGGCAGACGCGCCACAAAGCTACAGGCAGCCGGACCAAAATTTAGAATAAAATGTCGTTTCTACCTGATAAACTGTAACTTCTTATTACAAATGTTTCAAAGAAAAAAATCTAGTGAATGATCAAAAGTTTATATCACAAATTCAGTGGGAGCACACGTCCTCACTAGTGGTTTTAGGGTGTATTCTTTAGAAACATGGTGGGTTGGGATGCTTGCCACTTCCAGGCTAGCTGTAACAAAGTTTAGATTAAATCAAAATGCAATGTGAAGAAAGGACAGACCATTGCAATGTGAAGAAAGGGTCTACGCTGATGAAAAATGTGTTGGAACGGTACTATTTTAGTTATTGTGTGGTGCAAGGGCTTATGTTGATAAATTGTTCACTCTAACGTTTAAAACTCCGAAGGCCTTGTTGGTTTGCATCATATTGGAGGGGGTTGGAAGGGAGAATCCCTATGAGTCAAAATCCCCTCCAATCCTGTTCAATACGATGCTAACCGACTAAGGGCGTGTTCGGCTGGTAACATTGGGCGCTGGCCTAAGTGCTAAGTAACTCCTTGACCTGCTTTTTTACTTGCTGGTCTGCGTAGTTGTACTCAGTAGATTTTAGGTTCCTGTTGGTTTTTGACAAGGGTATCTTAAGCCAGTGATTCTCGGATAATCCCCACAAATTGGAGCGGATGGGTGGTTCAGGCTCACGCATGCGAAATGCAACTCTTGGCTAGTAGACTAGGGAGTGGCTTATAAGAAAGCTCCATACAACGATGCAGGGTGCCTTCCGATTTGCAAACACATGGACAGGACTAAAGTGTACGTGAGCACGAAAATACAAGTCCTCTAGTCTTATCATTATTCACAACTCACAATTACGAGAGAAAACTAGTTATCTAACTAATAATAGAGAGGGCAAGGGGGAGAAAGAAACATACTCCCTCCGTCCAAAATATTTGCATTTCTATGATTCGACACGCATACCAATAAAGAGGTGAAATGACGTATTTGCCCCTATAGCATCTTGCGTGGGTCCCACGTAGGTCCCACCTAAATAATACGTGGGTCCCATCTAAACAATACGCGGGTCCCACGTGGGTCCTACCTAAACAATACGTGGGGCCCAGGTGGGTCCCACCTAAACAATATGCGGGTCCCACGTGGGTCCCACCTAAACAATACATGGGTCCCACGTGGGACCACCATTTATGATTGAGCTTCTATTGTTGCAATCTTTTTGGGACAAAATTCAAATCGTAGAAGTGTAAATATTTGGGGACGGAGGGAGTATCTAATATGCCAATAGCGAACATGATATCTAGGAGAAACATCCTTTTTGAATTGAAGTAGTTTGGCAGACGCATCGATTGT
The DNA here is from genome assembly GCA_015342445.1 of Digitaria exilis. NCBI lineage: Eukaryota > Viridiplantae > Streptophyta > Magnoliopsida > Poales > Poaceae > Digitaria > Digitaria exilis. The sequence goes on from JACEFO010002174.1 coordinate 825,656, forward strand.
TCGTGGTATGCTTGGGCTGGTCACACGGCTCCGGTGCATCGGTCCACTCTCAATTGTTTGGTTCCGATACGATTCTCGGTCAAGCTTTTTTGAGACCGAAACCTGTCCTAGCCCGATGCCAGGATTGTGATACGCAGTTTCGGAAATAGGTGCATGCGCGATCTATATACGCGCACATGCGTACGTGTTCTTTATCTCGCACATGCGCGCGCGAAGACTCGCTCCGCTCGTCTAAGTACTCGCTTCGCTTCGGTATACAGAACCTTTCCTGAGGGGGAAAGAACCTGTCTACCTCACTACGCTCAAACACCGATAGGAAGGGAGCTTGGGGCGCCGCTCCCTTCCATCAATTTCCCATGCTTGAATTAAAAACATGAATCAAAGCTTTCCTCTCGGGGAGGGAAGCAAGAGTAGAGTTTTTCAAGCAGAGGATTGGGTCACTGAACACTTTCCAATACCGAAACTGGTAAGGTATGCCGCATGTTCCCAATCCTCGTATGGGCCTTGACGTATAGGTATGCGTATGCTTGCCTTGTTTATTCTCGGTCAAGCTTTTTTGAGACCGGAATCTGTCCTAGCCCGAAGCCAGGATTGTGATACGCAGTTTCGGAAAGCCGACCGACCAGCAGAACAGGGACCTTGCCCAAGCTGTCCGGAACGCTAGTGGAGGCGAGCCCGCCAAGAAAATCAGGTTAAATATTACTCAAGAATAATGGTTGAATTTTGCAATGTGTATAAGGCAGATTCTGTACTGTATCCATGTATACAGTATACATGTTCATTTGTTAAATCAATGTCCTAATATATTCTTGTAAACCTTTTGCAAATTGCGTTAATTAAGCTTTACAAAAGATCCACAAAAGACCACATATAGTAAACAATAAATACCAACAAGGAGCCTTTTTCTGCATATCACTCCTTGGCAGAAAGAACAGAAACCAATGTTTGGGATTGGAAACAAAAGAAGTGCAGTTCAAATTGAAGTGAAGCAGGGTGATGCAAAGCACATTACCGAGCACATACCAAGAACAGATCTAAGGCAAGAAGCTGAATTTGCCAAACCTGTGCATCTTTTGGAACGCAAAACATGCTTGACAATTAAATGTGCCCACATGGTACATTCAAAATCAGTTTTGTTCGATAGTCAACATACAGTGCACTTGGTTAATAATCCTAGCTTTACTTTATATACACAGCGCTTTCCCCAAAAATATGTAAGATAATACTCGCAGTCACAAGGGAAATGTGTTTCTATAGTTCCAAATCTAGCATCATACTTCCATGTCTGACAGAAAGACCCACACCGCTGTCCTGATTGATGTCAACAAAGATGCTTAAATTCTAACGAAAGAGCCTAGGAACAGACCGTCGTGGTATCTTCCCTTCAAGCTTAAGCCTTCTGTATGCTTCCCTGATGTGGCAAGGCCTAATAGGTCCAGAATCCTTCCTCTCAGTCATAACTATCCTGGCTGTCATACACACAATCAAATTGTCAGGAAAAAAACAGCAATCATGAAAGCCATCACGGCAATTTTGGTTGAAAAGAACATTTCCTTAATATAATATATTGATATAGCGAGCTATACTTGAAAATTCTGCTAGCCAAGAATAGCTGGTTCACAGAAATAAAGAAAACAACTTCTATTCTGAACTTGCCTGTTTCAATCAGCTCACCAACAAACATTTTTGCTATTCCTGATACCACAATTGACGTAGGTATAGAAATCTTTTGACTTCCAGTGATGCTTGCCAATAGCTGCAAGTAAACACAATACTGGATCAATTCTAAAAACATGACCAGAGACTGATTTTGAGGAACTGGATTGCAAACACATGGTAGCAAGATCAGAGCCGGTTAGCGTCGTGCCTATTAAGTTTCCAAACTAGGAAGAAATTGATTTTGCGAATTAGGAAGAAATCAAGTTATTGTCCATGCATTTAGAGATAAATAAAAACTCCAAGACATGTAACAGATACGATCATCTTGGTTTGCTGAATACAAGGCACACAGAAAAGTAAATTTCCTCAAAAGAAGTGAAAAAGAAAATAATCACTTTAGCAAACAACTATTTATGAGATACCACTGAATTATACTACGCTTAATAGTGCATTCAAGATGATAAATATCCTCTTTAAATGCATATGCTCATTTAAAATTCCGAACATTGATGCGTATTGGAATAAATATGCAAGATACATCAGATCAAATCATTCAATTTATATGATCATTGGTCATACCCTTTTCATGTTTGATTTTTGAAACCCTGATCTTCGGAATGACTCGTAACGATTCATCTGGTCTTCCGTAAATTGGGACAGTATAGCACTACCAAATGAGACAAGTTAGAATATAGACACCTTTTCTTAATATCGGCACATAATTGTGTATACATAACAAAATATAAATCCTTTTCTATCAACAGAGAAATATATATCACATGTAACAAGTGTGGTGGAAAAACTTCAGTGTGCTCAGAAGTAATTGTTGCAGCAAGCTGTTCCTTTCTAGATTACAAATTGTCACCGAAAAGAGCCTAAAATTGAATGCTAACTACATGAAGAAAGGAGAAAGCATGCTAAGAGCATATCCAGCAGTCCCCCTTTCACCAATCCAACTACCATATTGGGAGGGATTATGAGAAAATAATGCTCCACCAGTCTCCCAATACATCTCCCTTTTCCCAAAAGCTATTGGGATATCCCAATAATCAACCACCTCTCCCCAGATAGAGGGAGAGTTTAGTCTCTCCCAATATGGTAATTGGTGTTGGGAAGAGATTATTGGGATACTGCAAAAGCATCTCTCCTAATAATCCATGAAAGTAGTATAGGGGCATCCCAATGGCACCTTATTGGGAAATAGATTTTGGGAGACTGCTGGAGATGCTCACCAATATAGGCAACATGGTGACAGATGCTATTTTTTTTATGTATGGTCACTGTTCGGTCAACAGAAGTAAAGCAAGGGCTTGCTGACTTGCTGATGTACAAGCAAACACCCATATATCTAAGAATTAAGAACACAATGGGCCTTGTTCGGTTAGGAGGGAATTGGAAGGGGTTGGGAGGGATTAAATTCCCTACAAGTCAAAATCCTCCCAATCCTCTCCAATCCACCTCAATCCCCATGGGAAGAGGATTAACTGAACAAGGCCTAAATTTGTACGTATATATGCCAAGGAATGGACCATTATTTGGTTTCTACTTGTAACTGATATACGCGTGGTGAACATAGGCAGAATTAGGGTTCGTTGGCTTGCAGTTGACACACTGACCAATCACATACCTAGTATCCACAGATACGACGAACCAACGAAATTCTACCGCTAACAAGGCAATGTAATTAACTAGACACAAATATTGAACATGGAAGGCATAATCAGGCACGAACTTCATCTTGGCGAGCTTGTCGGGGTCGCCGGTGCTGGTGGGAAGCTTCTCGAGGTCGACCTCCATCTGGTCCTCCTCGTCGTCCTCGTCCTCCTGCTGCTCCCTCTGGACCCGGCCCTTGGCCTTGGCCGCGGCCAAGGCGAGCGACGCCGGGGCCGACTGCTGCCGCGGCGGCGGGGCGCGCGGGCCGCCGCCGTCGTAGTCCTCGGGGTCGTCCGCGGGTCCCGCAGCGCCGGTCTCCTCCTCCTGCGGCGCCGGCGACTCCGGCGGCGAATCCTGCTCCTCGACCGCCGCCTCGAAGGGGTCCTTCATGGTGGTGGCAGTGGGCGACGCGGCGGTGGGACGGGCGAGATGGATCCTGTGCAGGAGGCCGCGGTGGAACGAACGGGACGGAGAGAGGAGAGAGAGGAGCTTTGGGGTCGTCGAGATCCGGAGGAGGCTGGATCCTTTGTTGATGGGGTCGGCAAGTTGCCTGGGCTTTTATTAGTTTCTGGGCTGGGCTTATTTGTGATGAGCGCGGCACCACGCTGGGGTTTTATTTTGGGCCGGCAAGTAGTGCTCGGGCTGGGCTGACGTGCTAGTAGCTATGGGCTGGATCGCGGGGCAGGGAGAGGTTTGGTTGGGCCACCGGCCACCACACGGCGTGGCTAACCTTTTTTTTTTTTTTTACTTAAGGTGTGGCTAACCCATAATGTGTGTGATTCGTGTCATCTCGATCCTCGTCATCAGACCACGATTAGTCGACCGTGCAGTCGTGCACCCACTAACCACAGCTGCTACATCTGCAATCCATTTCATGTTGTAATGGCTACTGCATAACACAATGATGATGTTTCGTAGCAATAAGAAGATCTCGCACCAATAATCTGACGACCATGCAGCCATCTACGGTTTACATACCTATCCTCCTTTTGCTGAACTGCTGATTCGTTCGAGCTAGCTTTTGTGTTCGACAGCATGATTCCTCTTTTCCTTTCCATGGCGCGCAAGTGCAAATGCAGGACGAATTGAAAGCGCATCAGGCTAACGCGTGCGTGCGAGACAGCGAGCCCTATCCGGACAGGAATTTAGGATAGGATTTGCCCTCAGCTTTCGTACAATTCGTATCAACATGTAGTGGCGGCTTTAATTGTTAGCTTAACCTAATCCCCAGCCCAGCGCATAGGATTCCCGCTCGCTCGTCGTCTTTGACCCCCTCTTTCCATGGCCAGGCTAATCGCGACTAGTTTATTCAGATGCATAGCAGCAGCTAGCAGATCACATATTTTAGGGCACCAAATTATGTGCCCATCTGCAGACGACAGAAGAGTCCTTTTTAGCGCCCGATTATATATACTCTACTTGCACACAACATTTATAAATATGCATCTACCGTCACCGATCGTGCTCTCCTCGAGTGAATATTCTTCGGCTCATCAGCTAGCTGCTTCTCTGACCGACTCCAGGCGCCATGATTGCCGCGCTTATTCCTCCAATCGGTTGCGCTCGCCTCGCTTTCGCGGAAAAGAGATGCCCTCGCCCTGCCCCAGTTGCTCGATCCATCGATCGATCTGTTTGCGCAATTAGACGACCTTGACAACGTGAGCATCATTGACAGCGAGTAATGCGCCAGTATTATAGTACGCCATAGACTAGCGCGAGAGTGAGTGAGAGACCGTATCTGCTGCCGTGGGATCGATCGTACCGAGCGAAAGGGACCGCCCGGTTTGTTTGGCTTCATATAGGCTGGTGATGTGTCGAGCTCTCGCTCGCGCTCACGCGCTGATGCTTCGGCGACGATACGCGTGGCGTGACCGCAGCGAGCGAGGGTGTAGCTTAGTCTTGGGATCGCAGCTACCTGGCTAATACTGGCTCATTGATCTGGTCCTCTGGACCTTATTATGGGATGCGCGTATGAAAAGCCTTATTAGGCATATTAGCTTGCTATCGTTCTCTTTCCGAAGAGACAAAAGTTTGATGAGCCTTTTGTTCTTGCTCGTTGTGGCGCAATGCCGTTTGTGCGATTCCCACGACAACGATCGAGCATTTGCTTGCGGTCTGCATCTTTTTTCCCCGTGTGTGCGATTCTAGTGGCCATTATGGGGCAATTAATTGTGATGAGCTGTTTGTGTTGAGTGCTTTAGTTTCTGCTTTATTTGTGTACACATGCAATTTTCAGCTGTGCGTACGTACATGTATATATATTATTAGGAGCATATTTTTGCTACATATAATATAGTTTTGTTCATCTAATCCAACTGTTTATTAGAGATATTCCCACCGGGGGGAGAGGAGCGGGCATAAAGAAGGACATACAAGCACAGAACATGCATGGTCCGTGTAAGCGCAAGGACAGCTGGCTCAGTTAGACATCAATAAACTGCTGCGTAAAATGCACGAGAAACCTCTACAAAATAGACATCAATAAACTGACTAAATATAATTAATTAAGAATGTCGTCGTTGTAGTACAAGTACAAAATAGGCATCAATAAACTGACTAACCTATCAGTAAAGAGTAGCACCTCATTCTTATCACAGGTACTACTTTATATTTTTGGCAGCGATGTGGGATATGAAATTTAGCTTTGACCACCATTATTTTCGGTGAAAATACGTTTACAAAATCTAAAGCTACCTATGGTAAAATGATCATGAGAGAATATGTCAAGATATAAGGAGTAACAAAGTTTTGAAAGCTACTGACGATGATCAAAATTTCATAAAGAGGCTTGACCTGAACTTTGTTCTGGGTAGTAGACAATTTGTGTGAGCATTCGCTAGGCTGTCAAAACTGAAAACTTGAGCCCTCCAATGCGCCTGGAGAATCTTCATCTCATCTTCATTACTAAAAACGCCAAGTTGTCTCCTGGTCGACATGAGCATCCATTATTGCGCAAAAGCTAATTTAGGGAAGGTCGAGAATATCTCTTTTAGCCTAGCTAGTTGACACTTGACCCTGAAATTACTGTGACAACCTGTTTTTATGATATAGAAGTATATATACCGTTTGCATTGCGGGGATCTGAAGCAAATACACAGTATTATATCCCATGCAACAAACATTTACTGCCACTTGTTGCATGCGTCCACTCTCGGCCCCGAATGCATTATCCAAATTAAGAAGCGACAGAAGCATCCAATCATACCAGATTAGAGATGTTATTTTTGTTTGTCTCCTTATTTAGCTCTATCTGGAGTGCAACTAGCGCGAGCTTGCAGCTTGCTTGCATATGGACGAGCAGGTTTGTTTAGAAGGAAGGGTCGTCGCTGGATGATTAGTCCTCGAAAAAGCTTAGGGAAGCCGGTGAGGTCTCGAACGACGTGCGCTCACGGCGGTGGTGGTTGGACGACGGCGAAATTTTCATGAGATGTGGCGCTGTCATTGCGTGCGCGCGGCCGGTCCTATCATATCGACTAGTAGCGGGAATTTGCGTGCAGGTGATCGATCGATTCACCATTAAGTTTCAGCAATGCAAGCTCATCACCGCGTCATCATGCACTAGAAATATCAAGGCTGCTGATGAGTGATGAGCCAATAATGTCATCATCAGAGTTGTTGTTTATGCACTACTGTGAGTAGTATACTATAGTAATTAAACTTCGTGCAACCAATAAGAGCCATATCGCCAGCGTCAGGATCTTGCTTGCAGGGGTTGCTCTTCCTGAGGGCGTTGCAGCTTAGGTTGCGAACAATTTTCTTTCTGATGCCACATTGCAGTGAACAGTAAGTTGATTATACTTAAGCTAATTAACGAGATTAGAGAACACACATGATTACAGGGCAGTTTATTATGAAGTATGAACATGCTAGGGAAACAAAACCTAAAGCTGCATGCATATGGGCAACCTTTAAAAAGTAATGATATATGAGAACCAAATTAGAGTACAAGTTATTACTGATGCAAAGACCTAGATTCCGTTTCAAACTATAAGGAGAAAACATGCAAAGGTCATTCTTTATGCATATACCTTTTTATTTCCTTTAAGTACTCTCCTCGTCCCAAAATAAAAGTAACTTTAGGAATTTTAAGACAAAATAGAAAAAGGTAAAATGTCCGTACTGCCCCCTATTTATTAGCCATAGTTGGCACTAATTGATTTTTGCATGTGCATGCACATACTAAATAGGGTATAACCAGTCTTATTTTTTGGACAAAATTTGAATCCTATGATGACTTGTTTTTAGTGAGGGAGGGAGAAGATAGTTTCCTTCATACATAAGTTCTATAGATTGATCTATCATGATGGAAACCAAGACGTGATCGTCATATATATACCCACAATCACCTAATATGCACAATCACTACTAGAGCTGAAAGAATAAATTTATTAACTCATTATCCCTAATTAAGCTCTATGATGAACAGGACATTCCCTGCCGTACGGAGGATTTATCTGGGCTTCACCATCATATCGTTGACTTCGTTGGTAAGTTAAGATCTATGCAATCAACTGCTATGGAATTAAAGAGATTCGACAGCGATGAGAGAACGAAAATGACAACACACAGAGGTCACAATCTGCTCTCAGTTCATACAACAGAGAGAAAAGTGAAGCAAAATTATATGAAAAATCCAATAAAATAAGAAACTGAAGTGAAAATCATAAAAAGTGAGAATGGAATTGGAAGAGCCATATTTTTTTAATCCAAATGTGGTATACCCTACAATATTTACTTAGTTGTTTTCTTGGTTAATTATTTTCATTATTACCAAGGCATATATGCTTGTCATCTAAGACCATGTGTTCTATGTTTGTATAGTAAAAATAAGATTATGTTGAATGAACTGTGAGTTGCATCGGTTTTCTCTTTTCTTCTTCTGGGTAATATGAGGTGATTGGCTCATTGGTTTGTGTAACCATTTGTAGAGTAGACAGCATATCTCTATATATAGCCAGAGATAATGGCAAGCATCCTGCATAGCTAGCTTAGCTATAGCTACACATTTTGCTTTCAGTCTTCCACTCCAACGTGTATGCACTATTCAGGAACAGGAGGATAAGTGCTGACTAGTGCCACAAGCACGCGTGTGCTGCGGCGCTCTTGTAAGCGAAAACGAGTAGCTTTCTCACGATGGATAACTACCACCGAACTCTTCTCGTATCTGATATGACATATCTGCAAAAGGCTACCGCTTGGCTGCTTAAAGTAAACTTTTTTTTGCCAGGGATTTAAAGTAAAACAAGGATAAAGAATGACTTATAACCCATAGGGCGGGAGACCGTAAGCGCACGTGTAATAGTGGGTTGGGAGAAGCCCGAATACTGAGGCGGATGAGAGAGGAGAGGAGAGGAGAAGGGTTGTAAGCTTACAGCCCGCTCAGGCACCAACCAAGAAAAGCTGTGAGAGAGACATGTAGACCACATAATTATAATGAAGAGCTAACCACTATACGAGTACGCTAAATGGTGGTATATAAGGAACTATTTAGCCTGCGGTGGGCTATATTATTAGCCTTACTCTAAGATTTGTAGGTAACCGGAGGTCAGAGAATATCCTCAAAAAATTTAGTTACCCTTGAATGATCAGGATCACCAAGAAGAGAAGAAGAAACAGAAAGAAGAACTTTAACAGTGACAGGGCGCACACACACGAGACGACAAAAATTATATTGGCAGCCTCCAACTGCCCAGTATAACAGAAAGAGACAAGGCAGATCATGTTGGCAACCGCTGAGAAATGGGTCAAGTACATACATAGCATGCATGCCCTCTGAGTGGTGGTGTCACACTGGTGTGGCTTTCTTCTTTCTTGGGCAACATGAGCGTGCATAGTCAAAATGTTCTCACAAATTGCCATCTTTTTGCCATGATTAGGCCAGCCACCAATCAGCTCATGAGCATCCCCTTAATTTGTCAATGCCATATAAGACCTGGTGCTGGACCCTCCACTATCTATGCGCCCAAGTGTTCCTTATCAGAATAATACACACACACACACACACACACACACACACACACACACACACACACACACACACAGAGAGAGAGAGAGAGAGAGAGAGAGAGAGAGAGAGAGCGCACTTGAAATGCAAAGTGAGTCAGCCCTTTTTTGACATAGGGAGGCTGTCCAGTTGTCCATATTCTGAAGACGTCGTCCCCAGGCCTGCCTTTTGTTCCTGTTTCATGGCTTTTATAGCGCATACAGGGAGGAAGAATCGTTGTCCTTATGTGTACCGAGCAACACGTCATATTACTATTTTTACTGTAGTATTAATAAACAGCCAGTCACCTATTATCCTATTGCTTACCCCTTTTCTTTGCGGGTAATTGCTTAGCGCTTATTAATGTTAAACACTTACACGGTAGCTCAGCATGCACTATCCCATGCGTAATTGATGTGAAAATAAAAATGGCATGAAATAATTTTCAGAAACATTAAAATCCCATACGAATTTGGGTTTATATCTCCCTTTCAGGCCTCGATATATATGTATTTTCATATAATGGAGGACATTAATCTTAAATGATGGCAACATTGATGGACATCATTGCGTTTATGCCAAGGAAACTCAAATAATAATATCCTATACTTCTATGCAAAAGTTCTAGCCGTAGAAGAACTTAATAATAATAGTGGGGACTTGGTTCTAAGTAAATCTTTAAAGTTTATAAAGGTGGAGCACGTCAAACGTCCAAATATTCTCGAAGATCTTAAAGGGGATGATTTCACCTAGACCAGTTAGATATGGTTCGTGATGTTGCGATCAAGCTAAACCCAGATTGTCGTTTTAGTGCACTTATTATATATGCGCATATATATAGTGTGCATCATTAATAATATATGCCGTCACAAATCTGTCCTGACTCCTGACCAGAAAAAAAATGTTTAACATTTATCTATTGCTCTGGATAATAAAAAAAAACCCTATCATTCTTCTAATTTTAGGATCCTTCATTTCCATAAACATGTTGATCAAGGACTGTGACAAAGACAAGCTAATAGGAGAGAATAATTTAGCTTTACAAAAATAAAAATCTAGTGACACAAAAATGGAACCCTCAACTTATATTATTACAAGCATAAACAAAAAATGATATCTTTTTTCTGACATGTACGTGCCCTACCTCTCTATGACCTTGCCATTGCTATACATTCTCACTGTTTCCTTTAAATTCACCTCTTCTTTGAAATTTTGTTCTTTTATGTTGAGAGTTGAGACAATGCTCTCATGAAGCACAGAAAACGCCACACTCATTGTACCTTTAATTAGCTACTAATACAACACCTCACAATTTAAAAGGTTGCAACCTTTTAGTCCACAATAGGGTTTGGCAAACTAGCTTGTGGTGTTCCTTTTTGGTGGATGACCTTCCTAGGTAGTGTATAGACCCCCAACAAAATTTAGCAAAATATAAAATCATAAAGACTGGTGCATTCTTAGTTCAGCACAATACAGTATGAGTTTATCTTCACAGGAAGCTACAAAAAAGTTCTGAAATTATGGTACTAATATGCACCCACTTTTTCAGAAGTATGTGCCACTGTAACTGCCAGAGATTTGTTTATGACACCGCCGCCGCTTCAAGTTAATTAATCCAAAAATGATGAACAAACATCATAACCCACCAAGCTAACTTCCCACCCACATTACAAATCATTTATTTTCGCGCAGCTCAATATTTTATTTCTAACAAAAGCCACACATCTCTCCTTTGCCACAAGTAGCCAAGCACTACTTTTCCTACATCAAATTGTTTTCTCCATTCATGCATGTCAACTTAGCTTAGGAATGCACAAACTGGGGGTTCAGTACGTAAATGTACACTATGATGATGTACTAATTCAAGTTCAATTGCTATTATAAAAATACCAGTTCGTGCAGTGCCATTCTGCTGCGGCTGTAACATCATTCAAAGGTTAATGTCAACTTTACTTGATCGCCTTGTTTTCTCTCTTTTTGTGTTGCTTCTGCTTTTCCATTTCGCGAATGCCTCGAGGCATCCTCAAACCCCAATAACTCGAAGCATGATTGGCTTAAGTGAATAAAGTATTAACTGTATGTCCACTATATAGTCCACCTTCATTTGTGTGGACTTAAATCTCTGAAGATGATTATTCCCCTCAGGAAAAAAACAGCTTGCACCCCTATCCCTTTCTTCACCCCCATTTTCTATTGTGGTGGAGTTGGACAACCAATAAGCCCTATATTTAACATTTGGATGTCATGTAATCGGTTCAATTCACTTTGGTGACCACCCAAATGATGATGATGCATACCTCAAAGAGTGACCTTCACTCTCATGAATGTCAAATGCAAATATATATACTCCTACATTCTATGTGAAGAAAAATGGGTGAAATTAAGAGGTCGTGCAATATTGATCTAGCATGGTTAAATTATTATTTTTAAATTTAATGGTGCGTAATAGTTGTGAAACTATTCCTTTGATTTCTAGTAAGTGCTAAAATTATTAGAAGCTTCCTAAAAGTAAAACAATGAACATACGAAATTGCATTGTAGATGGTTCAGACCACAAATAATGTATATGGGTCACTAGAGACTAAAAAGGTTACGTGAACAAAAGTATTCAAATTATAGTACTTGGTAGGGTAACATTGTCCTAATAGTGAACAATCATTTAGGTGTCAACAAAAATGACCAAGCAACGCATAGGTAAAACACAAGGTTAGATCGTAGCGGGTAATAGTTGTACTTTTATCTCGTACTTATGCATTATAAAAGGTAAAAATGCCAAGAAAGTAACTGTTCCATTCATTAATTAGGTTGATGATCACTCTGGTTAATTATGTTACATCACAAGGAGAAGTACTTGTAATTTTTTTTTATATAACCTGCTGCTTCATCTATCCACAGTTACACTAAACCTTACAAACAAGTAAGCACCAAACACAACCACCACCAACCTCTCTCCCATGTACTGTTCAACACTATGTACTAGTATATATGTACACATCATTTGTCTTTTGTGCCATGCATGCCTAGTTTATGTCGCATGCATTGTGCAACTAGCTAGACACAATTAATGGGTGTACCCTTCATGATCCTCCTCGATCCCCCAATATTCTCCTTCTCTTCACATTTCCACGTTTCATATACTATACTATGTGCTCTAGTAGAAACGAAAAAGGCCAACGAGCTCGCTCGATCAAACAGTTTCAACTGCGCCGCCGCCGCCACTACTTGCGTCGCCCTTGTGCTCGCCGCCGCCGTTGGACGCCGCCGCCGCCACCTTGCCGTCGCCTTCCTGCGCCTGCTTCTGCCGCGTGGTGTACTCACCGTAGAGATACGAGGAGAATCCCCAGACGCATAGCACCGTGGCCACGGCCTTCTCCGACCCAAACGGGTCTCTGAACACCACCACTCCTCCGATCACGTTGGCCGTCAGCACGGCGGTCATGCACACGCCGCTGTGCAGCGACGACGTGAGGTACACCATCCCGGCGGTGCCCATGAAGCACGCCTGCCACGTCACCACCAGCGACGCCAGCACGGCCCAGTACGACGCCTGCGACAGGTCCCACCTCGCCAGCTCCTCGCTCCACCCGCCGGCCGCGGCGAGCCCGGCCACGGCCAGCGCCGTGGCGGCGGCTTGCATGACCACCTGGACCTCGACGGCCATGCGGAACCCTCCCGACACGGCCCTCCGGTACACGAGCTCCATCACCGGGAGGTACGCGGCGAAGAGCCCCGCGGCGCCGAGCGTGACGGCGAAGCCGGCGAAGTACCTCCCCTTCCCGCCGCCGCCGGGGCGCTCGCCGGAGTCCGACGAGCCCCGGAGCGCGAGGAGCACGGAGCTGAGGGTGAGGAGCACCACGGCATTGAGGTTGGAGAAGGTGAGCGGGGTGCGCACGATCACGGCGGCGAGCACGAGCGTGAAGGCCAGCTGCGTGGACAGCAGCAGCGACGAGGTGGAGACGGGCAGGTAGGACGAGCTGTAGGAGAAGAGGAGGTTGTTGACGCCCATGAGCACGCCGATCACGACGCAGGCGGCCAGCAGACGCCGCGTGAACCACGCGAACGGCCGGGGCTGATGAGAGGCGGAGCGCTTGCTGGCGTAGATGGGCACGAGCAGGACGGGGAAGCCGACGGACTGGACCAGCGTGGCCACCCACCGGTTGTTCCCGCCGTGGGCGAAGTAGTAGCGGGAGAGAAGGCTGGACGCCACCGAGCCGCCGAGGAGGGCGGCGTAGTTGGCGCACAGCAGAAGGAGACGTCGCCGACGAGCCGCGCCATTGGTGACGGTGGCGTCCGAGGGCGGCGCAGGCATGTCGAGGAGAGGGTCGGGGGTGGTGATGGTGGTGGGCATTGGCGAGAGGAGTTGGTTGTGGGGGAGAGGAGGGGAGGTGAGGAGTGAGGAGGGAGGGGAGAGGGGGTGGGGTGGTGGGGGTGTATGCAAGTGAGTTTAAGTGCGGGTCATTTGCGTGAGATTAGCTGCTCTTTTTAAAGGGGAGGCGGGGAGATTATGACCTTTTTTTCGTGGGTGATGGCCTGACGGGATCCGCAAGCAAATAGTGGAGCGGAATAAACGGGGAGCCGTTTGTTTGGATGGGGTTTGATTAATTTTCTAGTGATATGTTTTGTTATTGCTCTCAACAAATTCGTATGTATCCTTACCAACCTTTTGTGCAGTTCTGCTTGGTAGTGCTGCTGGTGCACCCAGATCATTGCTGCTAGCTAGTTCAGACCTCAAAGGCGCTTCAGATGAATGATGGCACTACAAATTGATCAGCATCGATCATTCACCAATGGTAAGGAGTATAGGTGATTTATATAGTCACATGATCTTAGATAGTTTGGAACTTTAATTTTTAACACCCTCAACTTTAGTGCGTGCTTTCGTATTTGTCCCTTGGGGAAACATATCGCGCATGGAACCATAAATTCAGTAAAATAATTGAAAAAACTCTTGATTTGGGTACAAAATGTTCATTGGCTTTTTAAAAAAATATTATATACTTCAATTCAATTTATTCCTCTGTACTGAAGTTTAAATTCAACATATGTTGAGAGTAACTAAGATGAGAAGGAGCAAGGCATACAATAAAACTAATCAAAAGTGGAAGGCGGGAGGGGATCAAAAGGAGCAGAGTTATGATTGGCACACCAAACATTCTTTTCTGTTTTCTGCAGCATTTTTGTGATTTGATGTTAAATTTTTGAAATGGTACGGTATTCCAGTCCTGTCATAAAAGGGTGTCAGCTTTAGACATAAGCAAAGTCACAAGCACATTACTTTGGCCGCTAACTAATATATAGTATCAAATCTTTGTAAATATAGCATATCTAAGATATTATTTTGACGACAAATCTAACCGTTCAACCTTTCAAAGTTCAATAAAAGAAATTCAGAATAAAATTGATGATCGAGTTTGGAGCGTTGAATGCACGCAACATGAAACATCATTTATGGCTTGATTGGCACTATTATTCCTACTCACTCCGTCGCAAATTATAGCTATACTTTTAGGTTTACTGTTTTATGTTGAATCAAACTACTTTAGGTTTGATCAAACTCATATGAAAAAATATTCACATCTATCACATCCCATAAAAATATATATTTCGTGTGATTTGATAATACTAATTTGGTGTCATAGATCCTGTATATTTTCGTATAAACTTTTCTTATGATAGTTTGACTTATGACAAACATGAGCATAATTTGGGATGGATGGAGTATATTTTTTTTCTTGTTTTTTCGTACTGATTGATATAAAATGATTGTGAAGTTTCCACTCGATGTGCACATGAGAGCTACCTGCTGCTACAATCATCTGCTGCGGATAGCAATCGATCTTCATGGCTTTTGCTAGCCATCTATAGGTACGTAGGGCTCAACTTCTAGTAGCACATAACCAAGGGCCATGACTCAAACTTGATAATCTGAAAATGCACATGGAGAGCGTAAAGAAATACTCATGTGCCGTAGCTCAACAATCTTTTTTTTTTGAAACGTAAGGCACGAGAGTGTGCCTACTTCATTGATAAAGGAGAGTTTTCGGTACAAGCCAGCTGACCGGCAATTATGTTAGCCTATTCTTGCGCTAGTAGTCTCTCTAGGGCTACATCTCCTGCCGCGATCCATGACGACGCCTCACTCTTTATGGTGGCTAGAATGGATTGCACCGTTTTTCCCTGGTGCCTGAAGACTCGCGCATTTCTTTCTTTCCAAATTTCCCATACAGTTAGTAGCGCTAAGCTCTGTGATGCCTTTTGCGGCAGTGCCGGTGTTGTTGCGATGTTGGCCCACCATTCGAGTGTTGTTGAACTATGAGGCCATCTTTGCGGGTCGAGGTTTGGCTGGGACGTCCATTTTGCAATCTGGGTCCAAATCCTTCTGGTGACCCTACATTCGACGAGCATGTGGTGCACAGTTTCTATCTCACATCTACAGAGCGGGCATGTCGGGCTGTGATCCCATCCTCGCTTCGCTAATCGGTCCGACGTCTACACCCTGTTTTGTACAATTAACCAGGCGAAGAACTTGCATTTTGCGGGTGCCCAGGTAACCCAAATTGATGCGATTGTTGGGTTTTTGGTGGTGCCAATGAATTGTGCTTTGTATGCCGATGTGGCTCGACAATCTAGTTCTTTACTCTAGTCTCTAGCTAGAGACCGGTCCTTTTAAAAGAACTTGTTCAGGTACTATTCCTATATACTTACTGTCCTTATAAAACTTGTTCACTCATGGCACATTGCATTTGCAAGAAAGCCTATAGCCTCGCAAACTGGCCTGTTGTCCACCAGACTAAAGAACGTGTGGGGGCTTCGGGTTCCTGAAAGTTGCAGGCCTAAACTTGAGCCTTCTAAAGCAGCCAGTAGATTTCTAAAATACTCATATAACATAATAAATGGTTCTAATGTTTTTGCTTGCTAGGACAATAACACCTCTCAGTTTCGGAAAAGGGTCACGTGGGCTGCCAAAGTGGCATGAATGGGCTATAGATGGTGACAAAAGATCAAATTTTGGGAGGATATATGTCTTGGGTCAGCCGCCGAGTGTGAATGTGTGATTTGAATCGGTGGCAAAGAGGTGGCTGCCTGAGAAGAAGTGTGCACTACTGGAAATTAACTGGTGCGGTTTCAATATGTTTACCTCCACAACCTTTCTTCAGGGAAACTGTATTTGTTTTCTATAACTGCATTAGCGTGCTTTGATGTGTAGCTACTGCAGCTCATACTGTTGATGCTGAAGCGCTAGCTGATCGCTGCGGTTCCTGGTGTGGAAATTGTAATATATTTTTGGGTTTTTCTCTTTTAGTTTAATGGATAATTAAAAAAAAGAGGAGGAAAGATTGTTGGGCGAACTGGGCCGCTACAAGGCCCATTACTGGGCCGAGCAGCCCAGCCCGTCAGCCAAGGGATAGGGACTATCCCCTCCGTCTACAATGCGACGGCGCCGCAGGACGCGGGCGTCCACGCACGAGGAGGCGCGCCTGGGCGACGGCGCGCACGACGCAACGGCGCCCGAGCTTCTCAGAGCGCATGGGGGCGTGTGGGCCCAGCGCAAGCGGCTACAGCTTCTCCTCCTCGCCTACATATGTGGGGAAGTGCCTCTTTCTCTCTACACGATTCTCTTCTCTCTCAGATCCACTCGCTGCTTGTGCTGCTTCTCTCGTCGCTGCCCTCTGGTGGCCGACGTCACCGGTCTCTGGTGGTGCTAGCCAGAGCTGCACTCATGGGTGTGTTCACGTGAGTGTTTCTGGTGTGGGTGATTTGGTGCTGGTGCCGTGCATTTTCCTATGTGGTGTCTGTACGGTCGCCGGTTGTTTCTGTTCGTCGTCCACCTCGGCCAGGTGCTTGATCCTGCTGCTGCGTGGTGTACATCTGCTTCTCGGGTTGCTGCCGGTGACATCCCATTCGGCATCAACGTTGGCTCAGTATCTCCGTCAACCTCCCGCCTTTGACGACTCGGACGTGAGCGGCGGAAGTTTGGGTGAACTTTCAGTAACAGAGGCTGGATTCGATTTTAGATAAAAGAAGTTGTTGAATTCTGTGAATTTTGAGTAGAACTGTCACACTAGTTAAGGATCTGGATCACTTTGGCGTTGGACGGCTATCTAAAATAGCAACCCGCTATCTGAGAGTAAAATATAAAAAAAATTATATATTCTTGATTTTGATCTGCCTGCTTCATCTACTTCATGTGTTTATGGATTTTCATATGAACATGGATGGAATTGTAATATGTGTACGGGTATTGGAATTTATTCTATTTATATATGTAATCTATGAACATGTATGTCATACGAGGAATGTACTTGTAATTTATAGAATTGTTATTTCTTTTATTATATTTAATTATGGAAGTACGTCCCTTGTATATGCAATTTTACAACAGAAATCTAGAGGGTTTCGATGGCGGCTGGTGGCCTTGTGCAGTCGTGAGTCGTCGTGCAGAACTGCAGACTACTGATGAGCAGCTTGCATGGCACAGACGGAAGAGTCTTGTAGGTAGGAAAGCTGTTACCAGACGTGTAGCAGGAGATCATGTGCTACAGGCTCATAGCATGCCGTCCAAATATATCTGGACTGTTGAACAACATGGACAAAGATGTAACTCGATTCCCTCGAGCGATTTGCATGAAATAGAGGATTCGTCCGATGTAAGATTAGACGAGATGATCTGTTCTGAAGTGCTGGTAGCGAGAAGTGTCCTCGATCGAGAAACAGTCGTTGCTCAGCTGCTGGTAGCAGAGGAGGCAGTGCCATGAATCAATCGATACGCACATGCGCGAGACGAGGAGCACCGGGGCAGGACCTCTCGTCGTCCCGGCTTGGAGTTGGAGGCCGCGAGAAAAGGACACTGGAGAAACCAAGGCGGCCTGGAGTTGCATGCGCGGGCGGAAAGGAGACGCACGTCGTAGGTGCAGGCAATGAGGCAATAGCTGTCGCCGCACACGAAAGATGCAGGTTCCCGTGGCAGCACGGCGAAGCCTCTGTGTGGGCGACGTGGCAGTGGCTTTCAAACGCAGGTGTCACTATTTTTTTTTAGATAAACACGCAGGTCTCACTAGGTCAGGCCGGTCAACGGGCTAACCCCCCTGGCGAACCGTTAGCTAGCCCACGGTACGGCAACGGCTGTTGCCGCGCGCAGCATGATTGCTATTGCACATCGATCTGATGATGATTCTGATCCGCCTGAAATGCGACATGCGCCTGTGTTTCTGCGTGCAGGACCACCTGCCCAAACAGGAAGCCTAGGAGAGGGATCAGGGATGGCTTACGTTCGGCTGCCTCTGCCTGCAATTGCGTGCCTGACTGCCTGATCCACTACAGCAAATTAGTAGACGGCGTTGTGGTTCCAGTTCCACTACCGGGTTTGGTCTTGGTGTGCAGGAGTACTAAAATTTCAAACCGGCTTAGTTGAAGGTGTAAAAGAAAATCGTTTATTTTCAGAAGCAAATTCCTTTCACCTCGTACTATACTGACAGATGATGCAACTGTGCTTATGTGACCGTTGCTTCACAATGCAAACATGTCACCAACAATTAACTTATTCTCTCAAGTTAGTGGAGTTGGCTGTGGGCAAATTCACCTCCATTAACCAACGTGCCTTTAGGTTTCCTGCTGGCCACTAGTTGGTTTTGATGCAGGTTAAATTTGGTTGGTGCGCCGGGCGACAATCTCTCTCTCTGCCAAAGGTGCTCTAGCTTAGTTGTCCAGGGATTCAGCTTTAGCGGTATGGTCACACCAATAGGTCCAAGTTCAATACTCACGAAAGCAGATTTATATGACTGGTTTTTTTAAAAAAAAAAAACGATCTAGCCAGGCTTCAGAGGTTTTCTACAACCCAGTGTAGTTCTCTCTCACATCATCATCTTTCGCTTGAATCGTTCAGGCCCATAAACGGAGATGGCCCTCTTGCTTCTCCCCCCTGGGAGGTTGGGAATACTAGTGTTGTATTGGGTTGGGCTGACTTCTTCAATTCTGCCAAATGCCAAAGGCTCGAATTGTAAAAATACGCACCAGAAGCTTCCCCCTCTCAAATTAAGCAATCTGAAGGCTCCAACTTGCAAAACCTAAGTGATACAGACTAGAGAGCAAGCAAAGCAATCAGCCGTCTCAGAAAAAGGCTGTAACACTACAAAAGACAATAGATAAAGTGATCTTCAATTCTACTATATGCTTAAGCCATCTGTACGCAGAATCAGTAAGCAGACAGATACCTTTCCGAAAAGGACTGGATGTGAGTACACAATCCGTCAAAATCATTCTGGAAAGTGCTCCGCAGCTTTACACATATTCATTCAGGGCCAACCACAGATGTCTGGATCAAACACCCAATTTGGCCAGAAAGAAACCAAGCGAAACCTAAAGGCTCATAGCAGGCTGCAAGACGCATGGTGTCCGTGAAGTACACATCAACAGCTTTTCAAATCCTTTTTGTTCCTATTGTTGATAATGGTATAAACAGCAATGCGATACGGAGTTGTAATTCTAGCAACTCCTGATCCCTCACCGTCCCCCCTTTTTTTCTTTTCTTCTGTCAGTTTTTAGAACAAGTACACAGATTCTAAAAGAAAACATCCAACACATACCACATCCTAGAGGAAAACCCACACATCAGCAAACATAACCTAAGAAAACACCCGGCCATGAGGCAAACAGGCTTCTTTGGACCACAGCACAAAATGCTTGGCCAAACTTCATCAGCTTAATAGGAAAAAGAAGATGCAACAGAAAAGAAAATGCCTTCCCAGATTAAAAAAAAAATACACAAGGAGAGCGCTAATGCCTTGGAGCTGAGGGCCTCAACCTATGTTCCCAGAACCTTTTCCCCAGTCATCGAATGTTTCTCGTGGGAAAACAGTTTCATGGCTTCACCTTTTTTTCCTTTTTCTGCTGGCATGAGAAAATGGAAAAGAACCCTGAAGAATGATTGCTTCTTGACACAACACAATATCAAACTTATCACTTCAGGTTGACGTTCCATAGGCTCTCATTTTTCCAAGTTCAAGTAGCCAAAACAGTCATCATCCTTCTGTTGCAACCTTGCGGGGTTACTCATTATTACTCTGGGCGGCATCAAGTACTTCTGCGACATTGTTGCTCTGCTCATTTTTCTTCGTTGTATCAAGTACCATACCAACATTGGTGCCCTGCCCCTCATTACTCTTAGTTCTGTCAAGCTCTGTGCTACTTATCAATTGTATTTGCTTTTTTATTTCTGCAGGTCTTTCAGCTTTCGGCTGCAAATAAAATAACATCAATGAGAAAGAAAAAAAATCAATTTTTGTCAATGCCAATGTAAATGACAATTACGTTTATTGCAGAGACTAATATGTGGAACTACAAATCTTCAGTCACCGTAAACCAGCCGATCTTAATTGCTATACTCTTACATAAACCATAAGCCACAAAGTATAGCATTGCCATTTTTATTGTATTTGAAAAGGTAAAACCATATTCTGTTATCGAAAAGAAAATGGAGCCATATAATACGTATTGAAGAAATCCTAATGCTACATGTAGAAGCGCAAAACAGATAGGATAAATGAATTATATATGAGTTCTTCAGAATGTGCAGTGCACCATACCAATGGGTGATCCAATGATGTAGTAATTGGCTTGCCTCTTCTATCCTGCATTACTTTTTGACGATTTTCATAGAAGTCAAAGTCATCCAATATTGCTGTTTTACACAAGAAGTT
This sequence comes from Digitaria exilis, assembly GCA_015342445.1. Taxonomy (NCBI): domain Eukaryota; kingdom Viridiplantae; phylum Streptophyta; class Magnoliopsida; order Poales; family Poaceae; genus Digitaria; species Digitaria exilis. The sequence goes on from JACEFO010002174.1 coordinate 846,647, forward strand.
CTTGAAGATGTTCAACATCTCTGTACCTTGTGGAAATTTGACCTGGATTGGAAATGCAATCCACGATTAGAGGTCAAAATAAACTAGAATATCATCTTTACCATGCAAGAAAAGCATATTTAGACTGGCAGGACACCCTAACTTATTAGTGAAACAGATAAAACCAAAGAACAGAACAGAAAAGAACCCAAAAGAGGCAGTGGTGCTTCTAAAGATACTGGCATTCATTCGATCCAAAAGAAGGGAATCCAGAGAAAGCGATAGAGCGGAGGACCATCATTCACATAGCAGAAGTTTACAAGCCATTCATCACAGCAGCCACAAATGGGATAAATTGTTTCAACAGCAAGGAGAACCACACGGGCTGCATGAAATCTTATGAGAACGAATTTCTTGACATGTTCTAAAAAACAAAAACAAAAAACAATTTAAAAAAGCTCTGTAAACTGTAAACGAATACCAAGAAAGTCTTGTTAGATATTGGAAGGCATACCTCTTGTGTATCTCTGCTATTTGTGACAGGTTTATTCTCATTATTCTCCAAAATTATGTGGCGAAATTGAGGATTAGGCACATCCTTGATTATGTGCCATTTCACTGAAAAGAAACCATTCCACTTGTCCTGTTGCCAGAAGTTCATGTTCCTGTTAAAGTCTACGGGGCCAACCATCTCAGCCACGCCACAGAACTGACCGCTTGCATTAACCTGACCATCAGAGTTTAGTATATGTCAGAAATAAACTAAATGTCACCCTTTTCATAAAGAGGCACTCAGATATGCAACTCGTTAATTTACCAGAAAAGATGTTATCAGATAGTTTAATCTAAGGTTGGAGCTGCTCCATATAGTGGTACTGCAGGTTTTGATTGCTGTAATGATTAGTTATTTACTGGCTTACTGCAACAAAAGTCTAAAGCAACATAGAACAAACAAATCAAGTGGCATATACTTGTGCAATATTATTATAAGTTCTGTTATTTTCAGGGGGGAAATCCTTTCTATTGTGCAGTTCCTATGTGAAATTGAGCACCAAACAACAGTCAGCTACAGTGACAAAGAACAAATTTCTAGACACCACAGGGGCACACACTACTCTGAGACTCATGGTGATGTTCATGAGGAAATAATTATCTAGAACAATTAGTAGCATGTGACTTACAGAGAAGAAAAGGAAAACAGGACATTTGGTTCCTTTTTCTGCCATCCTTTCCTGTGCAAGCCTATAGGCATTATCAAGCCTTTTATTCCCATTAGGAGTACTAGCCCAAACATTGTACTTGATACTCTTGTGAATATCATCTTCGCTGTAAGATTTAATTACAAAGAATAGAGCTTGCTCATACTTTGTAACAAAATCTGGAAGATTATATGCATTTTTGCTGATAGTGACAGGTGAAGGTATGATATCATTAGCATCTCCAGCACTTGATATTCCAACATCACCACGAGGGCTCAAACTGTGTTTTGAGTTATCAGTGTGGTTATTCTCATTAGATACATCAGAATCACCATGTCCATTTAGCTTACTTCTCGTCTTAAGCTTCTCGCTGTTGTTCCAGTTTCTACCACTTTCTTTCGCATTGATGCCCTTGTTTTGATAAACGGTGCCTTTTCCTTGATTATTACCATGTGTCACAAACTTGCTAGATGGAAGATATCCTTTTGTTATGGAAGCACCAGATGCCTAGCATGAGAAGAAGCATGTCAAATTAAGTTTCCCACCTTCATGGGCCAAGAGCCAACATCTATATATACACGCATTTTCAAATACCTTATTTACACCCTTTGCTAATGCATTGCTACGAACAGCATTTGGCACAGGTTCTAGAGCTGAGGATGATCCTTCGATAGTTTCTGGAGAAGATTTTGCACTGCGGGAAGCTTTTGAAGAAGGAACACCATGCTTATTAGAAGAATATTTTTGTCTTGCAGCATAATTTGTTTGAGTCAAACCAACCGGATGTCCCTGAACCCCATCCAGAAGAACAACAGAAGGGTCCCATGAGTATGCAGGGACTAATTCAGGTCCATAAGCAATTGGTTGAGAAAAGATGCCAGGCGTGCTAGGATCTTGCATCGGAAATGCAGTGGTGTAATATGGCTCTTTGCTGACATATTGACCATCCACACTAGCAATGCCACCAGGAACAACCGGACTATAAGAAGCATATCCATTTTCATACCCCGGAAGATAACACAAACATGACCCATTATCAGCTTGAACCACCTGAAATGGAACATAAAACTGGTATAAAAGCAGTTCTCTTTCAATTTGTCAGCTTTAACAGTTTCAAAAAAACCTTCAAGCAATAGTTCATCCTGGAAATGATGGCTCCAATTAAACAGATGATGAAGAACTCAAAAAGGGCAACAATTCAATCACTGCTTTTGAAATTTAGTACTCCAAATAACAATTTCATAGTTTACACTTTATTTTTAGGATCAATATTTGATTTGTATTTTTTTTTTAAAAACAACCAAACGGGGCGAGCGAAGTAAGTGATCGAAAAACTTTCTTCTTTGTTCGTCCTATCTATAAGAGGAGAGCATATGAAAAATGTAACCCATTCTTTTGTTTTTTTAGCTCACTGGCCATTCGCTGGGAGTTTCAGGCTTAATACCAATATTCACCGGTTTAATAGTATGCTAAAAATACAAGGACCTTGACCATGATCTTCACTAACAACAGGTATACCCATCCACCAACAATCATTCAGCGTTGTTTATCTCGAGCACTACAACACGAGTCATGAGGCCAGGAATGCATATAGTGAAATGATAACTGGCACAAAGATAAACAAAAAAAATCATTTAACATACTTTGCAGAAAGATTTTTGGAACAAGGACAACAATAGAAGGATAAAAGGACATTAAAAATAGTTGTCCACTTTCCCAAACACGGAAAAGAAAAGATGACAGCCAACAGGTGCAAAGCTTGTTGGGGATCACCACACCACCATAGAGAAGCACAAAGTGCACCACTCTTTTGGTTTAGAGAGGACCACTAGTGACAACTAAGCTTAATGAAATATGCTATTATTAAAACTTACTGCTGGGTGCATCTCTAGACCATTATATCCAACAAAGTAGCCATTTTCATCCCATCCTCCATACGAGCCTGCACTAAACAGTCAGATCGTCAATCAATGAACAATGTTTTTTTAATCTAAATCATGATACTGGTCTACACACCAGGATAGTAATATCCGTAGTAATACATCCCTTGGTCTCCAATAGAAGCTTCTTGGTTCATTTCGCTTTCCTTCACAGTACTAGCTGCATCGCCCGAGGAAATGCAAGATACTGCATCAGAAGAACTTGCGTCTTTCTTAGCAGGCTACAAGAGTTGAAGAGGAGATGCATCAAGGAGAAGGTAGATATAGCACAACTCTCCAACCACAGGGCAAAGAAGGAAATGATGGCCTTCCTTATACGGTAAGATTAACAAGTTGGTATATTGTGTATAGGAATGAGAATCTCACCAAGTTGACATTGCTTGCCTTCGTGCTAGCATCAATCTTCAAGCTGTCCATAGCTTCTTCGATAGCTGGATGATAGAAAAGTCAAGGTTTGCAAACAGAATATATACTTCTAAGGGTCATTGTCCACGAGTGGCCAATAAAATAAGCCAACGATGCCACAATGATCAACAAACATAACACCAGCCTATTATTGTGCAGCTAATAATTGTCTTTCCTCAACCCATCATGTGGACAGATCTAAAAATAAACATACAGACCATTTGATCAAGTACAGACAATTTAATTTATGTGTAAAACAAACACAAAGCCAAGGAACTCCGATTGAGCTAGATTTGAGGGACTAAGACATGCAACACTAACCTAACCAATATACTGGAATCCTTCAGTGCAGGCACCATACTAATACTATTGGTGTACCTGCCAAATAAATGGGAGTTGGCTCAGCTCTCACTATCTCTCAAACCCCAATGATGAAGGGCACCTAATAATAGTATATATTACTGAATTGCAAATAGCAGAGATAACATGATGGAACGGAAAGGCTCAATAATGTCAACTGTCAATATCAAACTTAAAGCAGATCATAATTTTGATCAAATTATACACAACGAAGTCATGGAAAAGAAAAACTTTAGATAATTTAGCCATAGTTCCCGCAAGTAGTGATCCAATAGGGCACCCCCGTATTGGAGGGGTCTTTTTGGTTTCCCAGAAACCGGATTAACACAGGGGCTTTTTGGAAGGACAACAATGGAGTTAAATCAACGGTAACGAGAAAATTCACCAGCACTCCCCCATCAAAATAGTTCCAGGAATTTTATTGATCCAACAGAAAGCAAGCAAAAGCACCAACAGCAAACACGCGAACGCCACTAATCCACCATCGGATCCGCCTCTCCTCGACGGATGCAGCGCGAAATGAGAAGGAAGGATACGCTTCAGGCCCAGCTCGCCCTTGGGCTCCATCAGACCACACCACAGCTCGCCGCAGAAGAACCCGGGGCTGCTGCGCGTGTCCTCCAGCTCGACCGAGAAGGGGGCCGGGGGCCGCCGGGTACCCTAGCCTGCTCCGGCCGCCGCTGCAGGGCGACAAAAACGAGGCATCAGTACAGACATCGCACTGGCACGGGGATTCGGTGCGTCCGTGCGAACGAACTGGTGAACGGCAAGGCATACCACGGAGGCCGGCAGCCAACGGGGAGGGGAAGCCGACTGCCGCGGCGCACGAAGGCGACGGAGGCGGCGCGACGGTGAGGGAGCGGAAGGCGAGGAGGACTAGAGGAGAGGCGGCGGCGAGTTTCGACGACGGGGTTAATTGGGTGGAGGCTTTTTCTGGTGGGTTGGCGATTTTCGGGGTGTGGTTTTGAACTTTTGATCCGCGGAGACGGACGGATGTGTGCGTGCGTGACGCCGTGACGGCGTGTCGCCTTCTGTGCTTGCTTACAGGATGGTTTTATTTTGTACTCCAGGTTTTTTTTTTTTCGAATCTTTGTATTCCAGGTTTCATTACCAGAGTTAGTGGTCAAGGATGTTATATTTTTTTTCAAACTACTCATCTGCATCCCACACGGCAGGGTATGTAAGTTCCTCGCATGATGGTATAGAATAAGTTGTAAAAACAAGAGAAACCGACAGTGATATGCAAGTTCCTCGTGTGATGGTACGAAAGAAGTTGCGAAAACAAGAGTAACTGCGGATCGGCTCTACTAAAGACGGGATCGCATACTAATAGATACACTAATAAATAGTGATTTACTACATGAATTACATATTTCCATCAGGCGGCTGACCCCGTTAAGAAGGGCTGACCCCGTTAAGAAGGGCTGCATCCACCCCTGGAATACATTCTTCGGAGTTATGATCTCATTGGGTAGATATATCAGGTGTTTCTAAATCAATATAGATTTAGTACTATAGTTTAAACAAAGAAATATAAGATAATATATGTGTTATAAAATAGATATATTTGGCGATGGTTGAGACTAAGTCGTTGAAGCCAACATGCAATAGCAGTTGCAGCCAAATAGATGCACCTATGGCCAGATAAAAGCAAAAGTGATATATTAGGTGTTTCTAAACCAATAAAGATTTAGTCCTATAATTTAAACGAAGAAGATAAGGTAACATCTGTTGTATAAGATAGGTATATTGGGCGGTGGTTGAGTCTAAGCCGTTGAAGCCAACGCGCAATAGCACTTGCAGCCAGATAGATGTACCTACGACTAGATAAAATCAGAAGTGAACATGGCATGTTAACAAAAGGCGTGTTTCCACATGGATTTGAACTTAACTTACAGAGTTCTCTAGGTGTTGGTCATCGTGCGATTGATTGCTCCGTAAGATCTAGGTTTGAACACTTGAGAGCCATATTCTACCTCGGTTATCTTTGTTATATTACAACTCCTAAACAAGTTATTGCTTTGTTAGTAGCATCCTCCTCCCCCCTCCTCACCATAAATATTTTGGTTGTCATTAATCATTATCATTCTCAACTCCATATTCAGTATCAACTTCGTCGGCTAGGTTAGCCACCTTTACCTCTTAATATGAAACCGTTATCTTCTATCAAAATAACTCACCGCACCTAGATGTTGAAATTGCTAACAAGTAAGACAAAAGTTGGGAGACATGATGGGAAAACATTAGCCCTATGCTACCAAAAATTGTGTGCTAAAATGGCTCCAAAACACTTGAGCGCCATTGTCTTTCACTTCCTCTCATTCAACAATCCCTTTGGAAAACCACATCGTACGTTTCTAGAAATTCATTAGTCACTAGACAATATAGATTATATGATTTGTTATAATATGTTGTGGGAACATACAATTTAGATTGTTATCCCGATTATATAATCTACACCCTGGATTATCAAAATCCCATAAGCCATTTAAGATGTGCTTATTTCAGTTTATTTTTACACCAACCGTTTCCCTCAATAATCCGAGCAAACAAACAATCCTATAGAGACTTACATAATCTATAATCAGTAATCTGAACTATATTTAGTACTAATAAACTAGATTATATATGGAGGGCTGGTGAACCGAGTGGTTCCTTGAGCCAGCCCTCACGCCGGCGACCTGGTTTCGATCCCCAGCGCTGGCACCGGGAGGTCCCTTGGTTGGCCTTCCTTGTGAAAAAAATAAAATTAACTAGATTATATAATTCTGATTTTTAATATACGCAACAAAGAAAATCTCGGCAGGGTTTCGTTAATAAAGTGAGAGCATGGTAGCAGCCAAATGGTGCGGAGAACTCGGTGCCAAGCGTGGGCTGGCGCAGGGCGGCGGGTGCAAGTTGCGCGACGATTGCCGGTGCGGCGAGCAAGGGACGGCCGGGCTAGAAAGAATCGTGGCCCCCTGGCCCTGCCACTGGACTGTAGAGGAAGCAGGCCACGGGGACCACGGCAACCCGTTGCGAACGAACCAACGGCCGGCGAATCCTCTCCCGGAGAAAAAGACGACGTATGGTGCGGCGGCGAGCCCATGCTGCATCATGAATGCTAGATGCTACGAAACACGGGTAACTAAAAATGGTGTTCTTTCCGAAGCTATAGTTGAGGTTACACTCTGGTCACAGATTTGTTATGTTTATTTTACTTTTCACGTCACGGTTAGTGGTTAATTATTACTGATTGACAGTTCCGCAGCATGACTCTGCAGAAACGGTCCTGTTCTTTAATTAGAAAAATGATCTTTTGAGCACCACTAGATGAAACTTTTCAGGTGCCTATTTCAGTATTTCACCATGGTGCCGCATGTGTTTGTAACCGCTCCTTGGGGTAAGTGTATGAAGATGTACTGAGAAATGCATGTAATAGAAACAGGTCAGCATGTGAGTATGATAATAATTGCTGAACTCTTCTTAATTGGGAGGCTTGAAGCATGTACTTGCTGAATTTTAAAAAGGGAGGTGCAATGGTCACCCACACTGCCATTATTTATAAAGGAGAACCTTTGCCACAATGCCACCTTTCGATCCCAGAAAAGGCACCTAGTGGTGACTAGACACGTACAATGAGAAGCATTATGTGTGATGCTCCACTAGACTCGAGAGAAAGGGCAAGGGAAAAGGAGCCACAAAAGAAAAACTAAAGTGCCGCTGGCTATTTTCTCCCATCTGATTTGACATCTGCAGAAACAAAATCTCGGTGATAAAACGACCCATAATGCCCCAGTGTATTGATTTCTCCAGGGCTCTCAGAGACCATCCGTTCTTAAACTTTGATTGCTTCTTGGTTCTTACTTTGTCCCACATCTGGGAAAAAAGTTGTATACACACACCATGTTCTTTCAAGGGAAAATACATGTAGCTTTTCCAAGGCATCTGTCTCTGGTGTGCCCAAACTAAAGAATTCTTTTTTTCTTTTTTAAAAAATAAAACAACAGTGGCACAGCATCTCCCCATGCAATTTCTTTTTGCCTTTATTGTCACGGAATATATTTTGTCCCGTCGGCCAAGCAGGGTACCATGATCATCACCTCTCCTTGGGGAAATGGAAATTCCCAAGGGAATATATCTATCTCCTCGGAACCTACATGGATACGCTCATGTCGCCGTGATGTCACCACCCGACCCGTTGTACTTTGACAATGGCAAAAGGATGCCCTACACCAGGTCATGGCCAAACGGGGGTGTCCAACCAGGTTTTCCGGGCGCCCTTTGAGCCTTTCCCCCACTTGTTTTGTCGGTTGATGCCTTGAACGTGTCGACCCAACAAACATAAGCTCCTGAGAACTGGGTACAAAGTTCACCGGGCTACAGCCATTTCGCAGCCATTCCTATCAAAGCAAGACCAATTTTTATACTGTAGCAGAGCAATTTGTCGCCTAAGATTGTTTATAAATAATGATGAAACTCAGGCCTTGTTCGGTTCAAAAAAAATTCCAGGTGAAATGAGGTGGATTGAATCCTAAAGTGACCTATTTAGGAATAAATCCTCTCCAATCCACCTAGAACTACAAGAAACCGAACGGGGCCTCATGATTTATTTTTTTTCTAGTTTCTTGACAGTCACAGCAGGGATAAGAAGGCAGTCCGATCTGCGTCCGACAGGTACAAATGGTCGTCCGAAAAATGTAGAAAAAACCAGGTGCATGTACGTTCTTTTTTTTTTCCCCTGAATCATGAAGAGTTTATTGTGAATTAAGCACCTGGCACATGCATGCCCTCCACAGGTCTACTATATTGCACTGAGTTGCGAGATATACTAACACATGTGCCGGCTAGAACCAACGACATGAATCTGCCGGACATACACCCTGCTTGAACCAACGACGACAAGTTCGGTTGGCGACCTCGCGTGATCTACTACTGATCTCCGTTCGTTCTCCGGTCTCCATTTTTAGCGACGGCGTCTTGCTTGCCTGTCTCCTTCTCGGTAAGCCGTCGCGTGCCGCTGCTAGCTGCTGGACGGCGACGCGTACGAGCAGCTCTTCGGTTGCCGTACGTGGCTCTGCACGACTGACCTGCACAGATCAAATTTAAAGGGGTGTTTGTTACTTGCTGCAAATGGATTCTGGACGACGACGTGAGTTGCTTGGCTAGCACACAAGCATCGCGTTCTTCCTAAAAGCAACGTGCAAGCGGCCTGGTACTCCAACGAGTACTTTCAGTCCCGCGCAGCTTTAATCCTGGTGATTGATTGACCAAAGCAAACTACTAATCATTTACAAGGGAAGAAGGATGCAAAGGAAATCAAAGTCAAGCCGAGAACGTGTTCGGAGTTTGCACCGGCAGGTTGCTAGCGAAACGCACGCGGTGGTTTCGGGGAGCTGCCTTTGCAGTTGGCACTTACGGACGGGACCTGGCCTGCTTAACCACTGCAGATTAAGCGTGCGGCAAGAGCCAATCCAATGGATATGAATGGATATGTTGTTTTTAAGCATGTGACCGGAGCACTGGGGCTGCCCGGTCATCGGTCGCCGTCAGCTTATTATTAGCACCAGTCAGGCACCGGCGTTTGTCTATCGGTGGCTTTGGCATCCACGACATTCTGAGCGTGAGATCAATGTCCAGTTGTTGATAAAAATATAATGCTGCTTTTTTTTCTCGAAATAATAATATAATGCTGCTAATCATCGTCGTTACTCGATGAGCTAGGAGTCAGCCAAGATGCTGTTCCATCAACGTGCCCTCGACGGTGGTTCAGCTTCTCGTTTCCATCCATCTTCTCTAACCATAGTTTTGACCACGTCAGATAATTCAAACAAGTATGTACTCTCTCTGTCTGTCATATAAAAATTACAATTCTGCAGCTTGAAAAAAATTATAAACGGTGCAACCATACGAATAGCCTAATTTAGTGATTTATATCTGATTTGCATGCCAAAACTAAGCGTATAGCCATAATTTTAGAAAGTTCAGTTAGTTGCATAGGGGTATGTGTCCTAGAATTGCATATTTATGGGATGAACGGAGTAAAATATTAAATTTTAACAAATTTGATGAAATCACTATCTACAGTAACCAGACCACTTTGTGTTTAACGAATACCGTTAGAAACTTAGAATCATGATGACGGATGGAGTCTTTTTTTAGACTAATGATGGATGGAGGTTTTTTTTTTTTATATCGATGGATGGAGTCTTGGAGAAATACGGCGGCCATTTGCCCAGCTTGGGGAGTTTGGATAGAAGGCTCAGTAGTGGCCCAAGAGGAAAAAACAGGCCAGCTCTCTCTCACACAGAAGCAGCAGCAAGCCCAGACAGAACTTCTAAAATAAGTCCATTTTGGCGCGGCCCATGGGTAGTAAGAAAGTAACAGCACAAGAGCCCGATCCAACCAATCAACCATCCGCGAAACCCTAGCCCCGCTATATAAATTCTCTTTCGTGCCTCCGCTCGAGCCCTACCCGAATTGCGCCGCCGCCGCCTGCTGCCCGCTGCCGCCCCGCGCCTCGTCGCAGCAGACGCCTCCGTCCCGTCGCCGCGATGGTACACCATTTCTCCCCTCCTCTCCTCCCCATTCGGAAGTCCTGCTTTTCCTCCGGCGGATTTTCGCTGTCGTAGATCTGCGAAATACTGTAACGCGTGTTGCTCTGCGGATTTTGTTCTAAGCGTGTTGATCTGCGAAATACTCGTCTTGCCAGATCGTTTCTGGGCGCTAAGCTTTGTTACCTCGGGTGCTGTTTGATGTGCAATCATGGGATGAGTTCACAGACTACTCTTTGGGGGTTGGGGTGTGATTCAAGCTTCAAATACGGAACACTGGCTGTGTTTTCCCTACACGGGAACATGTGTTTCCGTATGTTAAATGTGTTAATGTAGTGTTAGCGAGCTGCAATCAGTGGAAGTCGTATGTGGCTTATACTGTCATGCAACCAGTCCGATAGGGTAGATGACGAACTTTTTGTTGTGAGGTGAGGGAAATTAGAGGGCACATGCCATCTGTGCAGTGAAGGCACGGGTCACTAGTGTAGGTAACAAGACCTCAACATGTAGTTTGCATTTTCTGGGAGATAGACGGCAAAAATTTTCCAAGATTTAAAATTAATTTAGACTTTAGAAATATGCTGGTTTCGCAGGATGCCAATGTAACGTTATTAATCGCTAGCATTACTTTATGATACTCTAGGGCATATCTAATGTTAGAATCATTAACTAGCACACATGTTGTCCTTTTACTTGATTTTATCATGAATCAGTACCACCAACTTGTCTCAAATATGCATTAGTACTTCAGTACTGAACTTACCAGTCACAAGGCATTGAAAAAAATGAGCTGTGTGTAATTTGTTGTTTTTGGAATGCTTATGCAGACAAAGCGTACCAAGAAGGCTGGAATCGTTGGCAAATATGGTACGTGATTGAAAGATGTCCTATATCCTTGTCCATGCTTCTGAACTTTCTGAAGCTAACCCTTGCAATTACAATGTCGTAGGAACTAGGTATGGTGCTAGTCTGCGTAAGCAGATCAAGAAGATGGAGGTGTCCCAGCACTCCAAGTACTTCTGTGAGTTCTGTGGAAAGGTATGCCAGGCTCCTGTTGGCCGTTTTGGACCTATTTACTGCAGTCTTTATTCATAACTACTTTTAATCACCACAACTAGACTGAATGATAGACTTTATAGTGATTTCAGCTCTCAACGAGCCTGTTAATATGTGTGTGTGTGTGTGTGTGTGTGTGTATATATATATATGTATGTATGCATGCATGCATGCATGCATGTGAAAGCAGCCCTTTTTAAATATATTTATTGTCATTTTCGTAGATCTCATATTTGAATGTTTTGGTATATGTTTGAGCATGCTGAGCAATTTGTATTTAAGATGTAGTTGCGAATTATTATATTTTAGCCTAATGCTGTTTTTGCTGTGATTTCTTACAGTTCGCTGTGAAGAGGAAAGCTGTTGGAATCTGGGGATGCAAGGACTGCGGCAAGGTCAAGGCTGGTGGTGCTTACACCATGAAGTACGCCCATTCTAGCTCGCTTTTTTTCAACTGAAATCCCCATATTTTGAGTCAGATTCTTTCTCCCAAAACCATCATACATTTTTGCAAATGTCGTAATTCTGTTTGTGTGTGTTTGCAGCACTGCTAGTGCAGTCACTGTCAGGAGCACAATCCGGCGCCTGAGGGAGCAGACTGAAGCATGATCGGGCTCTTCACAGCATTAGTCCTGGGCTTTTTGTAGTCTCTTTAGACTTATCACTATGTCTGGCCTTTTGGCCTAAGCTTAAATATTCTGGTTATGCTTGAGGATCTCTAAAATTATGGTGCTAAAATTTGTACTTGGTTGCCGTTGCAAAGTTGACCTGCCTTGATCATTTCTTCGGTTCATGAAGTTGAATTTCTCTACCCAGCACCTCCAGTTTTTTATTTAGAAACACCGTTTCTTTTGCTGCATCTCTTCGAAATCAAGGAGAGCGAAGCTTTTGTTCGTGGCTGCTGGCTGGTGAATGGTGATGTTAGATCCTGAGTTCCTGACCGATGCACGCTCTGAATCCTTATTCGCTTATTCTACTTGCAAGGGTTGCCCCTAGCCCGAATGCATAGCCTGTTGTAACATTTGCCCCAGTTAGCTATAGCTCACTCCACTTAATTTCACCTAACTGCCTCGACATTAAGCAACGTTCGCTGGAACATTGGAACGTTTCACTTATCAGAGCGAATTGCCGGAGTCCAAGCTGACCGATGAACTCATTCCATTTCTTTACCCAAACCGTAAATAACTAAATATAGAATAGACTGATTGATACAACGTACCTTGGCCGTGGGTCTGACACGGTTACAATCAGAGCTAATTCAAATATCTTAAAAATATAAATATCTATGTTTGCTGTTGAATGTGTGATTGTTTAAGAGCTTATTAAACTTACGTTTGCCAACAGTAATGAACGCAAGAGCAACATGCTCAAGGATATAATCCTCACGTTAGCGAAGAGACCCCTAACTATAGCAGATTGGCAGCCATCTTCAGATCTCTTTGAGGAGGGATGCCCCTAACTACAGCAGATTGGCAGCCATCTTCATATCTTTTTGAGGAGGGCCTTAAGATGTGGCTGTAGGCTAGTTGTTATTGTTGCCACCTGAACGATGTACGAGAGCTCCCTATCTGCCACTTGAAAAGCTCTTGTGATTTGCTTCACCTGGCAAAATTAGGCAGTATTAGTAGAGAAAACAAGTGCGTCTGTGCGTTCCAAGGTCATCAGAATCAGATGAGATCCCGTGTAATTCAGAATTGTACCATATGTAAATAGATCCAGATCAGGATAGTATACAAAGGATGCAATCAAAGATCAATTAACAGAAGTTCAAAAATAGAAGTCCAAACTCAGACTCAACCAATGGGATATTGGAGGGGACTAACATGATTCATGAACGCAGAAGGCACACACAGTAGAGAAATGTAACAAATAGATTTATGTAAGCAAAGATGGATTTCATGGCCTAAAATTTCATGATTAGCTGGCTATCAGTATGGAAGCTCGAAACATTCTGTATCATGATCTATATTTCTTAGGGGATACATGACATGAAAACGTAGTAGAGACGAGGGATAACAAGGAACAATAGTTACCTTCGACGCATTGCCTACAAGTTCACTTTGGAGTGTCACTGTTTTCTTTTCCGCATCATATGAACCCTTCTGCAATTTTGTAAAAGAAAAAACATAGCTCAATAATCAAACATACATCACTTTAGGAATATGAATATATACATTTTTAGACCACACCGTCTGATTGATCCTAATTTGTAAAATGGTGAGTCTGGGTTATGAATACCTTTTAGCCGCAGCACGGCAATTTAAATTTAAACAAGAACTACCATAAAGTGAACTTACACTTCTTATTTATTAACAAGTGACGATGCCCAATCGCCCAAGGGATGATTAAAATGATTATTAGCTGTAGCTACTTCACACTCAAATATCAGTATCTCGTTGTTCCTAGACTGTCTATCCTATGCTTCCATTCACTCCTATTTTTCCAATACGCAAAACTGTAGTTACTAATGAGAAATTTCGATACTCATTTCCATCTAGCTCCAAAACTACAAAATTCGGATGTAATGCAAGAATTGCATAAAACTTCTGCAGGCAAATGCTGTTCCGTTACTAGTTTCAGCGATGCATCTGATGCTGGTGTAAGAAACGGGGGATGGTATCTGCATATTGCAGAACTAAACGGGTATCTTGAAGTTACAAGGAGCCCACCTGGACCTCGGCAAGCCCTGTGCTCTGCGCAATGACGACCTCGACGGAGCCGTCGGGGCGGGGCCGCCAGTACCCGCTCTCGGAGTGCATCGGCTCGCCGGACGCTGCCTTCCACGTCTTCTGGGTGTATGAGATGACCGGCTGCACGCACCCACCACCAATCCGTCCATAGAAATGAGAATATATAAAATTTGGGCAACCAAAAGGGAAGATTTCTCGCAAGGAAACAGGGCACTTAGGGAGGGCCGCACCTTGGAGGGGTGGTGCGAGAAGAGGAGCTCCTCGCCGTAGCGGAAAGAGGATATGGTTGGGAAGCTGCCCTCGCCTTCCCCGCGCCACTTGCCCAGCAGGAAAGCCAGCGGAGCCATCTCCGGGTGCGGCGCCGGCGGCTGCGAGGGCGGCGTGCCTGCTCCGGCGGCTTCCATTCCTCCTCGGTGGCTCCGGTTGGGTTCCTGGACTTTCCACTGGTTCGGTCAGCAGCAGCAGGTCGGGTCCTCCTCGCTTTCTTCGCGGGGCATAGCGAAATCCGTGAGAAGGCCCTGTGTTTTGACTCGTTGGGCTCTGGATGCTGGCAATTTGTTGGGTTTTCAACTTTTACGCGACACACATTCAGCCCACATCGTGCATCATGTCATCATGTACTGAATTTTCGTAGGCCGACATTTGAAAATTTGCAAAAACTATGGCACGGTGTTTAGTTAGTGTAAGTTGGAGAAAATATATTGTATTAACTTTTTTATAAAAGCGTTCCGTAAGAGGGAATGAATAGTAAAGTTACAATAAATAATAAATTTGTATAACTTTTTTGGAGAACTAAACAATTTTGTCGATGTCCACTCTTACTTGAATCTGTACCTCTCCCCCACCATAAAAAAACATTAAGCATACAATGCATCGCAAATTCACTCTCAATATTTTAGAGCCTCAAATGTAGTCCATGGGTGTAATATCATATTTAACCAAAAAAAAATAAATCTCCGATGAGACCTTGAATATTGTCTTACAAGTTCTATTTACTATTTGCAAACAAAAGGACTACGAAATAATAAATAAGCCTAATCAAACACATGAACAAGCTTTAGACATCAGAACTTCTTAAAATGTAGTGGTGTATTTTAGCTCTCCCATTTTTCGTTTTGAGATCTACTTGCGATCGTGTTTCGATGTGGCTACATTATTTTTACCAAATGCCCTAGAGCACAAATGCTTGAAGTCCCAGAAGATTTCAGACGATGATCAGTCGCCAGCAATGGCAAGCGGCGAAAGGGTTAGGATTTGTCTGGGCTGCCATTGGATGGGGTCTGCGACCGATTAGAAAGGGGATGTTGGGGAGCCTACTGCCACTCGGCAGTGAAAAGGTAAAATCTTGTATAATTTGAGGGGATAATATAAGGGACAAATTTGGAAGAAATGAGCTCTGAACATATATTCACCGGAATGAGACGAACCAACAGGATGGAAAAAAGAAAACAAAAACTGATTACAACTTATCACTTTTGCATTGCAAGAAATTACATTTCTCATTGCATTAGTATCTGAACAAGAGCCAAAAAACAAAAAGAATCAGCAAGATCACCACCACGAAGGTAAAACAAAAAAAAAATGAAGAAGTGGAGGGAAGAACTGGATCACCAATCATCATTGCGTGCACCGCGACCTCTTGAATCTGAGTCGTCGGTTCTTGATATCGAACTCCCACAGGTGTTCCTGCTGCAAGATGTTGCCGATGACGGACACCCCAGGCCACTCCCCTTCCTGCAACCCGATGCACTTGACCCCCGGCGCCGCGTCGATCACGTAGCTCTTGGCCGGCGGCTGCAGCCGCGCCGACCCGGCGAGGTGCAGCGCCAGCTCCGGCACGGCCACCGCCACGTCCTCCCCCGTCTCCGGCGACGTCCAGTTGTAGCAGTAGTCGAACGGGTCCATGGCCACACGTGGCAGCACGGCGAGCTTCTTGCTCAGCGCCGCCACCACGGCGCGGTACGCCGGGCTGACCAGCACCGTCAGGCTCGTCCCGGAGTCGAGGATGGCGCCGCCGCCCTTCTCGATGTCCCACACGCGGCGTGGGATCTTGAGGAGCTCGCCGTCGACGGAGACGCCGTTGATGCTCACCGCGTAGAACGGGTGCATCCGGTGGTCCAGCAGCAGCGGCGTCTGCCTCGCGCCGCCGGTGGGCACCTTCGTCACCGGCGGTGGCGAGCCGGCGCAGGCGGTGTTGTAGGAGGAGGTCGATGACGACGACGACGATGACGACGACAAGGCGGGGTTGGGGCCGAAGGTGAGGTAGCTGGTGGCGTTGCGAGGGGCGAGGTGGTCGACGAGGCAGTAGGAGAAGCGGCCGCCGAAGCGGGACGCGGCGTGGGAGGCGAAGGAGATGTTGCTGTAGCCGAGGCTGAGCACGCCGTCGGAGGCCAGGAAGCTGTCGCCGTTGTAGGAGGTGGTGCAGCCCAGCACGACGCCACGGAGCTTGGCACGCCTCTGCTGCTGCTGCTTGCGAGTGGCGGCCGCCGGGCTCTGCCCCGACAGCGCGATGGTCGCCGAGTCGGTGCCCACCGTGCCGCGCGCCGCCGACCCGTCCTTGTACCTGCATTGTTACGTGGCGGTTAGTCACCGCGTACGTGGCACATGGCGCGATTCGAGGATCGATCGATCTCGTTAGGACAGCAGGCACTTCGACTAAGGCCCCGTTTAGATTGCAAAACATTCCAAAAAATCACTATTCATCTAATTTTTTTCTATTCATCCCACCTCTTCCACTCATATAACACTATTCATCTATAGTGTTTTTTGGTGAATAATATATTGTCGGGGAATCTATCCTCTAAACACACCCTAATTACCGAACGTTACCGAAGCACTTGTTTTTTAATCTATTTTGCAATTTGCAGCTAAAGAATTGCTTGGTTTAGGTGCTTGTATTGTATGTACGCCTATCGAAACATCTCCTGAGTGCTACTAGTACCAAGTTTGACCAAGAACAAAAACTGTACGACTTTCCAGCAACAAGAACCGGCATAGAGTACCGTGCGTACGTATCTATGCAGCATGTACTTACTCTCAACCTGCAGGCAACAGCAGAAGTGGCACGCCATGGCTGGCTTGCAAGCTAAGCTAGGCTGTGTTCATATGGGTGGTAGAAAGAAGTATTTTTTGTTGAATAGTGTATTAAAAAATATTTTTTTAAGTAAGATGAATAGAAAAAACTTATTAAAAATTTTAAAAAGTACTAAACACAGCTCTACTGTCTCTCGTGCATTTCAGCATATGCAGGCCCTCTCGAGCCCAATCATTGGACGGCAGGTGACGAGGAAGGGCGCTCATATGTCTTCTCATTTCACGAACTGTGTGCAGCAAAGGATCCAAGGGCGTGTTTAGTTTGAGGGAGGACAGATCTTTTCAACTTTTCTATTCATTCCTCTCACAAAACACGTTTTCAAGAAAAGTTCCCCTTCAATTCTCTTTAACTTTTCTATTTATCCCTCTCACATAACACGCTTCCCAGAAAAAGTTCTTTTCCTCCACTCCCACTAAACACAGCCCAAGAAACAGACCCCATCATAGCTACGTGAGTTTAGTTTACCCAACTTCTCTAAAAAAACACTATTCATCTAACTTTTTCCTATTCATCCCATCTCTCCCAGAACACGCTTCCCAGCACGACCTACAGTGTTTTTTTAATCTACAGTGTTTTTTCTCCCCTAAACTTTAGGGATTATCCGTGTGGTCTCGGCGCCAACCAGATTTAGCAGCCTTACGTTACGTGTCTCGGCAGAGACACAGCGATGGCAATCATCGTTGCCGCCCGCTCATACCACTCGACGTTTCGATGCCGAGCTATTCTTGTTCACTAGCCCAGTGCATTTGAACTGGAGGATTAGTTATTCTAATCATCTCGCCACAAGGAGCATTGACCCGAGAGAACGTGGCCCCGTTTATGGTCCAGGAGATGGAGAATGGATTGTTTTTGTATTTGTATAGCCTTATCTGTGACGCTTGGCGCCCTCCCCATTTCCCCAAGTCCATGGGTACACAACGAAACATGGCAACCCTGTGCATATCCTACGATATACATATACATATAATGGTAGGTACTACGGGTATAGTACGCAGATAAGGCAGCAATACTAGTAAAATCAAGGCATCGAAATCTCCAGGAAAAATACGATTTCCCAGCCGATGGGCGATGTTCAAGTTGCGAGCTGGAAGCTTCCCAGGCAGAGGAACATGGTGAGACCAGGATGTCCCTTTGGCCATGCAGCGAGCGAGACATGTTGCTGTGCTCTCCACATGAACCCGCCACTAGCCCCCCAGTCCGCCGCCGCTCCAGCCCAACGAATCTGTGGAATCCCGAAGCGTCTTGTACCGTTTCTACAGCGGCTGTTCTGGGCGGGCGCCCATGGCGAATTGGCAATGGCAGCGCGCAGCAGTGAGCGAGTCCGAAGCAAAGCCAAAGTCGAGGATGTAAAAAACATCTGGTTGCAGATGCGGCCTACTAGAGATTTTTTTTATCTCCCTAAAAAAGATATTTTTTATATTTAATATTTCGACCGACCTCTTGTGCCTAGGAATATGTTCAATGTCCTGACAAGCTGACACGGCCACCGATGGGGAGGATGGATGAGTACACCCCAATCCGCCGCGCACATGACGGGGCAGAGGGGGGCAGGGCGCGCCATGTTCGCGGCGCCGCTGCCACTCCTGCGACGCCGCTGTTGGCAGGACACGGCAACAGCAAGCGCCAAGCCGCGAGCCCGCGACACGAGCCAACCAACCCCCGCGCTAACGTGCGCACCTGCAGAGCTCAGCAAACGCTCGCGGCTCCCGCGTCGAGACACGAACAGGGGATCAAGAAAAAAAAAAGAAAACAGAGGAGCACGGACACATCATCGCTGCCCGCCCGCCCGCCAAGGGCGTCCTTTTCTGGAGCTAGGATCCAGGGGATCGCACATGAACGGCGCGTGCACGTAACATGATGCTTATCGGGACGCCGACGCCTCTCAGGGCTGAGATCGATCGGCATCGGCGAAGAGCATCAGGCTGCAGTTGTTTGTTCACAGCTTTTGGGCGAGCATGGCGCTGCTGAACGCGTGATGGCTTCCGTGTCTCGCCGCGCCACGCCTCCGTGACCGAAGAGAAAGGGACGGCAAGACGTGGAGGACGAGCTGATTCGCGTGTTGCTTTGCTCCCGAGTCCCGACGCCATGTCTGTCCACCACCCCAAAACAGCAAACCCCCCTTCGAAATCGGCCGGAGTCGCGATCAGAAAGAAGGCTCATCAACTCCGGCTCGCATCGCGTGAACCTCAATCACAAGAGCACAGTGCTACTACAGTGGCATCCTGCCGCGGCGATACGCTGGCGAGGCAGAGACCAGTGAGCCGGAAGCTGTGGCGCATTGAACACGCGCCCCCGATGCCCACCTCGCGCTGCCTGCTTGGCTTTGGCTGCTTCGCCGTTGCCGGCGCCACGGCATCTGCTGCCATTGCAGCATTGCCTTCGCGAGATCTCCCTCCCGCCCGGCTCTCTCACCCACCAACCAACAAGGCAGCCACTAATTGCTGGCTGCCCCGGCAGCTGCTGCCGCTGTTGCTGCTGCTCGCATCTCATCAATGCCAGGACCCGAATTTAATGAATTAACCACGCACGCCCCACACCCCCAGATCGATCGATCGATCGATCGATGGACCGCCATTAATGCATAGAGGTTTAGGACTACAAGTAAAGCACGGTGTTAAGTGCTCTGCTGCTTATCATGTTACGAAAGCATCGGGGACGGAATGCAAATGGGGACAGAATGCGAGCAAGGAGCGCGTGGAGTGGAGGTGACGGGCGGGGGCGGGACTCACCGGTAGTCGTAGGAGCAGGGGCTTCCCGGGGTGGGGCAGGCGACGAGGGAGAAGGGCAGCGACGCCGTGCAGGTGCTGGAGGAGCAGGGGATGGGCGCCCACGTCCGCGACTCGTCCGGCCGGAACACCCGCCCCTCCGCCGCCGGTGAGGTGGTGGTCGTCGCCGGAGCGCCGTAGCCATCGCCGTAGCCGGTGTCCGGGGCGGGGGCGAGGGCGTCGGCGGCGGTGCTTCGGCACTTGACCCATGTGAGGTCGCTGCCGGTGTCGGCGACGAGCAGGAACGGCTGCGCGGGGGTGCCGACGCGGAAGCGGACGAAGTACTGGCCGGTCCCCGTGTAGGCGCCCGAGGAGAGCGGCATCGCGAAGGCCTCGGCCTTGGGCTTGGGCTTGGGCTTGGGCTTGGGCTTGGGCTTGGGCTTGGCCCAGGCGGCTGTCTCCGCGGCGCGGCGGCGCCCGCGTGAGCAGATGAAGGCCATGCGCTCCCGGTCGCTGCGCGCGAGCTCGCTCCAGGTCGCCTCCTTCCGGTGGATCAGTTCGAACACCACCGCCCTCGAGGACTTGCTGCTGGCACCGGCGGCGGACAGGAATGCGGCCGCCTGAAGCAGCACCAGCAGCAGCAGACGGCGGCCCGCCATTCTGCGCTCCGTGGCGGCGGCGCCGCCGGCTATCAGTGGCTAAAACGCCCAGCCAAACCAAAGGGCGGAAGCGCAATGGGCGCCGGCGATGCTCGGCGGCGGTATCACGGCCGCGCCGCAGGGGCGGCAATGCGCGCGCGCGCGCGTGTCGAGCTCCTCGCTCCCCTGTCGCTGCTGGCTTAAGCGAGACGAGCTGACATTGCGAGCGCTAGCTGCTGCAGCTGCGGCGGCTACTTCGGCGACTGCGGCAATGGTGATGGTGGTGGCCTTGATTGTGCTCGCGTTTCGGGCTGCGTGTGTGCGCGGCCTCGGAGTGCGTATTTATCTAGCGAGGCGGAGGCGGTTTCCCTCACTCCCTCCCTAGTTTTCATTTTGTTCTATTTACGGGGCGCATAGCAGATTAGAATTAGCAACAGCTGCAGGAGACTAGGGCGGGGCGGCACCTGCCTGCCGCGCTTGGCGCTGTTGGCTGGCGCTGTGGCTCGTGGCCAGACGGCCAGTCATGGTCACGGCCACGGCCCACACGGCAGGAGGGGTGGCCTGGCCGTGGGTGAAGCGCTTCGTGCGGCGCCTTGGGCTTGTGCGCGCCCTGCTGGCCGGGGCAGGGTGCTCTCTCGCCGCGGGTCAAAGCTCCCTTCTAGGCGCCGCATTTCGGCTGGATCCCTCTCGTTTACGCGGATGACGGATGCATCCGCCGTATCCCGTTCCCGTGTGGGGTGGCCCGCTCAAAGCTTACCGATATTTTTTTCATTTCAACTCATTTATTCTCTTTATCATTTATATACAGATGTACATTGATAGATAAAGTTATGAGTGAGACCTAAAATACTTTTGATGATATATGATATATATTTATCACTTTACATTATTATCTAAGTGATTCTTTAATAATGCTATTCATCAAGACTTAAGTAAAACCAGAGGGCTCAACAAACGTGGACGTAATGCTAAAAAAAAAACGTGGACGTACTACTACAAAGAATTATGTTGCGTGGCAATATTGCTAGGAACATTAAGCCAGTTAAATCTGAGTTAACTTTATCTTTTTGGATTGAAAATAAGGATTTGAGTCTAGCAACTACAGGTTCCAATAGTGTTTTTTACAGTCATGTGACTTGTTACTGCATGCGTGCGGTCAAGCTCGAGAGGCCTTGACCAACCGGTGTAATGACAACAGGGGCCGGCAGTAGAGCAGATCAGGTCATTTCTGGTAAACACTGGTCATCTACATTGAGCAGAGCTGCTGATGCCTGTGTCTCGGATCATGTTGCTATGTAGCTTATGACTCCCTACCAGTGCCTTTTGCTCCTCTCTTGTCTGGATTGATTCGATGCTTCGATGGTTTTATACCGAAGTGTTTAATGCAAAAGTGGGTTGCCATTAGTTTAGTTTTGAAGACCCTCTGTTCTTCTACATTAATAGGGTGCTACTCTATGAGTATTTTTTATAATTGAGAAACTTACCAAGGAAATATAAGCTTTTTTCTTGATGTTTCATGGGATCGAGCATATTTCTTATAAGGGAAAAGTCTATTTTTCACCCTTCAACTGTTACAAAATCTGATTTTCAACCTCAAACTACAAAACCGGATACTAAAGGCCCTCCAACTATCCAAACCATGCAAAATTGGCCCTTTGAGTGGTTTTGACGGTGGTTTTGGATTTTCTAAAATAGCAGAAATATTATTTAAACTTTAAAAAACCATAACTAATTCATTTTGGAAATAAAATATGAAATTAGTGCCAAAAGTTCTCTTAAAATGTAACCAACTATTGGCACACCATTTAATGTTAATTGGGTATTATATATTTATATTATTAGTGTCTTATTTTTTAAAAAATAAATAGAATAAAAATAAATAATATGCAAATAACTTCTAATGGTGCACCAACATGTAGGTCACATTTTTAGAAAAACATTTGCACCAGATTCTAGTTTTTCTAGTTCAAAATAAATAAGTTATGAATTTTTTAATATAAAGATATTTTTTTAATTTTTTTGGAAAATACAAAACCACCCTCAAAACCTCTCAAAGGTCCAATTTTGCATGGTTTGGATAGTTGAAGGGTGTTTAGTGTCCGGTTTTGTAGCTGTGGGTTGAAAATCAGACTTTTGTAATAGTTGGAGGGTGAAAAATAGACTTTTCTCCCTAAGTTTTTTTGGTGTCGATAAATATAATACTTGTTTTTCCATGCCAACATTACCGAGTTAAAAATGACAAAAATCCTAGATGGAGAGTGTCTCCAAATTTTCAGTGTTTGAAACCTTTTTTTTTCTTTTTTAAGAAATTGTGGTTTGATTCTAGTAATTAACTTTCAGCTGGCCATTATTTTGACCTACAGGAAACATAGTATCCGAGCAGTGTTCAAGATAAGGCTTTCCATTGATGATATGTGTGTGCAGCAATCCATCAGCAAGGCAGCAACAGACGCGTGTAAGGCGCAGTTGCATCAGTTCATTTCACTATCACCACCCCTTTAATCCAATCCGTGGCGTGTGTGTATTACCTGATGCGCTCTAAAACAAAATGCCGATCACATTCATGCAACATGTAGCAGCCACGCCAGACCAAGATGTGTCGTGTTCCAAAAGCTTCGAAGCAAGTTCACGTACTGCTGAGAAAAGCCATATATGGAGCCAAAAAACGGACCACTACATCCACACTCAACTGCGGGCGTGTCGATCTGTCCGCGACGTTCCCCCATTTTGCTTTCAAGGCCGTGCTGGCCGTGTCGGGATCGAGCTTGCACTCTCACTCTGCAGGGCCACAACACGCAACAAATGGAGGCCATGCACGCCTTGTTTCCATCTCGTTCTTGTCCGGATAACACAAAACGCTCGCCGCCGTGCTACGCATAGTGGAGTAGTGCAGGCGCATGTCTCTATGCATGCCATAATGTGCGCAGGCATGTGCCTGCTGGCTTGGATTGTGCACTTCTATGAACCAGACTTTAGGTCTTGCGTATTGATCGAGTGGCATGGTATGGCGCCACAAAGGTGTCCTAAATTTTTGAAGTGAAAGGAAAAAAAAAAGAGAGAGAGAGACCATGTCAGGGGACACTCCGGTGAGTGAGTCTTTGTGCAAAACAACCACTGGTTGTTGATAGCTGCCAGATGGCACGGTTGCTCGCGGAGACACGGACCTGTGATCGGGTGAATTTCCTAGACAAATACAATACTACTACAATGCAAGTCCCAAACAAACGACCCTTATCTTATCCTGCACCTACACCCCGCTAGCTACTCGATCGTATAGAACTGTACTCTATGCATGGTTCTGTCATCTATGCACGCTGGCTGTGCATTTCCAGGCTTTGATCTCAACGAGCCCATCCAAGCAGATAACAACGACGATGATGTTTCATTCGATCTCGACGACAACGACAGTGCTAACGCTTGCTTGGTAGTTTGCTTTTGCTTCATTCGATACTAGCTTGTTCGCTGGAAGCTGCATGGCCGCGGACACTTTTTTTTTCCTCTTTTCATGACGGCGTCCGACGCTAAGGACTCCGGCCCGAGCTCCTCCAGCGCTAGTTCCACGGCGTCCGACACCCAGGACTCCCGCACGAGCTCCACCGGTGCCGCATCCATGGCGCACGGGCGAGCAGAGGATGGCGAACGCGACGGGAACGAGCAACGCACGCGAGCGCAGCTACAAAGAGCGCGGTGGGCGATTCACGAAGTAGCGCTATTAACGTGGTGTTAGTAACGAACTTAGACACAACTGCTAAGGAAATTAATGTAGCCGGCTACTAAAGGAAATTAAAGGAAGGGCAAAGGAGTCAAAGTAGCAGGCATCCAACGCAGAACGACTTCAATTTTGCAATCGCTCCCTTTCGTAGAACGACGTTTATTTCCGATACGGAGGGAGTACCACTGCTACTTGGATGCACGTAGCGGGACACCTGTGTGTGCTTAAAAACTACTCTCAGATGGAACCTGACCCTTTTAATCCCTCAGCAATTATGCCCCCGGCCGGCTTGGAATTTTGCCGTTGGCCATGCATGTTCTATCCCCGAGCGGTCGTCATCGTCGCAGACCAGCTAACGGCCAGAGGCGGCGGCGCGCGCGCGAGATAATGCCACGCCTGTGCGCTGTACAGCCTAGCAGTCGCTGCTGAGGCGGTTCGGATAATGTGTTTGGTTGGTTCTGGCCCCTAATCCCCGGCGCTGAACGCGCCCGGCAGCCGTAAGCCACATGCATGCATGTCATGAACTAACCCTGATCACCGGCAAAAGTCATCGCTCCCGTTTCTGCTTCTTCGCCGAAAGACTGAACAGGAGTAGCGACTGCCGAGCGACGGAGCACACGGCCGGCCGTTCGTTGCATTGGTTTAATTTGGCGTCTCGGCGAGACCGTAGCTACCTGCGGTGATATAATTAGTGATTAGTCAGCCAACTAACGCGATCACGTCGTGAACGCGTTCGTTTCGTTCAGGCTGGGTAGTTGAACGTACGGTACTCGACGCGTGTAGATGGGGACTGTACGAAGGGCAGGCTCTTCTCTTGTGACCGATCGAGGACATGGTTAGCATGCATGTCTTGCTCCGTGTTTGTACTAGTGTATAATCAATGATCAATGTTATCATGACAGCACTTAGCTAGGGGTCGCACCGTTGACCCTCCACCCCCTCGATCTCATGCAGCAGCAATCGGTATCCGTCGTATGATTTGTGCAATCATCAAGGGATATGATCGAGCCGTTAGATTCATCGCCAGCCAGCATTAATACTGTAGAGCTAGCTAGCTAGCATTACTGAAAAATGATTGAGGATGTGGACGGGAGCTACATGCACATGATTATCTTATCATACAGTCAAATGAACATTGAAGAGTAGTGTACGCGGAATGCATTAGCTATCTAGAGTACCTTTTATTTTATTTGATAACCCTTTGATGTACTAGTTCATATGATGGCAAGGAAAGAGAGAAAGAGGGTCTAGAACGCACGCAGAAGAGCCGAGCCGTCATGGCAGACGCAACGAATGAAGTGAACGCA
The DNA here is from genome assembly GCA_015342445.1 of Digitaria exilis. Taxonomy (NCBI): domain Eukaryota; kingdom Viridiplantae; phylum Streptophyta; class Magnoliopsida; order Poales; family Poaceae; genus Digitaria; species Digitaria exilis. The sequence goes on from JACEFO010002174.1 coordinate 872,265, forward strand.
GTCAGCGGTGGGAAACAGAAGAAGCCAGCCAGCTAGCGACATGTAACTTTTTTTTTTGTCTTGTGTTGGTGTGTATGCAATGCACGCGACTAGCACTATATTGCCAGCTGGATTATTGAAACGAAGCGTCGTAATGGCGTCGATCAATGACAAAAGGCTCGTCCTCGTCAAGGTCACATGGCGTGGCCTCTTCCTCCTCCACATCACCAAGGCTGTTGGTCACCATCGGAGCGAGCGAGCGAGACCAACGACCAACCCCGGCGGCCGAGCCGTGGTCCGGCAGGGCATCGCGTTCGTAGGTCGCGGAGGTGATGGGCGTCTGGGTCGCGGAGGCCTGAGTGGCGCGGGTCCGGGGCGAACGCTGGCCATGTGCCGCCGCGCAGCGAAAACCAGCGACCCTGACCCAGGATGCCGGCGCGCCTTTCGAGCTGAGCCGATCGCTACGGATGATGGTTGCCATGTTTTGTTCCAAAACATCTTTTCAACTTTCCTATTTATCTCTATCAGAAAACACGTTTTTTAGAAAAGTTTCACTTCAATTTCCTTCAACTTTTCTATTCATCTCTCTCACAAAATACACTTTCAGAAGAAATTCTTCTCTCCCGAGCAACTAAACACCCGGTTCACTTGGCACGGCAGGCAGTCGGCAGTTTGGCACGCACTCGAGCGTAGGGACCGTCACGTCACGGGCGTGCATGCCTCGGTAAACTCGCGCGCGCTCTTTCCTTTCGCCGAGGAGCAAGCAGCTCTGCCCCCGCCTGGGGGCTCCCGGAACACACACTTTACATGTTGTCGCGCGCGTGGGCGCGTGGCCGATTCCGCTGTTCACAATCACAGGCCACGAACGAGGTGAGCTCGCTCACACGATCCAAGCTCTCTTGACAAGGCCGTCAAATGAAAGACGCATCGATCGATATAACGTGCAATTAAGTGTGAGCTAATTACACGGCCGTGTACGTTCACGGGACGAAACAACGTATACTGATTGGGTCTGTCAGTCAGCGGTTGCTACGTCCAAATCGTTGAGCCTCTTTATTTTTTTCCTATCTGATTTGCTAAATAAGTGCAGAATTCCGTTTCTGGCTAACAACTGTATCCCATACTGAACCAAAGGTGATGAGTGGTAGTAACATGAGTTCCACGCCGGATTATGCCCGGTCGGACATGATAAATGATGCGTTCAGATTTAGGAAAAAATACTTCTCTAATAAATTTTTTCTATTCATCTCACTCACAGAACACGCTTTCTAGTGCATTATTCATCTAGAAAAAATATTTTTTACTTCCAATCTGAACACAGCAAAAACGACGTCGCGAGGAAGGAGAGAGGCTTTGAAATTTGTCTGCAGCTGCGTGTGCTGGTGCTGCTAGTGCTAGTGACTGGGCGGACGAAGAAGCAAGCAAGCCCACACGCTCAGGCAAATATGCTGTCACACGTCACATGGCTGTGCTGCGCGCGCGAGCCCAGGGATCGGAAGGAAGAGGGTGGTGCCCATTGGTGGCCTTGACTCCAGCTCATCGTCCATGATCCATCAGTGACTGTGACGCGTCAGGGACACCACCACATGTGTGTTTGCCTGTTTGGTTCGGTGTTAGGCTGTATCATTTTTCTAGATGAATAGTGTACTAGAAAACGTGTTTTGTGGGTGGGATAAACAGAAAAAACTTGTTGAAAAAGCACGTTTTCCTGTATCTGAAACTCTATCCAGGCAGTAGCGGCGTAGCGCGCGTTGCGGTCTGCGGAGTGTGCCTGCATGGAGTATTCGATTGCTTGTACTGAAATGTACAGCAAGTTGTCGCAGCAGCAGCCAGCAGGCACAGGCTCGTCGCCGGTGTTCAGTCAGCAGTGGAGCCTTCCCTTCAAGAGACATCCAACTCTCTGCCAGTGCCGACCACCGACGCATATGTTCAGAGGGGGAACTACTCCGTCAGTCAGCAAGGGGTTTTTACAGCTGCACACCATCTCCACCCACTCCGTATTTTTCATGTTACAAAATGTGACGTATTGCCTCGAAACAGGGAATGCGCTTGGAAAGGGTTCACTGTGATGCAATCGTGGATGGATCACTATGAAATGAATTATAAGCGATAGACATAGACATACACGGTGGCCTTTTTTATTTATTTTTTTAAAAAAAACACATGGTGATCTGAGGTACAGGGAAAGGGCAAATTTAACTTGAGATTTTCAGAAGCCACTTGGAAGCACCAGTGCTTTTTAAACAACATCTAGGCCGTGTTCAGATTCAGGAAAAAGTACTTCTTCAACAAGTTTTTTCTATTCATCCCACTCACAGAACACGCTTCCCAATGCACTATTCATCTAGAAAAAGTAGATTTTACTTCTAATCTGAACACAGCACTATGCTCCGCTCGACCCAGCAGACACCACCACACATACTGACGCCTGCGTTGGCGCACTGAAAAGGCCAAGTCGACAGCTGCTTCCCATCGCGTAGATACGCATACACGAACATGGCTGGATTGACGCGAGGATATATACAATCATGAAGCCAAGTACGTACGGTACTTGTCTTATACGCGGAACAACTCTGACTTGTGCAGCACAGGCTTTTTCACGCGGCCGATCGATTGGAGCGTCGTCGCCGAACATTCCCTCGCATGGACAGACAGAGCGGACGGAGGATCGTCGATCGTAGCTTCGGTTGTTTGTCTCCAGCTAACTGCAGTCGACCTGACACGGCGGTACGGTGTAGTATCCTATTAGCTGGAAGTGCTGGTACGCACATGGACGTGATACGGTAGTGCACGTCTCGCACAAAGTCCATGGTCACAATGCTTACGACGATGGTGGCCGGTACAAGTGGCGCAATATCCGACTTCTTGCAACTTGGTTATCCACTTGCAATCATCGGTGACATGCCGGTAAGAGCAGGATTCGGTCAGCGATTGCTTTTCGCCCTCCTAACGAAATACAGATCATTTAGCATGCATCGAAATGTTAGCAGATGGTCGGAGCAACAGTTTCGAGAGATGGAAAGAGTACATTATGCACGTGTTGAAACTTACTATCTGACAAGCGAAACAAAAGTTTCGACTTCAAAGCTAAACACATTTTGGGATTGCATTTCATTTTCAAACTGGAGTTCGTTTAAAAAAAAATTCAAACTGGAGGCTATGCCGGAGCGAGGACACTCGTCAAAGAAGTGGTAGGGTCTGTCAGCGTATGAGTACACAATCCCTGTGGTAGTAACTGCGTATATATGAGCTATATACGCTAAGCTAGACCATGGAGAATGTATCTCTTGTATCATGTATATGTATTGATGGGGCGGGGTGTGCCCGAAGATTTATAGATGATACTGCTCGTAGGAGGAGGCCGCTGAAGGGCACGCGCACGCATGGGTAAGCAAGTGCTAGCGATGATCAAACAATCTGGATTTGGAACTTCAGCCTTGCCACGCACCGGTGTGGCTGTGCTGGTTGTATCAGCATCACTTGATCAGACCGTACGTGTCTGGGTCCTCTGGGATACTAGAGCTCTGAGGAAGACGACCGTGTCACCTCCAGGCTCCAGATGACATCGACCTCCGTCAGTCCGTCTCATACAGATGAGCACTGATATGTTTGGAGTCATTGATGCTGTAGTGAAGTGCGTATAGAACTATAGATAGCCCAAAAAACATTGTTCACCCCAAAAAAATATATAGCTAAATTCTGAGAAGTGTGTTCTGTGAGTGGAAGGAATGTAATGAATATGGAAAAATTGGATGAATAGTGTTTTCTTAGGAAAGTTTTTTTTTTTTAAAATCTAAGGTCAACTGATGAGCCTCATTTCCTGTTCTTCGATTCGGCATGTCTTTTCTTTGCGAAGCCTAATGATAACTATCCAATTATGTGTGCTTTGATAGCTTGATGTTTCCCACATTTAACGACGAGATTTAGTGTCCTTTCTTGCACTTTCATAACTCATGAAATGCCGAGTAGGCACGAATTTCCCCAATTTGCCACCTACCATAGGATTTGTAATTTATGAATTGCGATTGTATGGCCAACCATTGTAGGTAGAATGCTATATGCCCGAGACCACATTACTATTATTTCTTTCTCCTCCTCCATATTGACCTTTTTGATTTTTGCTAATAAATGACGAGCTACAAAAAGATTCGTTTTTTTTTCCGTGTCACAACTGATTACTCCTTTTTTTTCATTTTAAAGAATATATCTTTTCTTAGGTCATGGATCTTTTTTGTTCGTGTTCCGTTCAACAATACTGCCAATGTATACCATTAAATTCTTAGCGTGCCCATTACCTAGTGTGATGCAACTTATTGCTGAAGACAAGGCGTGCCTCATAATTACTGTGGTAGTTTGTTGCTTTGTATTACAGTTAAAGGGTGTGTTCAAACCAGCAAGCCCCTCCCTTATGTTCAAGGGAATGAATATGCCCTGCAGGTCTGCAGTTGCAGGGCAGACTAGTTCCTGACCCACCGAAATACTGTCACAACTCATACTTTCACAACACAAAATCAAGGAGTTACCAAAAATGACCAAATTATGAATTATCCATCCAACAAGGTTTATCATAATATAATTTGAAGGAGTTGAAGAATCAACTTAATACAAATTCTTACTACCTGTCCGTTGGTAGCATCTTTTTTTTTTTGGAATCCTTCAAATTATTTATCTTGTGTTGTTATTAAGAGCGGTAGATTTAGCTGGACTTGGTATATTTTAATTTTAATTAAGTGAAAAAAATGTTAAGGCCTGCAAAGCGAGTTGCAGAAAGATATTACGAGATGAAATCATTTGCATATACAACAGGAGATGGTAAGTTTTTTAAAAAAAGGAAAAATGTGGGCTTGCCACGAGCCCGAGAAAGCTCTAAAAGAATCACAACACGAGCAAAAAAGAAAAAAAAAACATACTGAAACCATCTGACCGTAAAGATATAACGATTTCATTGCCAATGCCATGTGAAACAAATCAACAATTATTCTGGCTTCACAAAACAATATAAATATGAGTAGCAAAATATCTCTTGATTGCTCTTTGTGCAAATGCATGTGCTTTAAATTCGAAGTGAGCAAAATAAATAGGGATACCATCGCAAAACATGAAAAGAAATCGATGGCCATTAATCAGCTGTGTAGAGATGTGATTAATCAGCTGAGAATAAACACAAGGCATGACGCGATATGAATAAACACAGCTCCCAGCTCCCACCAGTAAATACAATTGTAGCTGACATCATCAAATGATAAAAACACATGGAAATCTCATCTCCAAAGGGATAAGCTACAGCATCCACTCTTCCAAGTTTACATGGTGGGACATGTTAGTATGGCATACCAGCATCTGTTCCCACGTTCTCAAAAATCATTGAACAGCATGAGGGACTCATCATGTCTAGTGAGGGCTAGGATCAGAATGTTCTTTCTGTTGCGAAGCTTGGTTTCATCCTTTGTACCCTGAAATACATTGTTTTTAAGCGACATGAGGTTCAGATGCACATAGTAGTGTAGTCTAGATACATTTAGGGTGAGTTTAGATGGGGAGAAAAAACACTATAGATCCAAAAAAAACACTGTAGGTCGTAATGAGAAGTGTGTTCTGTGAGTGAGAGGAATGGGATGAATAGAGAAAAGTTGGATGAATAGTGTTTTTTTGGGTGAGCTGAATGCACCCTCATGATTGCCTGGTGTCTGACTTTGCATCAGGAGCAATCAAGTACATTAAATACGAGTTTCAAGAACATGTCTCAGTGTCTCAAATGAACTCGTTTTGTTGTCAACTAAGCATTGGGAAGATAATAGCCACTGTTCCAAAATGTAAGGCAGGTTTAGTTGTCTTAAGTCAAACTTCTCAAACACGTAAATACATTTTTCTATAAACTTAGCCAAAGTTAAGTTCGACTTAGCACAAAAATAGATTTGCCATGCATTTTGGAACAGAAGGTGTAGTAAATTGACGAATACATGACATGCCCAAATTTCTAATGGCGCTACGAATTCACCATTTGATTAAAACTGGGCGTCCAATTGTTCTTCCAGGAAAGAAATATTAATTTTCAAACAAACTTTAAGGGCTAAGTGCTCAATTTCCTGCTCTGCCCATCTAATCACCCCATTCAGTAGTCTTGAGGAAAAAGGTGGAGCAATATTTAGTTCGAATGAAATCTTAAATTATACGATCTATTTTGTATTTGTTGAGTCAATTTCGCTGATGAAGACATGCAAATAGTTTTTTTTATCACTAGAGACATGCTCCAATGTATGATTTCTTTATTCAGGCCCCATATGTCCAAAACATGAATCCAACATTGCTTGTTAACTAGTGAGAGTGACAAACTGAGTGCCTGAGACAGTGACACTAACTATTAAGTTTATGAAAATATCATTAAGTAATGAAACGTAACATATGAAATTGTAAAAATAGGCCAGCTGTTTTCACATACACCCTCCAAACAGATCATGGATACAGCAACCACCCCTAAGCTATATCTTGAAAGTACAAATAGAGATGCAGTAGCATAACGTAGTTCCTAAAAATTGCACGGATACCATCTGGACCACTAAACTTGAGAGTTGCACACTTGCGTAAGCATCAAAGGCAAATATAAACTCAAAATTTAATTAGCATGAACTACGGCAATGCAACAGTGATTGCAAGCTAGAGCTCACCTTGCTAAGAAATATCAAAGGGAAGATTGTAAAATTCATCAAAACTCGCATATAAAAGATATAAAGACTCCACTGGTTTGACTTGATGATCGCATAGTCAAACAACAGTTCAGATTGCTCAAAGGGCTATATAATCTGCAGCTATCATTTTCTAACTAAAATCTTATCCTTCGCTGTGCATTTCTCAAGGGTCTAACTGTGACAAACATGCGATGCAAAACTTGGAACTTGCATTGCAATTTACTCTAAATTAAAGGATATAACTTCAAGTGTGGTAAGTTACTACAAGGAATTATTGTAATCGCAGAAGATAAATGACTGACCTCGAGTAGAAGTTCAGCCATGTAATTGACCATCTGGCGCAAGTTTAAAGCAGCATGATAAAGATCATCGATGTAGTGCTCCCGATATGTATTTCTCACTCTCCAAACAAAAAACTGTGTGTTTCCTGTTCCTGATGCTGCAGAAGGGACTCTCTGCCAAAATAATTGACTTATATTTTCAGCAGTAGAAGTTAATTTGCTGTGTTGATTTAAAGTATGGAACAATATGCTTAGACAACATATCATAACAAATTTCTAAAGATGGTAACATAGCCTGTCTGATAGCATTCATCAAAGTACACCAATGTTCGATAAAAATGGAAGACAGGAGTTAGTAAGGTTTTCTTCACTCCAAAATATTTTGTTTACTTTGCAATGTTTATCCCCACTAACCACTCATAAAGACCCAGTGTCAGTAAGAAAAGGGCTAGCGAGGAATGTCTTGACATGCTCTATTAAATGTCATAAGAAACCATTTAACCTGTTTCACATAGTTAAAGTAGCAGTAGAGAGCGAAAATATTGCAACAAGTAACTTGTTCGTCTCTTTAGCTGAAAAATACTTCGAAGCAGCAATCCTCAGTAAAGGACAAAGAAGTTGAAGATGGGATTAGATAAAGCTTGTCTACACAAGAAATGCTACATGTATAGAGTTTCTGCAACAAACCTCTGAGTCTATGTATTCATCCTTCCAAAGTTTGTATAAAGTCTCATGAACAACCTGCTTGTCTAGAATTGTCCTGTCAGTAATCTGCAAAGAGGAAAGTAAACATTATGCATTGAAGTTTGTAACTGGAAAGCATGCCATCTAATGAATATAAAAAAGACATGAACACACCAGAGTAATGAATATCACTGCAACATTGATGCCTTAAGTGCAACTGAAAACATACAAAAGCTGAAAAGAGTACAATTTTCCTGTGCAAAATGACTTACTTCATCTGTCTCAACTGGACAGCCTTGTTTCAGCAATAACCTAAAGATTGTATAAGCTTCTTGCCCATGTTTCTTTTTCACAAGAGACTCTATCTGTATGCACAAAGAAGAGGAACCAATATGGATTTGATTAACGACATTCGTGTAACCCTAAACAACAAAGGATGAAACAGTGAAGCACTCATGTACCTCATCAGTTCGACATGTCTCGACCAATTTGTTTAGATCTGCAAAGAACATTAAAACTGTCATGCAAGAGCCTTGCATAAATAACTTGTGATGTCAAGGCTGATACAGAGGCGTAGCGAAAGTCCAAATTAAGAATTACATAAGTGTTCAAGAAAGGAAAATAATATGTTAAGCCATAGCCACCAGGATGAGGATCACTGGATCAGCAATCTCACAGGTCACAAGTGAGCTAATTTTTAAGAGCAGAATTAAGGTTTGTATCTGCCAAACACTGATACAAAATTGACGCATTGAAGTGTTAATCAGAGAGGAATTAAATCAGATAACCAGACAATTCCTGTATATTGTGGTACAACAAAGTCCAGTCTCCAGTTCACGTACAACAAAATTACAAATGAAACTGATGAAAAGAACCTTTTTTTTTCTCGAATACGTAGGAGAACTGCGCATCATTATATTAAGAAGAGTAAACTAGTGGGTTTAGAAACCCCTTACACACACACATGCACGCGCGCGTGCACACCCTAATACATTAAAGGACTTCTCTCAAACCTTGTCAAAAACTTGACCCCTGACCACTTAGCAAGGAACTCAGGCATTGGCTGGCTCTAGAGCAAGGAGATTGGAAATCCCCCGAGCTCCAGCCAACTCCAAAGGTGAAGCTCATCCCTTACCAAATCGAGAACCTCATTTAGGTTTGGTTGGATCCCATCAAAAAAAGCGATTTCGGTGGTTCCAAATGGACCAAGCCCCCAAAATGATGAAAAAACTTAAGCGTAATAGTATAACCTCTTACCGAATGTGAATTGTTCTGTGTCGGTAGTGGTAGAAATACACTCCAGATCATTCAATACGCTCTTTATATAATCCAATGTCATCGATGAACCTCCTTCCTTTTGCCCTACCCTCTCCAAAATTCCATTCATAGGTGATGTAACTGCAAAAGTTGAAAATTCACTACTACAATTCTTCCTCTGGTCATAAATACTTGACACTCCGACCAAGATTCAATCAAACATTAGATAATTTGTCCAACAGTAACTTTCAAAATATTTAGTTTTGAAACAAAAAAAGAATCATATATGTAGATATGTTGTACATACCAAATTATCTAGATCCATCTAAGTTCAATGACGTGCCTTGGTACATAAGTGAACCAGCAACAACATTGCTTAGACATTCTGCGAGTACTGCTTTTGAAGAACACTGTACGGAATTAAGAACACCGGCAAGTTAAATTTGTTCTCTCTTGTTTTGAATTAAAGTCCACCACCACCCCATGGGCAAAAAAAAAAATCCCACCACCAATTGTAATTGTGCATATTAAACCGAAGGCCACATAATAAGAAATAAAAAAATAGGGTTTATGGAGTCTACAAAATGTCGAAAAAGCAGAACTTCAAGTCTTCAACAGAGGTCATACCAGTGTTGACCTAAACTACTAGTTACTTCATTTCAATAGTTTATTGGCCTTTATCATTTCAGAACAGTTATCTAACAGAGAGAGAACATTGTAACTATTACTGTTTTTTCCAATCCTCACCTCTGCTACTAATGATGTTAACATAAGAGTGGCCTCTTATGTCAACAATAATGGTCTAATACCATTAATATTAACAAGATTTTATGCCTCCTTGGTCTTTGCATATCATATTTTGAAATGGACTAAAGGCATGACATGCTTCAAATACCTGGTAAGGTTCAAATCTATCAGCGTAATGAACTATCACTGGTAAGGCTCAGTTCCTGGTAATGTAAAAGTATAACACTGATCTTTCAGGGTCTAGTATTGAGAACATTTTTGAGCTAGATATTGGATGTTACCAGTCTTGGTGTCGTTGTTTGTTACAATGGCCTCAAAAAAGGATTCCCATATAGCAAGTGTACCAACCTTCATCTTTGCTTTTTTTCGCTCTGCGCAGAACTTCAGTACAAGAAAGAATAAGCAGTAGGCATTGACAGTTTTAAGGTCATGTTTTGCTTAGCTGCATGCATAGACAAAAATATATATAATAAATGTGTTGTTGATATTTCTGTTCTTTTTCTGTACCCCATGCATGTATAGACATAATATATTAAAACAATAGAGCGAATAGTTTTCTATTTTGGAGTGAGCTGTTCGGAGGATTATTTTAGAAACCAAATACACAATAAGAATAATAACAATTTTCCTTCAGCTTAACTTCTAAACAAGGAAAGCAAAGTGTAAGCACTCCCAATTCAACGCGCAGATGATAAGCTTTACTGGGATGTAAAGAGAACTGAGGCTCAGTTGGTAAAACCTCCAGTTACAAGAGGGGACCTGCTCGGGCGCAAACCCTGGTGCTCGCAGGACATGTGAGTAACCTCTCTAAAGGGGTAATCTGTTCTCTAAAGACAAAGGCAAGGGTACATCTGTGCCCAAAAAAGAGGGAGAGGAGAGGCAAGGGAACATCTATCCTGATGGAGGATTTTTTAAAATTCTTTATAGAGAAGCAAAGTGTGCTGGCATCATATAGAATATACATTAGTTAAGAAAAGAGTAAATTACGCTCACTATACAACAACTTGAAGCCTTGTATCACTTTAGTCCAACAAGTTGTAAACCATGCAATCGCATACCTTAACTTGGTTGGTGTGTGCATATACGGTCAAAGTTATGCCACATCAACATTTTTATTTTTGCAAATAACTCCTTAGAATTGTCCGTTGCTTCTTATAGACAATGAAATGTTAACGGAAAGCTAACTAATTGGTCCTGTAGGAGAGCTAATAGTTGAACGTACGGTGATTAAAAGAACCAAAAGAACAAAACAAGAATGTGTAACAAAAAATTAAATAGAAATAAATCCAAAACAATATTATTAATCTCAGGCCTGGGAACAACCCCCGTCGAAGCTGCTAGCCACACCAGGGCGTTTGTCCAAGCTGCAGAGTGCAGACCCATCGATGAAGTCCGCCAACCAAGCCCGGAAGAGGCCGCACCGGCGGGCAAGTAGAGCACCAGAGGAGGCCTCACAGCCAGGCTTGGTGGGCATCGGGCAGGTATATACATCCATGGGCAGGGAAGCATCGGCAATAAAAAACGATAAAGGATCGAGCCATGCTGAGTTTCTGTAGGGCATCAGCAAAAGAATAGGAGAGAGAATGGACATAAATAAAAGCAACGAGCACATATAGGGCCTATTTGCAAATTATTAATCGAGGTTATTTGCAAAAACAAAATGATATTGCCAGCCACACATTACACTTTACCGACAAGAGGGCCAGCAGCCCATATCATACTGCCACCAAGGCATAAGAGTATAAAATAGAATAGATTGGCTTCTTAGCTCGACTAGGATCCTGCTTCAAGAAGTCCCATTTGCAGACATGGGCAAGTAGGGAAGCAAAAATGCACAAGGGAAAAACACAGAATACATGCACCTACATAAGCTATATAAAGTACTGCTACGAGAAAAATAAGCATGTTCAAGGAAAAAAATAAGTACTCACCCTCTTCTTTAAACAAAATACGAACTTCTCAAAATTTGCCCGCCAAAGTACTCCATTTTCTGCAATTATTGAATCTTCTTCGTCTACTTCTAAGGCTTCATGTTTCCGCTGAGAAAAAAAATGATTAAGATAACTGGCAGATTAACAGAGTAGCATATTTCAAATGCTGTGATATCATATAGTGAAAGCCAATTATGCATGTTTTAAAGCGTTCATAAAGAAGAAATAAGAAGTTCCCAAAAAATTAAAGACGAAATAAGATATAAATTCTAGAAAAGAAAAGATTATAGCTGGTCCTCAGCTAGGTGGATCACACTGATGATGTGTGGCTGAGATATAACAGAGAAGAAATATTGCAAGTCATAAAACTAAGAGAGACATCTGTCCAAAATTTGGTTTTATTCTAGTTAGAACTACACACGCCACTAAATGTATTTATTTTCTCCGTAACTTAATTTAGCGAACCCTCAGTACAGCTAAATAAGAAAGCCTACAACAGAAAGTGTGTTATCACTTATCAGGGACAAATTTAAGCTCAAAGAAAGAAGTTTGGATAACAAAAACAATGCAGATCTATGTATCCTCTAGATCATGCAGTGCAAATGTGTGGGTCAATCAATCTAGGTTTTTGCTTAGAAAATAAGTAAATCTATACCATTAATCTAGAACATACAGAAGAGCTGTGTATCATCATGATATCAAAGAAGGCATCTGGGAAAATTTTATGCTAATAAATAAAAAATACAAGAGGTTTGGACAACAAAAACATTGCTCATTTCGATCTATGTCTAAGTCATATTCCAGCCTTGACATCTCTCAAGTCTATGTATCACTGTTTTCAATTATAATAATCTTAATACCATGTTAGCTTTTCTGATTTAGCAAAAGGCAGAAGCAGGATGAGCATACATGATACATTTTGTTTTGTAAGCATGAAGCCATCACATGAAAAACATCATGATAACTAATCAAACAGGGCATAATACCTTATCACCAGCAATAGCATGATGAGGATCATTATTTGCATTCGATGACCCTTCCATGTAGTATGGGATCTCAGAAAATCTTTCAGCATCAGATAGAACTGCAGTACGGACAACTTTCTGCTCGAGTGAAAGAACCAACGTCTCAACAGTCTGTCACAAAGACACATTTGTCAGCTCACCCAGCCAATCATCAGGACAAAAACCAGTTTTAAGTTTTAACATGATGAATGTAGTTAAGGAAAAGATAAATTTGCATCAACTACATAGAATAACTTGGTCAAACAATTTGAGGAGGAACTCCACCTCTGGTGTATGGCCGGTGCCTGGGGGCTGAGAGCGCTGAGCCGTGGGGTGACTACTTCCAAGGCTATAGCTTGCTAGTTGGTCAGGTCAACCTGTAAGAGTGGTTTTTTGTTCTACAACTATCATGGGTTTCAGCCCCTCACAGCCCGGTCCGGAGTGAGGTGGTGTAGCTTGTAAGGGACCATTTTTTCCCTCTCTATTAATATAATGATGCACGGCTCTCCTGCGTATTCGAGAAAAAAAACTACATAGAATAATAAAATGATCCTTATCATGTGGGGGCAATAGTATGCTATTTCTTTTTATCCCTGCTCTCATCTACTGCCACATGGCACTCCTTAAACACTGATCAAGCCAACAATGTGCAGGAATGAGGAGACACCAAGCCAAAGGCATTCCACGGTATCGGAGTATCAAACCCGGCATGCTGCATGGAATGCCTTCTCTATTACAACATTAAAACAGGGGCACTCCATGGACTTAGTGAAATAACAAGTTCAAAGAAAATACAATATTATTGTGAAACAAAAGGATTTATAAATCAATGGAGTATGACAGAATATGTCCAAAACTCTAAAGACTACAAATTAATAACTGAATGGCTAATGAACAACAAAAGTTACTTACTTTAGGACCTCGTTTCTTTGTGGCTGTAGGCTGTTCATCTTTAAGTGGATCAAAAGAAGGTTCTGGTTTCGGGCAACGTTCCACATAATGTGCATATACAAGTTTGTTGAAGTTCATTCCTATTTCTTCCCTTGTTGGTTTGGTGCTGCCTGAAACATGACCCATTAATGAGAGGATTAAACTTGAATAAAAAAACATGGCTACTGAAAAGGGTACAAGGTTCAGACAATAAGAAAGCAAATATTACCATGAACCGAGCAAAGAATGGTCAGTAAATACTTCGATAAAAGACATACCTTCTGGTGCTGTAGCGATTGTTCGCTCCACAAGTTGATCAAATGTCAGTCTACCATTCCGAAGTAATCCATCAAGAAGAAATTCTGACTGCATGTTGCATAACCTCATCAAATTGCTAATGATGAATAAAATATATTGCGACCTATAATTACGACACATTATTCTTTCTGATAGATAACTAAATGAAAGGAAAAACATTTCAGCAGCAGAAGTAGCACACCAGCTATAGAGAAGTTGTGTTAAGACCATGTCCACTATTTCTCCTTTCAACGGTCACAAAACAACAACTGCTAGCATATGTCAAACTTCATAACCAATCAAATCAACCATTTAGGATGGCCATTATAAGTTGCATTTTCTAAGGTTAATCAATCAAATCGAACCTATATATGATATCCAGCATGTTTTCTACCAATTGTGATAACTCACATCAACAGGCGTCAGATACAAATACAACATTGGGCTAATAGCTTTCACATACTCAAGCTTTATGAATAAGGATCCCTGGCATGAAACGAAATATTTCACATCCCAGAAAAAGAAAGAGGAGGTTAGCAGCACAAACAAGATGGAGAGTTTGCTCTTTGAACGAGCGACAAGAATGTGTTCAGCTTTAATAGCTTGATCATGCTGAACGAGACAATCCAGATAGAAAGCATTAACTACTTGCTATAGTCCAAGCAAGAAGTGAAATTTGAATTATTATGAATGCATCAAAGTCACTAACATCAAAGAGTAGAAACTGACCTGAGCACCAAATCTGACTAATTGTGCACATTCTAGGTTTAGCATTCATAACAATCTTCGGCGTAACACTCAGAAACTCAACTGGACCATACCACTACTCTGGAACATTAATCAAGCCGAGATGCATCTAACAAACAACCGCATTCACCACACACTGACGATTTCAACATTTTGAGAACTGTGGCAAGTGACTCCAAATTGATCCAACATTTTATAATGTAACAGCATAAACAAAACGACTACAGCCAAACTCATGTAAAATACCTCTGGAATTTCAGCACGGACAACAGAAAGGAACTTTGAAAAGCGCAGCCGGTGCAGGATATTGTCGAAGATGGCCAAGTAGAGCGTCACCATCTTATCGCCGCTCCCTGGAAGCCGCCCAGCTGTGGCGTCAAAATGTGTCAGTTCATCGAAATTCGATTCAGATGCTGCAAGCAAGGGTTTTCCAGAAGGGCTTACCTCTAGTGGCTGAGTAGGCCTGGACGCAGTTGTGCTGGATGAGGACGAGGAGGGAGTTCTTCACCTGCCCCGGCGAGAGCTCGAGGCGGCGGATGATCTCCTGCAGCGATAGCGCGCTGTGGCGCAGGAGGCAGTCACACACCTTCTGCGAATGGGGAATCGGAAGAGGCATCGCATTAGCGCGCGCGCTCAGCGAATGTGCGAGTAACGACGGGGAGGGGAGGGGAGGGGAGGGGAGGGGAGGGGAAGGGGGGGAAAGGAGGCGGACTTACGGATACGAGGGGGCCGAAATGGTCGGAGATGATGCCGACGGCGAGGAGGATGCCGTGCTGCGACGCCATGGCCCCGCGCGCCGCCTCTGAGGCGCTGGGGTTTTGGGTGCGGGATGCGGTGGCCGGCGGTGGTCTGGCTCGCCGCGCCTAAACCCTCGTCCACATCCGGGGGGAGGATTCGGAGGAACGGGGAATATATGGATGGGGAATTGATGTGATGAACGGTCAGGATCGGGTGAGCCTTCACGGCCGGTGATTAAGGGGAGGAGACAACCGCCGTGCACGGTGCACCCATTGCCAATACTTCGGTTTAGGTGGCGTAGGCCGCCCGTAAGCGGGCTCATGTCTCGCTGAATCGTGGGACCCACTTGTGACGTTTGCGATTATGTTGGTAAATGTTTTTTTTGTTAGGGTCTGTAGGCTTATAGCTTACACAAAAAATAGCTTATCGTTGGATGATATG
The DNA here is from genome assembly GCA_015342445.1 of Digitaria exilis. Classification (NCBI taxonomy): domain Eukaryota; kingdom Viridiplantae; phylum Streptophyta; class Magnoliopsida; order Poales; family Poaceae; genus Digitaria; species Digitaria exilis. The sequence continues at coordinate 887,987 of JACEFO010002174.1, forward strand.
GTAAAATAGCTTATCAACTTATTCCAGATTGTCTAGTTTGTTCTGTATAATTATTTATTTCATCAGCTTTTATGAAGGACAAGTTGCAAAAAAACTACTATTTTCAGCCTAAAACAACATCTTCTAGTACAAAATGAAAAATAGTTCATGGTCATAAGCTATTTATTTTGAAAAAAATCTATTTTTCATCCTCCAACTATTAAAAAAATCTTATTTTTCAACCTACAACTACACAACCGGACACTGGCCCCTTTGGATGGTTTTGGCATCTTCATTTTGTAACAAACCGGGAAGGTGACTTGGGTGCGAATTCGTGGCTCAGATTCTCGGTTCTCCCATTCCAACCAAACCATAGACCAAGAAGCATGGCATCCGTCTCAGAAACAACAATAAATATGCTACCTGTAGTTTATTTCCTGGAAATGTGCATGCATATACCTGAAGATGAAGCCGTTCTTTTTTAAGTGCCAGTTTTCTAACCAAATCGGTAATGATTTTAGTTCTGATAGCAATATCCTTAGCAGTGGACACCTTTGCAAATTTGCATGGCTGGCTTCATGTAGCAAGTTCATGCAACTATCCAAACCGTGTAAAATTGGCCCTTTCGATGGTTTTGGATTTTCTAAAAAATAACTTTTTAATTAAAAAATCATAACTAATTTATTTTAAATTATAAAAATATAAATCAGGTGCCATTGTTTTCTAAAAATGTGACATATATGTTGGGTGCACCATTAGAAATTATTTGTACATTATTTATTTTTATTCTAATTATTTTTTGAAAAAAATAAGACATTATAAATATAAACATGTAATACCTAAATAATACGAAATAGTGTGCCAATAGTTTGGTTACATTTTCAGAGAACTTTTGGCACTCATATCATATTTTTTGGGGTCTAAAATGAATTAGTTATGAATTTTTAAGTTTCAATCATATTTTTTAATTTTATATAAAATTCAAAACCACCCAAAGGGCCAATTTTACACGATTTGGGTACTTGGAGGATCTTTAGTATCCAATTTTGTAGTTATAGATACTTTGTAATAGTTGAAGGGTGAAAAACATATTTTTCCCATTTTTTTAGGCGCTTGGCTAACTTTTAGCTTATGAGCTATAGTCTATAAGCAAAAATTGTCCTATAAGCAGTACCAAACAGATCCATATGCTTCTTTTGTGTGTTTTCCTTAGTTTGGCAACCACCGAACCAGAAGTACAGTACGCAAGGGTGAAAGGTTGAGAATTGAGGCGCAGTTTGTCGGAGCATGAAGGGCTTATTTGGATGGAGGCCTGGCCAAAATTGCCTGGCCTTAACACCTGCCTGTAGGTTGCCTGGACCACGTTTGGTTGAAGTCCTCATATTTTTGCCTGGTGAGATCTGCCTGTGTAGTTGCCTGGGCGCCAGGCCGAGAAAATCGTCCGCCTGAGCTCTTGCCTGAGCTGCCTGGGAAGCCTGGGCTATAATCACCCACCAACCCCTCCCTTGTCCTTTCCTTTTTTACTTCCATCTCACCCTGTTGAGTGTTGACTTTGTCCTTCCCTCTATTCTCCTCTGTTCTCTTCACGCAAGGTTCCTGTGGGTGGAGAAAATCCAAGATTTAGACAAAGGAGAGGATCGATGTTGTTGGGATGCTAATCTAGCTTGTATATCCGGTGATTGGCTTCTTCTGTTACTCCCAATCAATCTCCACATGTGATTCTAGGGTATTTTTCCTGTGCAGCAAAGGTGAGAGCATAATCCTTTCCCCCTTTTGATCTCTCTTTTCTCTTTGTTTCCTTGGTTCATAGTACAAATACAACCATGATCTACTCTTGTTTTCTCATTTCTTTACTTCATCTTTTTAGATCAGATCGATAAAATGTTTTCTTAAAAAAAAGTACTAACTAAATGATATTTTTTTACTTTTCTATGACGTAAATGTTCAGATGGATGTAGAACATATTCCTGGGTATGTTGTTCAGCAAAGATCTCGAATGTTAAGTGTCCTAGCAGTTGTTTTGGGCATTATCAAATGGCGACGATGTAGGCGTCGTCGCAACAGATGGTTAGGGGTAAAATATAGACCATTGGTGAGCAGAGATGTGATAAGACAAACAAGGCTAGATGAATTGTATAATGGAACTGATATAAATTGCATTCATCAACTTCGGATGAGAAAAGCTGTATTCTGGAAGCTTTCTGCCCGATTGCGTGATGCTGGTCTATTACGAGATATAATCCATGTATCTGTTGAAGAACAATTAGCTATGTTCTTGCACACAGTTGGCCACAATTTGAGAAATTGTGTGATTGCATTCTATTTCGAGAGATCTGGCGAGACCGTAAGCCGATATTTTAGTGAGGTCTTGAGTGCTCTCTGTTTTCTTGCCAAGGATATGATAAATCTTAGATCAATAGAGACACATCAAAAGATAATCAATAGCCCGGGACGGTTCTACCCATATTTTGAGGTATATCATGCAAAATTCATTTGACATTAGTTTCCATTCCTACATTCAACACTGAACTAATAAGAATTTCCTACAATATATAGGACTGCATTGGAGCACTTGATGGCACCCACATCCCAGCATTTGTCCCTGATAATATAGCTAATAGGTTTAGAGGTCGTAAGGGCTATGCAACACAGAATGTGCTTGCTGCTGTGGACTTTGATTTGCGGTTCACCTATGTACTTGCTGGATGGGAGGGCTCGGCACATGACTCCGTAGTTCTAAGGGCTGCCCTTAAAAGATCAAATGGAATCCCAATGTCTGAAGGTTAGCATCGAGTCCTAGTATGCATCAATATGAATAAATTTTGATAAGGCTGTAAAGCATTGTCTTGTGTGCTGTAGGAAAATATTACTTAGCCGACGCTGGATATGCAGCAAGACCGGGTATATTGCCACCATATAGAGGTGTTCGGTACCATTTGAAGGAGTATGGGGGTGGGAGACGTCCAGAAACACCACAAGAGCTATTCAATCTTCGTCATTCTTCCCTTCGGACCACTGTCGAACGGGCATTTGGGACCTTAAAGAATCGCTTTAAAGTTCTTTCAAGCAAGCCATATTTTGCATATAGAACACAGGTGAAAATTGTGATAGCTTGTTGTGTGCTACACAATTGGATCCTTGATAATGGTCCTGATAATATCATATATGATGAAGCTCGCTGGTTTAGCAATCTACCTAGGTCAGCTAGGACAGCTACAGATCAAACCACAGAGAATAGACAATGGGCAGCTAAGCGTGATGATCTAGCAAATTTAATGTGGAGTCAACGTTGATGTAGTTCACTGTAATATGTATCGTTGATCTACCATATATGTACCTGAACCATATGTATTAAATATTATATGTACCTGAACCATTATTTATTTACTATTGCTTGTTGTTGTTACCATTATTTGTATGCTCTTGTAGTTCACATAATGGACACAACTGAAAGTAGCTTCAATGCTAAGGGCAAGGGAAGTAAGAAAGTTGCAGGATCAAACCCAAGGGCAAAACCAACTAATTGGCCAGCAGCTATATCTGAGTTTCTCCTTGATTGGTATATTGAGAAGAAGCTGACGATGCCTCCCAAGTCTAGTTTCAAAAGGTTGCATCACACTGCATGTACAGCAGCAGTAAACTCCAAGTATGGAACTACCTACAATGTGGATCAGGTTCATCGTCACTGGAGGCGTCACCGGGATACTTGGGGACTTCTGGCCAAGTTTCTCAATGAGAGTGGAGGTGGCTGGGATGAGGAACAAAAGTTGTTTACTCTCTTGCAATCTTCTTTGGAAAGTTTGTCGGTAATTATCTATTTTCTTTATAATGTCTACATATATTTTCATGAACTTTCGTCTATTTCTTTTAGAACATCTAAAATTCTTATTGACTTATATTTTCATTCAGCAAAATGATCGTGGAATTCTGAGTAAACCTATTCAATTCTTTGACAAGCTCCAAGAATTATTCAGTGGTTCCACAGCCGATGGTTCATTTATGCAAGATCCTTCCACTGCAGCTGAGGACGATGATGCTGATATTGATAATCTGGACATGACGAATGATACGTCTACCTATAATGATGAAGATGTTCCACAAGGGGAAGACTCGGACAAATTAGAATCTGATAGCGATGACTGTCAGGAGGTGGCTGCCCTTGCTGCAACTGCTAGCCAAGTTTCTTCATCTAATGCCCAGTCAATGAAGCCTAATAAGAAGAGTTTTAAGAGGGCTGGGAAGTCAAAGACACTTCCTGCTACCGTAAAGAATGACCAGGCCAACAAGCTGAGGTCAAAACTGTCTCATGCATCACATGGTGACGATGATATGGATATCAAGCTAACCAATAGTTTGGATAAATTGAACAAGCCCTCGTAAAACCAGTCCAGGTTGCACCTCCACCAGACCCTAATGCTCCTTTATGGGACATGCTCAAGTAGATTGCAATACCAGCAGATGACAGACTCAGTGTAGGGGCACACCTTTGCAAGCCAGATTTCCAAGTCCTTCGTGGGTTTCTTGTCAACATGGGTCAAGAGTACCTTGAGCGCTGGGTGTACAAGTATTTATCTGGTGCTGATCCTGACAACTAGTCATATTTCCAGGGAATTTAGGTTGCATAAGCTTTTGGGAATGTAGCTTACATATGACTTCTGTTGTGATTGATGGGGAGTGATTTTGTTGCACCCTTCTGATGGGAGTAGTATGTATGATATGACATGGTAACCAAGTACCAGTAGAGATGGTAGTTAATTGGAGAACTTTTATTATCTTAATCTACAAATTAGTAAGCCTCATGGCACAGCATATGTGCTGAGCTTTTGTATGTAGTCAAAATATCAACTAGTATTACCTTGTAATATAATGGAATGATTAGCCTATATTCTAATTTCTATTTGACTTGAGTGACGTGTCATTATTGCAAATTATATAGAATCGTTGGTTTATGATCATCCTTGCATAACAAATTTGCGGGGGTAATCTCACCACACTTCAAACTAGCGGTGAACAGAACACAAACAATTTTATGAGCCAAACACTGCCTGGCTGATGTACCCGATAAGGCAGAGTATCAGGACTGAAACCAAACGTTGCCTGTTTTTAACATCTGCCTGGCCAGACAATACTGCAAAAGATAGCAGGCAGGTTCCAGGCAGGTGACATTGCCAGGCAAAAGCTCGAGGCCTCCATCCAAACAAGCCCGAACTCTAGCGATAACTGAAGAAGCATGACGTGCAGATGATGGAGTGATGGACACATCATAAAAAAAAGACAAGGATACAACGGGTTTATAATTGGTGACGTTTGTTATATGACCCTTTCCATGAACGATTTGAGGTTCGTCTTTCACCCGCAGCTAAGTGTGTTTTCACTACTTCTGTCAATTAAAGTTGGGTAAATTTCATCATGCATTTTCTGCAGCTTTCCCCACTGACTTCTGATGACTGCTATGTGCAAGCTCGTAGTTGCAAAGGAGCAGAGAACTAGATGATCCCTAAGCATTGGCTGATTCAACTCCAAGCACTCAAGCTGTCAAGCAGGCAAGCTGACACGGTGACATGAACCAATTTCAGCCGGGTCATATGGACAGTCGACACGCAGTGCGATTAAGGTCTTTTCGTTTTGGCATGAAATTTCATGGAATGGGCTTCAAACCACATGGAATATCTCGGTATGAAATCAATCCCAATCCACCCAAAATGTTTGTTCGGTTAGGTCTGGAAGGGTTTAAAACCCGGTATGTTTTGGCCCTGTTCCATGCCAAAAAGGCTAGTTTCGTTCCATGAGTCTGACCTCATGGAACCAAACCCCATGGTTTAAGTAACATGCATGGAACCACTTAAACCATACATGGAACTGGTCTAGCTCGGGAATCAAACCCGTGCAACCGAACAAGACCTAAACAACGCAGTGCGGGCGGCATCTGTGGAAGATGTAAACGTGCACCTCCACCTGTGGCCGGAAGGAACCTTCTGGCCTTCTCTAATCTTCAGGTACTTGTCAGAAACTTTCTTTCTGTTTATGGGGGTGTTTAGTTGGTAGAGATAGGTGGAGATTTACCGTAGCAGATATACACTGTAGCAATGAATAGTGAGGAAAGGATGAGAAATGATGTGATAGATGTGATGGGAGAAATAGTGAATATCTATAATCTAAACATGTTCTATTTAGCAGAGTTGGGGACACAAAATTAGAGTGATGATAGACTGACAGTACTGTGTTTCTTTTCTTTTTTTTTCGTACGAAGTTCCGAACCGATGACTGGACCGGGAGATCGGTCGGTCGTGCCGGCCCGGCCTAGGCCTACCGTTCCTATCCAGAACAGTCTCATCATCGCCTGTTTGTTTACGGTATAGTCATCGTGCCCCGTGCCCCGTCCAATCTCCAAAAGTCCAAACACAACGGAATAAACCAAACCCCAATTATTCCCCGAAAGCAACATCTATCATCAACATCAGAGCCAGAGATCGATAGCGAAGCGGAAACAGGGGAAAAGGAAGCCGTCCTCGTCGTCCCCGATCTCTCCCTCTCGGTAATTTATATCCCCCACCTGTTTGACAGGCAGGCAGATCGAGAGGCAGCAAGAAACCTCCCGTCCGTCCGTCCGTCTGGACCATTTGGTTTTGCTTCAAAGAAACCTTCACAGTCGCCACGCCGTCTAGCTTCCCAAGTCTCAACCAACCCAGCTTTCCTTCCCTTGTTAAAGACCGCACGCGAGCACGACCGAGGAGAAGGCAGATAGAGCGCGTCGTCAAGCATGCTGGAGCTCCTGCTGGTGGGGTGCAGCAGCGTGGTGGTGCTCCTCCACGGCGCCAGCCTCTTCCTCCGCGCGCTCTTCGCGCCGCGCCACGCCGTCGCCAGGCACGTCAGGTGCGTGCACGAGCGCCGTGCGCCGGAGCCGATCTCTCCCGTCACCTCTTTATTGCGCGGCCCTCCCCTTTCTTCTTGATTTGCGTGATCTGTGACGATCTCACCACGCGAGGCGCTTCTTGTTTCGTGCAGCTTCCTCGGGTTCGTGGCCTGATCGTCCAACAACGCGCGCGATGGGCGGCCATGGCCGGCCGACGTGCGGAGATCGTCGTCGTCTTCCCGGATTAGGATTTAGGGATGATGGTGTAAGTTATGAAACAGAGCCTGGTCTCATCGAGGAGTCGAGGGATGTAGCATGTAGATAGCTTGCTGGTTGTCAGGTGGTGTTTTACCGTGGGTTGTGAAAGTACGAGTACCACGAATGTAAGTAAATCTTCCAAGTCATGCACCTCTCACCAGCTGTGCCCACGAGGCCACAAAGTTCGTGTATCTTGCTTAACCGCAACCATTATCCCCCACAGATCAGAGCATCGTGTCTCATTTGCAACACTAAGTCCTGTGTATTTGCTACTGGGAGAGTGGGAGGTTCAGTAGAGCACACGCTGCCGAACAGGCAGGTGATCTGCGATCTGCCGCTGCACGGTGCACGGGGTCTGTGTGCCTCTTCCCTTTGGTGGTTGGCACCGACCCGCGGCCGTGACCTTTTTTTCCAGGAAACGGTGGACGACGGCCGCAGTTTGGCGGTAGTGATACCAACTCGCGGCGGAAATTGCTCGCGAGGCGGCAAGAAACAAGTTAACAAACCTCGCCTCTAACTCCAATTAGCCGCTGGGTTAGTTTTAAGACTTCTATTCACCGAGCGACAGCGGCTGAGACGTGATACCAATTACAATCTGCAACTGTACACCACCGCTGATAGCCTGGTACGAAGTCTACGTCCACCGACCGGCGGCTGGTGGCTCACTCGTGGGTTCGGTGGCAGCCCTGATCACGATTTATCTGGTTGTTGATTCATCTGTACTGTACATGGGCCACTTATTTTAGAAGGGTTTTTCATCGGCTCAGTTTAAGCGGAAAAACAAAACAGTTTTGCCTGTAGAAGCAACTCGTAGCCGTTTGCATCCCTCAAAGAAAAAAAAAACTCGTAGCCGTTTGCAAAAATGAATCGTCCAACTGAGAGGCAGAAGGAGAAAGAGCTTCTTCTGGCTTTCTACTCGCCCCACTTCCAGGAAAAATAAAGAATTTTAGCCAGAATTTGCAATTCCCTCACATAGGTAAAACTCGAAAATAGAGAGGGCTGCCATTATAATTTTCTAGCATTTTTAAATTTTAGAGGTTTTTTTAGAAACTGTGGGACCGGACTGGGCGACCAGAGGGGGGTGAATGGGAGCCCTTAAAAATTCTTCCGATGAAGAACTTGGCCTATGTCCTGATTGCCACCCCGAACACACCTCTCTTCTAATCGTAAAGATGACACGAGTCAACTAGTGACAAGCTCACTATGGGAACGATTTGGAATTTTCACGACAAAGCGAATTCTCAATTTAAATGCGGAAGCTATACAATTCAGACAAAAAGAGGATCGCTCAATCACCAGGCAAAGCAAACTTACAGAGTTAAACCAAATTAATTGGAGGCTAGCACAACATTGAAAATGATTAAACAATGATCACTGTAATGTAGCAAGAGAGAACAAGCATGTGATGATCACAAGATGATTAGCTAATTAAGCAAGAGATGAAATAGCAATTAGACAAAGAAATTAGCTAGACATTGGAGCAAGAATTCGTTTAACAAACATCTAGCTAATCAGTTCATCAAAATGCCAGGCAAAGCAAGGTAATTTAATTAAGCTAATCGGAACATCACATATGCAAGGACCAATTCAACGAACGAGAAGTAATTGCAATGATTAGACAATGATCAGCTACTGTGGGTTGATAGCAACGTTTCACAGGTGAGAATAAAAGAGAAGTTGAACTCACCTGCACTTACCACTGGCTGCCGATCTGTCTAGCAGCCTGCACGGCTGCGTTGCTGAACTGCACCTGCTCAGTGCTTGGTCCGTGTGCCTTCCCTGCTTGAGCTGCGTGCGTGCTGCTGATTGCACGAACTGATGACCGGCTTCCGTGTGAGCTGCTTCACGTGCACAAGCCTCCTGCTGCTTGCTGGGCTGCCGCGTGCCTGCTTGAGCGGGCGAGCAAGCCTGCTGCCTGAGGCTCACCTGCGGCAGGCCACTCGCTGGGCCGTCTGCACCGTGGGTCGAGGAAGCCTACGACGCGCGTGCTGTACTGGACCGCAAGCCTCAAGCGTTCTGCTCGCCTGGACCGAGCTGCCAAGTCCCGCGCGCTGTGACCGAGAGCCTGAGCAACCGAGCCGCTCGTGCCTGCTGCCCCTCGCCTCGACCTGGGAAGAACAGGAAGAACAGAGACAAGAACAAAGAGCGCTAGCAAACTTCGAGATCAAATTAGTCGCTCAATACTTGATGATTCGAAGCAAGATTTGAGCCATAGATGCGTACACAAATCGGCTAACAGATCTAGCAAGTGGATTTGAAAAAGATAAAGTGAAGCATACGAATTTCGGAAATTACCGAAAATACCGAAACCCTAACAAATTGGGGTGGGGGGGGGGGGAAACAAAAATACAAACCAAATCCATGGGGGATTCGATGGGGGATCACATAAAGATTGCTCACAAGGTTCCTAGCAACAAGATCCTCCAACAAATTTCACGAATTTCGCAGCCAAATTACACGCACGAAAAATCTCAAAAATAGCTCCGAAAATACCGAAAATAATAAACTCGGGATGAAAAGATTTGGCACGAGATAAATGATTTGATTCACTCCAAAGGTTCAGTTACAAGTCAATTCTTGCACTAATCCAAACTAGGATGGCTAAAAGCTCAAAACAAACGGCCTCTCATCTCTCCCTCTTCCCTCTCTCTCAAAGGCTCTCACAAAACAAGTGAGATGTCACCCCCTACCAAGCCCCAAGAGATGTAGCTGGAATTTCAGTCCCCTCATATATATAGGCATTTGGCTGAAAGACCAAAATGCCCCTATATGAAGCATACAACACAAATAGCCCTTAGGGGTAAAATCGTCCAACTTTTTATCGGTATACCGGACGGACCCGACGTCTTCACGACTTCGCTTCGCCTTGACGCAAGCTTCGCGATGATACCACGCGTCCTCCGATCCGACGCCGCCCGACCGCACCGGACTCGCCTCTGGTTTTGAGGCCTAAACCAGAAAACCCGCCGCCTCGGTGGTTTTGTGGTCAAACCACCTAAACCCTTCCATCCGACGCCGCACGCCGCGATGAAGCCCCGGTTTTGAGGCCCACACCGGTCAAATCAGCCTCCGTAGTGGTTTTATGGAAAACCCCCCGAAACCCCTCAGCTAGTCGCCGCACGACTTGCCGAAGCCCCGGTTTTGAGGCGAAACCAGTCAAACCCTCGGTGTAGATGCGTGTCCGGTCTCCGCCAAGTGCCACGATGCCTTCGAGCTCTTTCACGCCTCCGCCGCAACGGCAAGCCTACTCGACGCTCGCCATCGCCATCCTTCTTGACTTGACCGACGCCATCTTCACCATGTACTCTTGCTCGTCCGTGCATCATGCGAGCCGGCCGTGACTCCGCCCGGTATCCTCGGGTCCCTCGGCCCAAGCCTACTCGCGTCACCCTTCGCCGTCTTGGTCCTTCGGCCTAAACCTTTCGTTTGTCCTCCATGGCCCAAGCCTACTCACGCTCAGCCTTCACCACGATCCATCGGCATGACCTTTCGCGCCTGACCTTCACCACGCACCGTCGACCGCCACGTCGCACCCTACACCTGCACATCAAAGCCAAGAGCACATCACACACGACGGTTGTCAACCACTCATCATCTCAGGGTGACCACCACTGGTCCTCAGAAACTCTTTTTTTTTAAGTTTTTTTAGGGGGTGTTTTTTTTTCTAAGTCCTTGTTTAGTTGGAGAAGTTGGGGGAAAGTTTGAGGTGTGAATAGTGCATTGGTAAACGTGTCTGTGAGAGAAGATGTGACTCGATGTGAAAGTTGGCGGAAGTTGGCTGATTCAGGTAGGATTCACGTTGGATGTATAATTCTATAACTTAGATGATTCCGTGCCCAGCAGAAACAAAATTTTAAAAGAGCAGATAGGAGGTTTCGATTGTGTTGACGAGTTGGCTCATCTAAGCAAAGGGTGTTTGCATTGACCGCAACACAACTTAAGCATTCTGCCTCTCTGTATGTATTATTTCGTTCTTTTTTTCTTTCAAATTAGTTTACCATATAAACATTCTTTGTGTTTTTTCTTAACACGAGTCAAGTTTGTTGTGTGGCTTTAATTACATGTAGATAATCTTTTGGGGGCGACCCTTTTCTTCCAACTTATCTGCTCCCCTGCTATCTTAATAGACAGATTCCCAGGAACCTTAGGAACCAGCTTCCAGGATGAGACGAGGGCGACGACTTGACAATATATATATAACTCTCGCCGGTTTCTCAACGACATTACATACACCCATATAAAAAACCTACAAATATATTGGTGCATGCACTACTCTAATAGTATTAGTTGCTGACACTTCCAAGCTGCTACATACCTGCTCAACTTGTCTTGTTCGTTAGTTCAAAACCAACAGAAAAGAAGACTAGCTAACATATGCAGAGAAGCAGTCGGCAAGACAACAAACCGTGGTGCCATTGCCCTTGCTCGAGAAACTAGAACACGCAACAACATGCATTCGCTATCCATTCATACCATGATTAACTTGCCGGATATTATATATTCTTTTAATTGGTTGTTAAGAGTACCGACTTGATTGGACCATTCTATTGCGAAAGCCGCCAGTTGAAGCGATTTGGCATCTGATATGATAGGATATATTTCCACTCCCTAGCGCTTCAAAGTAATCCCAACGACCGTGTCACTTATGTATGAGCTGCACCTACTAATTACTACGTGACGTGGTTGGTATTCGATCTTCAATTATTGTGAACTGGTCGATCTCATGACACCCGCTTCCCCCCAATGATCTAATTTTTTCTTCGAGAGTATAGTACTCGGGGTAGATGTTTCTATATATGTATGGCCATTGACGAAGTCCAAACCGTGACATGTAATGTAACCATCACCAAGGACCCCTCTGCTTTGTATAAAGCGACCTCTATGGGCGAGGAGACTCTCTGGTCGAGCTTGTGCAGAAACGATATATAAGAACCCCACAACTGGTAACCTGAGCTAGTATCCAGAAGAGTCAATATCGCGGCGACAATGAAGGTTAGCACTCAAATTTCCTCGTCTATTCAAATTCTCTTTGAGGCCTCCCTATTAGCCTGTGAATTTTTATTGGTTCAGTCACTGTTGTTCTGCGTCATCGCTAGATAGTGCTCAAAGTGGCGATCACCTGCAAGAAGTGCAAAACCTGCGTCCTGGGCATCTCCTCGAAAATTAAAGGTTCGGTTGGATTGTCTTCCTCCCCTAGCCATACATGGCCGGTCTCTCTTTGGTTCGTGTGTGTGTGTTCGTGCCTGGTCAACCCATGATATATTTGTGATGAGCTGATGGCACATCGTGGCAGGGATCAAGTCGCTGACGTATGACGACGAGAAGAGCACGCTGACGGTGGTGGGCGAGGTGGACGTGGTGGAGATCGTGGCGGCGCTGCGCAAGGCGAAGCACCCGGCGGAGGTGGTGTCGGTGACGGACGAGAAGAAGGAGGCCGAGGAGAAGAAGAAGAAGGAGGAGGAGGAGAAGAAGAAGAAGGAAGAGGAAGAGAAGAAGAAGAAAGAGGCATGCGAAGCCAAGAAGAAGTGCTGCTGCCCCAGGCCGTGCCCGATATGCCCGAAGCCGTGCCCCCCGGCGTGTCCCCCGCCGTTCGCCCCGGCGTGTCCCCCGCCATACATGAAGCAGTGCCAGCCATGCTACATCCCCATCGAGGACGAATGCCACGTTCCCAACTGCACCATCGTTTGAGAGCAACCACCCCATGGCCATCTATGCCAGTTTGTTGCTGATGAAAGACCAGGCAGTATATATAAATCTTCCAGCTGGCGCTTGAATTTCATATGTAGCTCCTGTCAATCGGTCTGGAATGTTTGGTTTCTATGCACATTCTCTTTCTCGATCTTTTCATTATTGAGTGGTCTTCCACCATTATCACTTTAGCAGCACATATTGGTAGGTGCCTGAATGATATAATGTAGTGGCATCTGGCAATTCTGTTAAGTGCTACCTATGGATTTGTAATAACTAATAAGCATCCGATCCAATCGAATGCCGAGATTAAGATGCCCACAGCAAGGAATTACGAACATCCAACCAGGAGTCAATTAAGAGAGAAATTTAGACGTTGATTTTTTCTCTTGTCAAATTGTGGGCATGACGAAATTAGTTGCTTAATTTGGGTCATGCAAGTGCAACTTGGATAGGCAGGTCTTGTAATGGGTTTCCCAGTTCCCACCAGACTAACTTACAGGCAAAGTAGGCTGGATCTAGAGAAAATGACAGACAAGCAGGCTAGTCAAGCCTCCTACCATGTCAAAAAACGATTAAACTACATCAATTTGTCATTGATACCAACTTCAACATGTGAAGCAGATTGGTCTTCTTTTGGAGTCATACAGTTGTGTGCAGAATATGAATGGCATGTCATGTCACATACCAACTTGATGTACAAACTAACAACCTTTGTAGCAGGCGACCATGAGTTAGTACGACTCGATTTGGAAATTTTGTTGAAGCAATTTTGTCGAATTTACAGGAAGCGCGTGTTGCAGCAAATATATAGTTTTTTTACACAACCAAAGGGAGTATGTTACTTTTAGACTGATAGTGCTTACTCGTTTCAAGTACTCGGCATTTTTCTACCTTTTATTTGTTTCAAAGTATATCTCGGGCTTCATGTTTCCAAAACACTTTCTTGTTTTGCCCATATAAACTGACTTCGTAGGAGCATTTTGATAATTTCTTATGGACAAGAAGGTTACCTTGGTAATTATGCATCGGTCAAAGCTGTCAAATAATTTGAAACAAAATTTAGTATAACATATGCCCTTCTATATTTTGGGTAATAAGAATTTAATGACGCGTGTATGGAGCCTAGAATCCTGGACATATGGTGGCAAAATGGCTGAAACTCATTTATCTAAAGGGAAATTAGAAAATATTCATTAATGTCTTTCTACATTTTTTTATCGTTAAATATAATGCATTCTAGATGTCGACAATGGACATTTATGCGAGCACTCAAACGATTTAACATTCGGTTGCAGAGGCTCCGCACTTGAAACACAAATGCAGCAATGCCATCATGGAGGAGCACCTCCTTCGACACTGGTGATGGTGATGGCTCCAACAAGTTTATTGCTCGAGGTTCGCAATGTGGGTTGGCCTTGTGGGTTCACTGGAATCCGGCGAACTTTCTTCATGAAGGATTCGGGAGGCTATGACAACCCGTTGCGGTGGTGACAATTAACAAAATAGCGGGTTAAGGCATTTAGCGTGAGGTCTAAAAAAACAGCTAATAGCAGGCTAAATGGAGCTATAGCGCCAAATAGTGGCTAAATTACACGTAGAAACAAATAGTTGTACCCTTTTAAAATCAATTATAGCGGGAGATAGCGAAGCTATAACCGGCTATTTTGTACTTTGGGTGGTGACTATGGGGTGATGAGAGCAGGGAATGGATTGAGGTGGGGATGTTAATTGCAATGACGGCTATGACGGGGAGGCCGGGAACGAGAAGGGGGAAGCTGCAAGTAGGGTAATATCTTGCTAAAGCTTTGTGGCAGCATGACGATGACATGTAGGAACATGGTTTAGTCTAACTCAAGGTTAACTTGAACGTGAAACATAGCCACTAGATAGTTAACTAATGGTGGTGAGATTGTCAGATCGGAGTGCATATAGAGGCATTCTACTCCCGTGTGCCATTTACGCTCTTTATGTTGATATTCTTGTACCTCGTCATAATATATAGCGGCTAGATACATTTAAATATTGTTTAATATAAGAAAAAATATTTTTAGTGTGGTTTATCTAGATGGCTTTCAGTATTCCAATTCTTTTCTGGAAAAAGTTAATTGTACGAATATTGAAAAACAAAAAAGGGTGATAATAAAGCCTAGTCAACGGCCAGATACACATCTTGCCCTCTGGTGTGCTCTCGGTCCTACCTAGGCCTCCGAAGTGCAAACCCACTTTATTACTGTGTCCGCCCCCCTTCTGTCCAGGACAGGCCACCGCAACAATGGCGCCCCCCTGCGGCGATGCTGCTGCGGCAGCCGAACTGACCAGCCTCTGCATCCGCGATGGGGCCGGGCTCCCTCCGCTCCCCGGACGGTACGGACCATCCTGTCGCTAACTCTCGATTCTTTGACGAACTTTTCCCCCCACTTTTTGTCACCCTTCAAGAGAGGGTTTTGGGTTTTGGGGTTTCTTTGATGCAGCGGCGGCAATGCTGCCGAGAGGGAGGAGGAGGGCGATAAGAGCAAGAAGGCAAGCAAGGAGAAGTCCGGGTCGCAGCGGATCGCAGGGTGGGGGCTCCGCGAGTACAGCAAGATAGGTGAGTGGAACGATGCCCCTCGCCGAAAGACCATTTGGGGCTTGTGTTCTCGATACAGGGCGTGCGAATGTGACATAGAGCTGTAGGGGTAACAGCTGATATTGGGAATAGATTTTCGACTTGCACCGGCTCCTTGTTGTACGAAATAGTGTCTAGAGCTTATGCTGAGAAAATGTCCTCATAAGGTGGGAAATCTAAACCCTAACCTAGAAAACCCCAATATCTTGCGTTTTTGTGCTTAAGGTTGTGAAACCTTGATGCGTGTGAGCCTCTAGTCTTGTAACCCCGCAGGCATATAGTGAAACATATTTGGCTGGCCTAGGTATTGTATTTTTACAGCGCTTTGGGTGGGTGTCCATGTTAAAATTTGATGTTACTTTGGTTAACATTGATGCTACTGTTTTCTTTCAGCGAATCGGCAGGGGAGCCCCTACCTTTTTTTTTCATTGGAAAAGAGATTGAATATGTCCAGCGGGTTTATAGAGCTTTTGAGCTCAAAACAGAGCAGACAGAACAAACTTAGAGACTACTCATCCAATTGTCTAGAGCAAGCTTCACTTCCACCCTTGGCTCTAACTGTAGCTATAGCTAGCACCTTTTCACCACTAAAGTCCCTCTGTGTGATGCATTTGTTTTCTTTTGTCAATGTGTCAATTTCTTGGGAAGATTCCAGTACTGAAATTAATTTGCTTCTGCTGAAACAAGTTTGGTTAGTGTGGTTAACCCATTCCATTCGTTGGGCATGATAAAGTACATGTCCTAGGACATATGTGGATAAAAGTGTAGCAAACATAGATGTTTTATGTTTAATACTTATAGTATTTATGTTTTTTTTCATGATGTACGCTTAAGTCGCAGACCAAAGGACGGACTACTTATAATCAGCATTTGATTTGCCATTGCAGTTTCTAAAAAAGTTGAGACCAAAGGACGGACTACTTATAATGAGGTATTTTCTTATATGTGTATCCCTCAAAACTATCACTAACAGACCATGATTCATAATGAAGGCTGCAAACAACAAGAAGAAGAACAAAGCCTTTGTCCCAAACAAGTTGGGGTAGGCTAGAAATAAAATCAAACAGGAGTCACCAACTGAATGAAACAGTGCAAATGAAATACTAAAATGCATTTGCTATAGTAATACTACTATCAGCAAGAGGCACCTCCATAGTATTGCATCGATAGTTTGGTACAATATTGGTATCAAAGGATAGTTATTGGATAAATGCTGGAAGGCATATCCATAGTATTACATTGGTTGTTTGGAACAGTATTGTTTTTTCTTGATACATAGCATACCTTCTACAGAGTTTGGCCTTGAACATGATTCTGTTTTCTTTCCTATTTTGGGTTCAAACTACCTCAACTAGTTACTGTCTTTCCAGGTTGCAGATGAAATCTGTGGGGAGCTAAAGTTGAAGCTTAATGGCCGAGAGGTTACTTCATGTATTAAGTTGAATAAATTTATTTGCCTGTGCACTTTCTCCCAAAAAAATGCTGATGTAAAGAAAATAAACTTTTCTTTGTAGTTTGATGAGAAGAATATTAGGAGGAGAGTGTATGATGCTTTTAATGTGCTAATCGCACTACGTGTTATTGCAAAAGACAAAAAGGAGATAAAGTGGATGGGCTTGTCTAATTTCAGATACGAAAAAATAAAGAAGTTAGAGGTCAGTATTTGTGCTTTGCAGATTGATAAATAATGATTGAGGATTATTTGTGATGTGATCGCTTTCATGTTCTATTTCAAAGGAAGCTCACAAAGAACTCGTGATCAGGATTAAGAACAAGAAGAAACTTCTCCAGGAAATTGAAAAGCAGGTAATTTGTTTGCAAATCTAGCAATAACTATATTTCTGCTTTCATGCAGATATATAGGTACCACTTTATAACTGGTGTCATCTGATGATTCTTTCTCGTATATTTCAAGTTTGATGACCTCCAGAATATCAAGTTTCGCAACCAGGTACTACAGAGGCCAGCAGAGAGTGCGAATGGTATCTGCCTTCCATTCTTATTGGTCAAGGTATTTTTCTTGACCTACAACCGTCAAAAAATACTTACCTCCAAGTCACTTGCAACTTAGCTGTAATATCTGACTGTACATACATGTTTCAAATGTCCAACTAACTATGTTGACTTAGATCGTTTGGTCCAGACTTGTTCATTGCATGTTTCAAATGTTCCATTATAGATGGTTGACTTGGATGGTCTGGTCTAGACTTGTTTATATCTGCAAAGACGCTACCAGCTGCCTTATTGGATTATCGCAAGTGCTAGTCACTAGGCATTACTTTATATAAGAACAGGATAAAACCAATCATGTCATATAAAACTGTTGTAACTTGTGTTGGTTCAAACTTCATAACTTAGAATTTAGAAATGCCATCTCAAGTATTCATACTGAAAAAACAACACAAACAAGAACGCACCAGGCAGGAGATGGATCTGATACTTCTCATATTTCTTCAGAACACATCTCAAAAGCAAATTACATACTGACATATAGAGGTAGTACCTGGCTGATTCCACACTGGTGATTCGTACCTATAGGCTATATCTTCATGTGCAACCTTATGTCTGCTAAACAACCAGACTAATTGTAATAACTTGTGTTGGACTTTTTGGTAGTCTTGTAAGCAGTAATTAGTAGCATTTATCTTTGAGCAGGCATCCAGAAAAGCAAGGGTGGAAATTGAGATTTCAGAGGACTCAAAGTTTGCAGGTTTTGACTTCAACTGGTATGTCTCTCTGGTTACCAAAATTCAAACTGATGCATCCTCCTAGATCCTAATTAGGATCTATTTCTCCTTAGTCCTAACCAAGTATTTCTCACTCCATTTTTCAGTACACCGTTCACCTTGCATGATGATGTCTCAATCCTTGATGAGATCAGGCGCAATAGCATAAGGAGAGCTGGCTAGCTTAGCTTCTCTGCAATAGATGCTTGAGAATGTGATTGATCAGTTGAAACTGACAAGACTGGGACAGCTGGTTCTGTTTGCACAGCCATTAGTATGTTTAGGTATATATAGTATGAAAACTTGACCAATTCTTCGGTGCAGTCAATCAGGCAATGAAGATTTAACCTGCAAATTTTGCCCCCTTTTTTGTGCCTAGCAGGTTATTAGGTCTCAGATAGATAATTCTCATATATGCTGATATGTATTAACTTGATAATTGGTCCGTCCAGTTCAAAAGCTTGTGTACGAGCTTTGCTGGTTGTCATGGTGTTTCGGCGTTTTGCTGTTGGCAATACATGTATTTCCCTAGCTGCACTGACTATCAGGAACGGGATCTCCTTTTATATTCAAAAAATATGTTTGGTTATGTAGCCTTGTGAAGCATATGCAATTTTTTTACTCCGTTTCTGGTTACATTTTGTCAGAGTAAAGGAAAAAAACTGTTTAGAGTAGGAAACATTTTTGTTAATGGAACCCGAACCTGAGGAGCAAAGTTGTGGAAGAAACCATTTTGAATCATGTAAGGTAATGCAAGCAAGCTACATAGTTCTGGCGCTGCTCTAGTTAGACCGGTTGATGAATGATGGGCGTATATGTTCGTTTCTTTATGTCGTGCTTCGTTACATGCATTATTCGAACACCTATGCTTGTATTATTTGGTCCTACACGCAACCAAATACACCAGAAATCCACTTTCACGTGAGTGTCTCAGGTAAGTTGGTAACTGCTTGGCATTCTACAGGTTACAAAATTCGGTAATACCGTATACCGTATCTACTGGCAATCTCTTCCCGAAGCTTGCAATGTGTCGTAACAATCCAAAACAACTACGATCATTTTCGATACAAATATCAAAATAAATCTTAAACGATCCCATCGGCCACAGGAAGCTACGCCATTAGTACTTACAGCATTCAGAAAGGAAGCAACGTGTCATCCAGCAGCACACCTTGTTCGTCGTACCAAATAAAACAGTAAGCATGTTCTATACTATCACTGCCCTCTCATTCTCCAGCTGAACAAATCTGGACAAACCAGAGGACAGCTATATTTCAAATTGTTCAAGCTTAAGTTTTACAGCAGCGAGGTAAACAATAACAGAAACAAGGGAGAACTGTCCACCCTAGTCACGGCTTCTAGAACAGAGCAAGAAACATAAACATACAAGATAATACAAAAGGTATAAACAGACCACTTGAATGGAGGAACTTGGCAAGAGATTGAGATCCGTGAATAACATATATCGCCCAAAATTGGTGAGCTTTGAAGCCATGATGATGGTTTCTCAAGAATCCTAGGCAGCAGCAACAGGTTCAGCATTTGGAACATACCAGCCACGGAGTATCTCGATGGCCTTCTTCCTCCTTGCCAATCTAGACTTGCGATGGTTCCCGGTGTTCCTGTGTAGGGCACCAACTTGTACTGTCTTGTCAATGGCTTTGTATGCCTCAGAGATCATTTTCTCTATTTCAATTATTTCTTCAGGCTGGGCATCAGCTTTCTTCCTAAGCTTTTCAAGTGCTCTGAAGACCTAATGAAAGTGTAAACAGCTTATGAATTTCTAGGAGAACAACATTATATCATACTTAACCCCATAAAAATGATGATGACACTGAATGCTGCATAAGAATGGGATACTGGGATTCATATCCCATCTCCATTATCAGATCTTTGGCATCATATGATATGTCGCAATAACAGAAAACACCTATAGTTCAATGCACATGCACGATAATCAAGGAAGAAACTCAATAACTACGCATCTCCTTTTTCTTGGACTGTTTTTTTTTCTTTTGAGGGCAACAATTTGTACACTAATACCCCCTCCGTCCCAAAATACTATTCGTTTTGGCTTTTCAACATACATAACTTTTACTATGTGCCTAGACACAATTCTCTACTCCTAAAAAGCACGTAAGGGGGTCAAAATTGTGGTACGTCGTCCCACTTCGACGATTTTCGTCGTACGTCGCCCACCACCACGCGGCCTCGGTGGTCCATCGCCCACTCCACATGCTGTTTCAAAGCTTGCTACCACCCGTACGAATCTCACCCTCCCTGCCCTCGGCCGCCTCGCCCGATCCCCACGACCACTAGCTGGTGACAACATCCTGCCGCTCGCCTGATGGCCTGCAGCGTCGCCTTCCTCTACCGCTCACGCTCGCCGGCAACGCCCTCCTGCCAGCAACCTCCCTCTCCGATCTGATCCCTCCCCCTTCCCGTTCGGAAACCCGCAGCATACCCATGCTTTCGCAGCATACCCTCCTAGCTAGCGATCCTATTTTTTTTTCCCTCGCGCTCTCGTCCGCTGCCCTCTCCGCCGTCGCCGCCGTGCGTCGCCTCGCAGAGCTAGAGGCCAGGAAGGGTAGCGACTGTGAGCCTCAGGAATTCCCTTCCATCCGCTTCGATTTGTTTTAGATTTCCTGCACAAAACTTGCATATACATCTCTAGATGCCTGCCTGCTCCCAGTATCCCCCCCTGCATCAATCTGTACGTATTCCATGCCTGCGCAGGCTGTTCCAAATCCCAACGCCAGCAAGAAAAGTACTGGATGAGAAGGCAAGGTTTCACTTCATCTTCATGTATAGTTAGCCAACGACAGATTTGGTTTTGCTGGTATGAATTAATTCCCCAAGATTAGGGTTCGTTTGTGATGTGTAGCAACAGAAGCAGAAGAATAAATCTACTATCTGTCAAGTAACTGAATCATGTAATTTACGCTTGTTTCGAGTGGGGCAGTGTGGCAATGATGAGTACTTTTATTTTCTATAAAGATGATATATGCTCAGAACTCAGATGTAATTGTCCCCGATCTTTTTTGTGTCTTCTGAGTTACCAACTACACATTAGTGTCAGACATCATGGTTCTGGTTGAGACGTTCCAAAACATTCTTGATTATGTAAAGATTTATTTTGAACCCTTGGTACTTCATTGGTAATCTTTCTTTTAATATAAACGCAGTGCTTGTTGAATTCCAGCTTGTTGCAATATATTCCATGTTGAATATTTCATAATGATATCTGTCGTTTTGTGTTTTCTTGGACTCTGGTTATTAGATATTTTTAATTCGAATGTCACACATACAACAACATGATAAAATTAAATAGACTTTTCATTTCAATCATTCACATTTTGCAGTTATTACATATGCCATGCAGCCAGGAACCAAGATGAAGATGCATTAGCTGAAAGGGCCTGGTAAAGAATTTGAAATGTGAGACTCTATCAGTACAAATAATCGGAGGTCAATATATTCTTTTGATTATTGTCATCCATGACCAGGATGGAGATGCCTTGGGCCTTGGGGGACCATGTGCTTGGCTACATGGCATGCCTCTCCTTCCAGCACAGCGGAGAGATCGGTGCAACCTCAAGGACTACTTCAGGGATAACAATTCTGCAGGGCTGCAGTGTGCATCTCTACGTATATAAGAACATTGACCTTCATGCTCTGAACAAAGTTGCATATTTCTTGGACCCTTCTTTAGTTCTTCCTATGACAGGTAAGTGACACTAGCAGCAGCCGATATGAAATTTTGTTGTAATCTGAAGTTGTAAGTGAAATTTTATCGCTGTCCTTAATTGGAAAGTAATTCTTGCATGAAGTTGCATGAATTAATTTGTGAAATTGAGTTCTTCTCTTTGTAATATTTGCCACATGAGTGTCTTGCGTAGAAATTTATTTATTTAAATTATAAATCTTAATTAGCCTCAAATTAGCATGTTGTTAATATCAATATCGTGCATTTGCATGCTTCGTGTGTATTGCAATAAAACTGTTTTGCCACCCGTAGCAACGCACGGGCACACACCTAGAATCTAGGTGCATATAAAAAACTATTGTATCTAGAAAAAACAAAACGAATAGTATTTTGGAACGGAGGGAGTACCTTGTAATCCAATAGCAAAATACTTACTTCCACTTCCACATCACTTTTCAATTAACACCAAATCAATCTACATGCATCATACAGTTTAACTCTTTCAAAGGCCTAGGCTAACAAAATCCATAGACTCGCTCCATGCCTTTGAATCCGTACACATTAACACATGATATACACTACCCAGTACCAGCTAATACACCAGCCAAGCTATCAAAGTAAATCATTTTCCCCAATTACTTGAACAATAAACCCGGCACTTCGATCGGTTTAAACAGCTCACAAATTGAGTACAACTAAAAAGCAGATTTCTCAAGACAATGCTAATTCAGTAAAATGTACTAGCACTACAATCTTGCCACTTGCAAGTACCTCCAAAACTAAACACCCTTTCTAACTGCGCACTGTCACATAAGCATTTCTGTTCTATGACACGATGCGGTTAAATCGCGGACAAAATTATTAGCGCTTACCTTCTTCATCCTGGTGCGCATCTCAGCCTTACGCGCGTGGTTGCGGATGCGGTGCTTCTCGTTCTGGCGTTCTCTCTTGGCTACCGAGTCAGGCCGCCGTCCGGTCGTGGCCTCGCACACCACCTCCAGCCCCCGCCGCCTCAACTTCCCCGCGGAGGACGTCGATGTCGCGGCCCAGGTCCCGTATCCGCCTGAGAAAACCACAAGCAACACAGACGCCGATGAGGTAACACACGGAATTGTCGAGGAAGTGAAACCAATGGCGCCAGCAATCCGTACCAAGTGGGGAGGCGAATGGGAGGGAGACTGATAGGCGGGCACGTGGGGAGAGGGCGCGGAGGGAGAGAGAAATGGGGAGCCGGGTAGGGGAAGGGAGGGAGGCGGAGAGGGAGGAGAGGGAGAATAGCGGTGAGATCGAGGTGGCGGCCATGGCTGTGAGGCGGACCGCGGGACGATGCTCGTGCTCGTGCAGGTGGTGTTATCTTATCCGGGGCGAGTTGTTGCTGGCGTCCTGCAGGTGGGGTATGGTGGTCAGGCACTCAGGCCATGGTTTGAAGGCGGATGTTAGTTTTACGCAATCGACAGGCCTATACGGGATCATCGAATCATACGTATTCCAAAATCCCAAGCATAAACACTGAGAAAGTGCCAAACGGCTGTGTCTAGTGTATTTCATTTTTACTCTTTTAGATTATTATAAATCATGGATTTTTTAAGGAAAACTCTATTAAACAAAAGAGTAGTATTTTTTTAAAAATCCCATTCTCCATAAAAATTCACTCTATTGTTATTTTTTCTGGCTACTTGATACAAGTTGTTTTTATGAACTATTTAGATGGATTTTCCCACTCCAACTTCACTTCTATTGCGTCTATGTTTAGTTGGAGGGGAGAAAAAATATTTTTTTTTACTGGAAAGCGTGTTATGTGAGGAGGATAAATATGAAAGGTGTAAAAGAAATTTTTTAGGAAGCGTGTTATGTGAGAGATGAATAGGAAGTAAAAAATAATTTTTGCAACTGAACACGGCCGACGAGAACTGCAGCGTTAATCTGTCATATTTTTTTTTATCGTTCATTAATTACAAAATACTTTAGCTGCAACGTTGCTCGCCGATGGAGAAAACCTAACTAGTAGGTTCTTTTATAAGTTTATTACAACATTCAACTTAGCGGAATTAAGGCATTTTTTCACCGGGTTAGCTAAGCCATACGAACTTTTATTATTCCTTAACAAAAATGCTGGCTTCGCCTGGCTAGGACAAGTCCGTCGTGCCCGCCAGTAATGGACAATGGACTAACCTCAGCCCCTATCCGTTCCGAAAGCTACCCGTTTCGGCCCTTTCGGCCGACACCCACAGTCAATATCCGTACGCGTACACCAAATACTGTTGCCCACCAATGGACCAGCACCAGCACACGCCGCGCGCGAACACGTACCACGCGTGTTCGTCGCCGTGGTGTCCGGCGGTCCCCGCACTCACTCTCCGGCCCGAGCTGAAAACCGCGACATGATTACGACGGACATGTGCAGGCGTGGCGGGCTAATAACGGAACACGAGCGCGTTGGATTACTTTTAATCCACTCCCTACTCCCACTTCTCCACACACACACATCATCACTCGTAAACTAACCCCCGGCGAGGCCACGCTTCAGAATTCAGATCGTCGTTGACAGATCTCCGCCGTGTCGGCCTTGCGTCCCCCCGTCGAGGCGGGAGCGATGAGTGAAGCGGAGGCGCCGCTCATCACGGAGCCGGTTGCGGAGGAAGGACGCGGCCCTCGCGGCTCCACGTCCACCGGTGAGGGTCGCTCCGGCAGCGGCGCGCGGGGCTCGAGGCAGTACCACCGCCGCGCGGACGCGCTCGCCTACGGCGACCGGTACCAGAAGGCGGCCGCCCTCGTCGACCTCGTCGGTTCCCGCTCTGCTGCCTCCCACTGCTCTCGCTCTCTCTGCTGTGCCTCGTCAAGCGAAATGCTATGCTGCTTTGCTGCAACTGAAAATTGAGGTGCTGGCTGAGCTGTTGGTCCGTTGGGTGGGCTGGTAGGTGAGGTGGCGAGTGGATGAATGGTGTTTGGCGAATCGCCTGTTCGAGAGCTTCGTGCTTCCATAGTGCAATGTAACATGTGTTGAGCTGCGGGAGTCCGCGTGGTTGCATAAAAAGTTGTTTCAGAGTTTGTGACCTGTTTATTATGGCGAGATGAGGCTGAGGTGCTGCTTCATTTGTGTTTAGTTTCAGGTGTTTTAGAGTGTTAACGTGCCAGTGCTTTGTGGAGTTGACTAGACTGCGTGGGTTCCATACCTTCTTTTTTTAGATTGACCGTGCCTTCCATGCTTTGGAGACGATGCAAAGCTGTGCTATGTTTTTTTTAGCGAAAAAGCTGTGTTATGTTGTAGCCATATTTCACAAGTTATTTTGCTGTTCAGAGTTAAAATACATTTGACACAAAATGTTTAGCTTAGAGAATATTGATATTGTTTTAGGGTAAAAAACATGTAAATATTCCTCAAGAATAACTGAAGAATACAGATTGAAGCTTATTTGGCAATCTGAAATTAGGCTTTTATTCCTTTTTTTTTGTATATTTTTTAGAATCTCATTACATTTTTTATTCACAGGCAGAAGATGGTGTCGGTATACCCGAGGATGTCTTGAATGACACAAGGTTTGAGAAGGCCATGCGGTTTTATTTCGTGTATCTCCAATTGGATTGGCTGTGGTCACTTAACCTATTTGCTTTGATTCTATTGAATTTCCTTGAGGTTAGTTCCAGAAATTCCAGTATCCATTTGTTATGTCTCTTAGGTCAAGAGATTGACCTTGTGTTACTCTTAGCTGGAACTAGGAATCTTAAGTGTAACAAATTTGCTTTGGCTACAAAATGACACACCATCGGCCATCGCAGGGATCATTACATACAGCATTAAATAAGATATTTCATTTGCATTTGCAGAAGCCTCTCTGGTGCCAGAACTATGCCCCGGATACTTGTGATCAAAGGGATCTTTACTTTCTTGGGCAGCTGCCATACTTAAGCAAAACAGAATCACTTATATATGAGGTAAGGTTTCCTTGATTCGAGTAGTGCTTCTGTGCTTAAGCAAGAACTTAATTACACTATTCTCAAAGCAGTATGGTTTATAGTGGAGTAGCGGGTAGTTTGTGTGAGACCATGTGTATGGAATAACTACGTTCAGTTCCCTGAAGTACTGTTCTACAATTTGTTTCAGTTGAGCTATCAATCATAGTATGCAGATACATGTGTTTTGATTGAAGAACATATATTACTTGCAAGCAGTCTGGAAATACTTGTAAGGAGTATGGAAATCAGACCTTGATGTTGTTTGCTCTTAATTTCAGGGGATTACCCTTGTAGTTCTTGTCTTGGATGTCTTCTATCCACTTTCCTATGAAGGATTACATCTTTTCTGGAAGAGCTCTATGAATAAATTGAAGGTAATACACCTTTCTTCTCTAATGTCTTCCTGGATACATATCAGAAAAGACCTGAGTTTGAATATTAACTAATTCATAGTTATGGGCTTGAAATATTGAAATTAGGTTCATTACATTGTAGTATCTTCCGTCCATTGAAACACTGAGTGGCACTTTGTAATGCATTGTCAAATTTTTTTGTACTTTGGTTAACAACACTCATGCATATTTGAAGTGAACATATGTGTCCATCATATAATGTTTATAGGTTTGTAAATAACTACAATAGGTTTGTATATAACTACATGCTAAAGTTGAGTTTTGGAGACCAAGTCATTATCCAACATGTTTTTTTTTTCTTTTAGTGGAGTAAAGGACCAAGAGTAAATAGAGGCAATAGAGTAGACATTTGGTGGTGCATAGATGTTGACTTGAAAGAGTTATAGTAGCCTCTATACATTGTGATTTTGATGCAAATGAATATGAGTTGAAAATAGAGAATGCTGTTTAGTTTTCTGTCGTCATGAGTTCAAACAGAAAGGCAACCTAAAAAAAGAATGGATAATGGAGAAATATTCAAGCAAAATGATTTGGAACATCTCTGGCTCTTATCCGCTACAACATATTTTGGCAAAGTAGAATGTCATTTTTATGAAATAGTATACATAGGAGCATATGCTTCATTTTTGTGCTAATTTAGTAAATATATATCTGTTGTTACACTCGGCATAAGTTTTTTTATTTCCCAAAGTTTGTATTGGATGAGATCAACATGAACTACTTAAATTCAGTCAGTAGCATACTGGCTTAGCACAGGTCTAGATCCTTTTTGAGTTTTTCATTTTAGATAGCACCTATATTCAAGGAGAATATGTTTTTTTTCCAGTTTTACTAATTACTGTAATGGGTTTGGATATGCATTTTTGCTGTTCCAGCCATCGTAATTTGATGGTTCTGCTTTGTATTATAGGTTCTTCTTCTCTTCATCTTAACATGTGACATCTTGGTGTTTATGTTTATCACTGGACCTTTCAGAATAGCTCCCTACATCCGTGTTGCATTTCTTATTATGACTATCAGGTATGTGTTTTATCTGCCCAAACTGATGCTGCTTCGGCTACCATAATGAACATAATAGGTGGTGCTTCCAACTGAATCCATGTATAACTGATGCCAAATAGAAAGGTCCAGATGCGGGTCATACTGTTTACAAACAAGGAGATTGAGCCACACATACACATGCAAACAGCATATTCGTTTTTTAGTTGAGGATTATTTTGTGTTCCACACTGATTGATATTCTTTTCTGCAATAGGGAACTGCGGATGTGTGCTGTTACACTGGTTGGTATTGTTGGGACATATCTTAATGTTTTGGTAAGATTTCTTCATTACAAAATTCCACTTATGTTATCATAGATCTATATATTTACAAGTTGAGTTCAGGATAAACCATGATTTCTCCAATGCCTATAGAGCACAATTCACAATGACAAATCTTAATTTTAGTTAAATGGTATGGAGTAAGAGTTACATGCAGAGTGGCTACTAATTTTTTGGGTGGGTACCATCATATAAATAAGGTGGGTTGGTGGCTATCTATATTTTCCAAAATAAAAATAAAGAGTGGAGGGTAATATTTTTTTAAAAAAAAACTTTCGTAGGACGCTCTGTTATTGTTCAAAGAGCATATTCCAACCTAGCCATTTCAATGCAAAAAGAATCTTGGATAAATTGTGTCTGGAAATTATTTTCTTGATTTTCAGCAAAATGAAATTTAGATTACCTGTGCTTTGAAATACTAAAAGTGATCTCTGCTGAATGCTGATAAAGGATTATAGCTGTTTCATCTATGAATGCTGTGACACCTGTCCAGCGGCTTCCTTCTAGGGGCAAAAAAACAATAGAATATACAGGAACATGGTGGGATATCTCGGTTACACGTATATTTGCTCGTAGTTCTTTGTGCTTTTCAATAGTATAAATTAAGTTTTTTTTTCGTAATCAACCTTGCACTAAATACTTTTTGAGGTGTAGTTATGATGATAGTTGTAGCTAAGGTGGTCATTTTTTTCTATCTGCTGTTGACTTCATCATTTACCAGCTGTGCACTTCTTCATGTTGAGAATTGAGATTGCTTGCATCAGTGCACATTAACTTTCCAGTTTCATCATATATTTTGCTATCTGCATTTCTAGGCTCTTTCACTGTTGTTCCTATTATTTGCAAGCTGGCTAGCCTATGTAATATTTGAAGACACACCACAAGGAAAGACCGTTTTTACATCATATGGTACAACACTATATCAGATGTTTGTCCTCTTCACCACATCCAATAACCCTGATGTATGGGTCCCTGCTTACAAGTAAGCTCCGCGTCACAATTACTGAAGCATATATGATAATTCATTCTGATGCGCTGATATATGCTTATTTGAGCAGGAGCTCTCGTTGGTATGCCCTATTCATTGTTATCTATGTGCTGTTAGGAGTTTACTTCCTAACAAATTTAATTCTCGCCGTCATTTATGATAGCTTTAAAGAGCAGGTAGATTCCTTCCTTACATCCTAATTATTTCGATCATTAGTATTTTCTTATATTCTAAAATCTGCTGTGTTCTTGCTATTCCAAAAAGTAATTGAATGCACACATAGCATGGTTTTTGTGATCCAGCTAGCAAAACAACTTGCTCAGATAGACTCTATAAGGAAAACTATTCTACAGAAGGCATTTGATCTCATTGATACCAATGTGAGTGCTCTTTGTTTGTGTTCCGCTGGACACATATCTACCATTTCACTTAGCAGTAATACCATTTACCCAGTTACTTTTTACTGTTTTGCTGCTGATAGTTTGATATTTCTTTCTTGTCTTTGTGTGCATCAGGGTCAGGGCTATCTCAACAATGAACAGTGCATATCATTACTTGATGAGCTAAACAAGTACAGGTAACCAAAGCATCTCCGATAACTCTCTGGGATATTACATTATGCAAAATCATCCTCTTGCATCATATCTTTTACTGTTATAGAGAAATTCAAGATAGTTTTAAATTTTTTTAGTAATGACATTAAATATCAGTATATTTTATTTTGACACACTAACTGTATATTGGCATAGTTTAAAATTTCTTTTTGTTTTCATCTCCATAATTTACTAATACCTTCTATTTACTTTATATCCTTGTTGCTTTTTTTTTTGGAGCTGCCCCTTGCCTTCAGAGTTCTATTCAGTCCTTCAAGGATCTCGTCTATGGCAGATGGCAGGGGCAAAGGGCTGATTGCCCTAGATTTAGGGAGGTTGTTGACTTGTTGGTCTAGTGTGGGGTTGCTTGTTAGCCCGGTCATGTCCTTTGTTGCTGTTTTTTTGTAGATTACTTTTTTAAGTTCGGTTTCTCTCATCCCACTCTGGTCCAAGGTGAGATGTTGCCTTTTGTAATTGGGCCTTTTCACTCTCTTAATACAAAGGACACAGTTCTCCTGCGTGTTTGAGAAAAAAATCCATGTTGCTTTATGTACTGTATATCCTCAACGTTTGGCGCTTGTGGCCATGGAGGTTTTTACCCAGGCACATGGGTGGAGGTGTAGTCTTTGGATTGATAATCAGTAGCGTGCCTGTACTCTATTTACTTTTTTTGGCCGTGTGTATCCTGGTTATACAGAGGCCAGGAATGTTTTCCAAGGTCTTGTATCATCTCGATGTAAAACCTTGAAAAATTAATAATATTTCCCTTTATAAAAAAGTACTGCATATCCTTCTTGTTGGTGGCTGAGTTTTATCTCTAGCCTACAGTTTTCTTGGGACTAAAAGGCTCTGTTTTTGTTGTATACACAATCTAAAATGTCCTCATCTATTTGGGCCATTCACATCTAAACTCAGAACCAATTTTGTGCAAGTAGGATCGTTTGGCAGCAAGAAATATTGATGCATTAAACGCATCATGTAGTGGTTTTGTGCTTTTCTGTTTTGCATTTTAGGTGTTACTGCTGATACAAACATGATAACTTTTTTTTTGCAATAGAACTTTTAGTTTTAAGTTAGTTTACTTGACCTTTTCCTTATGCATCTTAATATAGTAGTGAGCATGCAAGTTAAAGATGGTACTTTTGCATAGAAATCATTGGATTCCTGCTGGTTTTTGGATCATAACGGCCTTATGTCTCATGTCATGGAACCTCTTTTTAGATCATTGCCCAAGACTTCAAGGGACGATTTTGAACTAATCTTTACCGAGCTTGATCAGAGTGGTGATTTCAAGGTATGCTGTGTTCTTATATTGTAATGCCCCCAAAACGGTTAGTTACTATTGTATTTAAGTATCAGTTTTTTTTCCCTTCTAGTGACTTATCTAATGCCTATTGGAAGTTTTAAGATTTGAAACAAATTTACTATGAATAATCAAAACTCATCTTGAGTTGGAATGCTATTGAGCTCCAAAAATGCTGTGGTCTGCCTATTTATTTGGTATTTTTCTAGTGCATTTGAATTTCTAGCATTTATAAATCAGAAAATAAAATATTTTCATATTTTTCTGAGTTCATTAGTAATTTGCATCACGATGAAGAAAGTAGGCCTTACTGAGTCCATCTGGTGGAAGATGTCAGCGTGCATACTCTTTTGATGCATGTTCACGTTTAAGAATTGGTTAAAATTGAATTTGAAGATTCTCTTCTATACTTCATTTCAAGTATATGGACTGTGCTTTAGAAAAGAAAAGGGGAAAATAATACGGGTTAGTATTGATGAATTTGAATTGTATTCCCCTATACAGGTTACCGCGGAGGAATTTGCTGACTTATGCAATACTATTGCCATAAAATTCCAGAAAGAACCACCAGTATGTTGTTCTTCAGATGCTCATAATTCTATGCTTATTCTATGTCATGAATTGTTTGCTTAAATTTGGACTAGGTTTGATTCAATGTGAACCAGAGAGTGTTGAATTTTAATTTTTATAATTATAAAAGTAAAAGCTATAAAACAGCATATTCAGACTTATAATTTTATGAAATCCAGTAAAAAAATTTTTCATGTAAACAAGAGAAAAACATTTACTTCGCACCATCTAATGTTTGGTTACAGCTATATACCCCCCCCCCCCCTAAAAATACTCTGGCTTCCTTCCTGCTTGAAAAACACTAACTGTTTGCGCTAGTCACAGATTCTTTTTTTTTTCTCGAAAACGCAGGAGAGCTGCGTATCATTTCATTAAGAAGAAGAGCTGTAGGACAACAACACATACCCAACACACCCCCACACACACAGCCACTAAGTTACATTCGCGCCACGTAGAAATGGAAACAACTAAACACGACCAAAAGCCCCACTAGATTCCTGCTGGGCCCCTTGCTGCAGGGAGGCGTGAGAGCTCCCTAGCGCTGGCCAGACTCCATAGATATCTTTCTTCCTCAATCAACGTTAAGGTCCTGGACACATTTGGCAAAGCTCCATTGAAGACACAGTTGTTTCTCTGCTTCCAGATCATCCAGGACCTCAGAATTATAAGTGAATTCAGTCCCTGCCTGAAGATCGATGGAGCTAAATTATCTGTTCTGATCCACCAGTCCTCAAACGAAGTGTCATCGGCTTGTGATACCAGAGTTGAGAGCCCCACTTTATCAAGCATGCTAAACCAAATCTGCCTCGAAAAAACACAACCAATTAGGATGTGTTGAATGTTCTCCTTATCTTGATCACATAACACACACCTCACTCTCGAAAAAACACAACCAGTTAGGATGTGTTGAATGTTCTCCTCATCTTGATCACATAACACACACCTCACTGAATGTGGCATGTTCCTCTTAGCAAGGCGATCCGCAGTCCAGCAGTGGTTATGGAGTGCTAGGCACAGGAAAAATTGAAATTTCTTAGGTGCCCAAGAATTCCAAATGAGTTTCCAGGGATGGGACTGAATGGCGCCGACCCAAAACGGCATATATGCCGACTTTGCAGAATATTGTCCAGCTTCTGAGAGCTTCCATCTATGCACGTCCAGAGCACCAGGGGTAAGTTGAGCCTCCTCCATTAGATCGAGTGATCGACCAACCTGAATAGCTCTGCTAGAGCAGCAACACCGAGCGCCCCCTAAATGTCCTGGACCCATTGGTCCTCATTTAACGCCTCCCTGACAGTTCGCTTGTTCTTACTTCTCTTTACAACTTGGGCAAACAGGCAAGGAGCACCCTGAATGTCCTGGACCCATTGGTTCTCATTTAACGCCTCCCTGACAGTTCGCTTGTTCTTACTTCTCTTTACAACTTGGACAAACAGGCAAGGAGCAAGGGCAGCGATCGAAGAACCATTTATCCAATTATCAGTCCAGAAGAGTGTGTTGTTACCATCTCCCACTGTAGTCTCCATGGCAATCAAGAAGAGGGCCTTAACCGACTCATGAACCTGGATAGGGAAGGCAGCCTACGGCTTGTCAGGTTGTGTTTTGCACAGCCACAACCATCTAGTTCTTAATGCCCATCCCAGGAATTTGAGGTCGTGAATGCCCAGCCCCCCCAGTTCCAAGGGACACGCGACTTTCTGCCATGCCAGTAAACAGTGCCCTCCCTTGGCTTCTTTTCACAGATTCACAGTAGAAAAATATGACCATCACCGATGTAAACTTAAAGTTCAGTTCAGATTAATTTTATTAGTATTAGTTTGAGCCATTTGCTTTAGTGATGATCTCATTCTGTTGTAACCAACATTTACACTTGTTCGATTTAACGTTGTACACGTGTTTGCAGCCTTCTTATTTGGAGAATTACCCTTCTTTCTACCATTCACCACAATGTGAAAGGTTGAAATCCTTTGTACGGAGTCGCATGTTTGAGTATATTGTTGTCTCTGTTCTTCTGGTGAACTTAGTCGCTGTCATTATTGAAACAACGGTATGATACTGGCAGTATGATTTTATTTTTGTTCACATTTTACATTTGACTCAATCTCATAATCATCATTCATGTTTTGTTATTATTTACCTGGCAGTGTAAAGTGTTGATTTCCCCAATAAATATTTTTTATGATCTATAATGTCCATTCTTCTGAGAGTTTAAATATTTTGTATGTTTGGAACCTATGCAGAAAACTTCAAACAATCAGTGTTTCTTCACAAATTAAAAACTTCAAAGAAGTTTCATTATTCATATTCATGTTAGCTCTCCTAATACGACAGGATTCCTCTTCTAATAAAGAATATACATTACAATTGTATTGGTTAAAAAGTTTAGATGAGTTTTACATTTTAGATGAGTTTTGCAAGTATCGAGGGGATTTTAGTAGTTTCTAAGAAGCATGAATTTGTTTCTTTTTCTGCTCCCCTCTCACAGTAACATCTTATGTGGTGCAATATATCAAGTGCAGTATGTTTTCCAAGTGGTGGATACCACAATAGACAATACTACACTTATTATGACTTAGTTGTGGGTCATCGTCCGAGCACTTGCATGACAATGAACATAAAAAAAAATACAACATTTTATAGGCATGCCCACCATATGCTTCTACCATCAAAGTTATTGATCACATGGCAAAATGAGCAGCCTATGTTTGCTTTGTTGCATTGAAAGCCATGATTCTTCGATATCTGATTTCTCTTGAAACAAAATTTGTATAACAGTATAAGTTAGCCTTTCTTATACAACTACAAACGTGGAATGAATTAATGACCTTGTGTACGAGAGTCTTAGACAAATCATATGTGATCTGTTGATTGATCTTTGCAGCTAGATATAGAGAACAGCTCTTCACAGAAAGTGTGGCAAGAAGTTGAATTTGTCTTTGGTAAGTATATTTGGTTGAACATGTCCTCAGCTGCACTGTTTTACAAGTATTACCTCTGGTGAAATTTGTCTTCTGTGCTTAATTTTGTCAAAGGGACATTTATCTTTCTGTGCCTGTTATAATAGCCTGATAGGATGTCGTACAGCATAGCGCTGGGGCAAAATATGAATCAATGCAATGATCTTTAGCGTGTCAACACAACTGAAAATGCTCAAAGCACACATCTAACTTCCAAGTTTTAAAACCGTAGAATCAATGATGGCGATTTTCAAACTAGAATTGCATCCCCACTAGAGAAATACATTGGCGAGGAGTTCAGGTTCAGGAGCAACAGCTTGAAGCCCATAAAGTGCTGAATTGACTTGTCATCTTGATCACAAAGAGGACATGCTATAGATGATCGAGACCTTGTTTCGCCAATCTATCTGTTGTCCAACAATGATTAAGTATGGCAAGTCAAATGGATAACTTGGACCACGGCCCCCCAAGATTTCCACTCTTCCATAGTGTGAATCTGACCAAAGTATGCATTGTAGGCCGACTTGCTGGAGCACACCTCTGAATTTGAAAGTTTCTGAATGCATCAATCTTCCAAGCCTTCCTGAAGTTTTGTTCCTTCCATGATATCTCAAATTTGTCAGTATTCAAAAATATAACTTAAAGATAAGGCTACCTTGATATCCGACCCAGCTGTGATCATGGAGAGGTCCTTGCATTGTGCGCTGGTTAGTTGCCTTTTTAGGAACTGCAGCTAGTAAGTGCGGAGCTGATTCAGCAATGTTTTTATAATAAGCCAACGATCTGACCAGGGCTTTGTATGGCAACCATCCCCAACTATTGTGATCATAACCATGACAAACATGTTTCTTGCACTTGGGTAGATTTGAATTTTTAGGCCTGCCCAAGATCGACTTGATTCAATTTTTTTTTGTTTTTTTAACCATAACCATCTCATCTGGAGGGCCCAACCCAGTGTGTCTAAATTTTATATGCGCCAGCCACCATATTGAATTTGACTGCTCACTCATTGCCAAGAAACCAGGCAGAAAACACTATTAACTTTCTCTTTCCCTTTCCCTTTCCAAAGAAACCTTCTTCGGAGTTTATTGATGGTAGTCCACTTAGGAAGGTCCACCATAGCAATCATGTGATTGATGGGAGTTACAGTGAGCACAACTTTAACCATGATAAACCTGTCCACCCGTTTTTTTTCGAGAATACGCAGGAGAGCTGTGTATCTTTGTATTAAGAAGAAATTAAAGTTTTTTTTACAACGCGGGCCTGTTTGGCACACGCGCACGGGGTACAAACTCGAAGGGACTATACGGCAAAAGATACAACCAAAGAACACATTTCTGCTAATTTAGCAGGTATTGGCCCCATTCACCTGCTGGCTGGTCTGCATCAGAAAGAGCCTGAGCTGCCGGGAGAAGGTCGGGCATGATCGCGAAGTAGTGGCCGTCCAAAGGTCCCTTGAAGATGGCCGCGAGCTCTGGCTGTTTCTCACCAACGACAATAGCACTCTCCGGGGGCGCAAGGCCCACTTTACGCATCACAAGCATTTCACCCTTCTTCGATGCGCACACCATGGAGTTCAAAGGTTGGTTAGCCAACCTCGCGCTGCGATGAACAGGAGTTGCCGGAGTGGTGGTGCTTGGAACAGCCCTGTTTCTGCCTCTCCTGCCCGGCAAACTCGCCAACGGAACCTGCAACGTTTGAGTGACGCTAGCAAGGAAAGCTGCAGTTGCGGCCTTTGCTTACTCGAGGCCAGGTTGCATCTTGGCGCGCTTGTTGGCTGATTCGCCACACCCAGGCCGTCTTGCCGTTGGTTGGCCGGCTGTAGGAACTGCGTGGACCTCCTGGCCTGAGGGCTCTGTAGCCAGCCCATCTTAGGTCCACCCGGTTTATGAATGAAGCCTTCCTGCATCTACATCCTTTCATAAATACAGTGGTTCTAATGGTGCCCCTTTTCCCCTCTAACAGAAACCTCTAGGGTTGAAATCCTTGTGCCCAAAGCATGCCAATATTTTAACATGGGATTGCATGTTATGTTTTGTAAATTGCAATGCTTCTGCACATTAAGCACCACCATGGTAAAATAGATGCAGAAGACCCATATCGTATCTCGTGAAGCCCATTAGAAGGATACCATAAATATGCAAGTCCTCCATTTATGAACTGGTCTATGAATTTTCTTTGTGCGGTAACATACAACAGGACTAGTACCGCTATGAAAATTCCATGTCCTCCATTTCTTCTTTCTTTGTCATCTTGATATTCCCTGTTCGAAACTAACTGAGCATTTGAAGTGTTTCAATGAGGGTGCTATTTCATCCTGGAGGATACAATTTCTGAAACATTTATTTAACCATTGAACCATATATTCCATTTTCCTTGTTATCATGAGTCTTAATACTAAAACTATGCTTCAGGATGGATCTATGTTGTGGAGATGGCACTCAAAATATTTTCATTAGGATTTGCTGCCTATTGGATGGAAGGACAAAACAAGTTCGATTTTGTGATTACTTGGACTATATGTAAGTATGCTCCCATTTCTAGAAGGGAGTTTATTTGTACTCGTCCATTATTTTTGTCCTCGTGAATTGTTAAAGAACAATACGTGCCCTGGGAAATATTTGGTTCAAAATAAAATTTCCATTTTTAAAATGAAACATCTTAATTTCTTTAGTTATGCACTATGAAATTTTACATCGAACTCTCAATTTTATGTAATAATAGTGTACATGATTATAGTAAACTTATAGATTGCCGTTTGTATTTTTGGATCTGATTTGAGTGGTAATCAACTTCCCTAATCCAACCCATGTTCTTACTGAAGAAACATGATCGTGCATTCATGCTAGATATGGATGCTTGTTAAGATGTAAATTCTTCTCTCCTTTTTTCTAGAGCACTGTATAGCCTTGTATTAAGATTTTTTTAAAGCGCCTTGTATTAAGATGGTAACGAAGACAGCTGGGAAAAAGTGAAAATAATAACAACGAAGTGCATAAGCCACAAAATGATAATCATTTGTCTATATAGCAATCTGAGGTGCACAGAAACATTTTCTTTATATTTGGGGAGTTTGGACACATCTGTTATTTTCTCACTGTAAACAAGTTCATGCTTGTTAGCTGTATTATTATTGAGTTGTTTATTTTATTTTTGTGAGGGCATCTTCTGAAGTCATAGTGTTCTTTTTATAGAAACATATGTCACTAGATGATTGTAGTGTCTATTATCTAACATCCTGTTTCTGTGTAGTTATTGGAGAGACCCTGACATTCGCATTCCCATCAAAGCTCCCTTTTCTTTCAAATGGAGAATGGTAATGTTACTGTTGTGCATGCGTCACTTTCCAAAATTAAGTGAAGTCGTAAATTTTCTCCTTACAAGTATGGCACTACACCTTTTCATTTTTTTTCCCAATTCCTGGAAACTGAATGACAAGATGCTACCTTGTAGAAAGTAGGAATAAGAACTCAGCCCTACCATAATGTTCTATGGTAAGGCCTAGAGGTAACACCGTAACACAGCATAACTAAACAGAGTCAGTATGCTTGTGAGGAAATCTTTTTTTTTGAACTGTTTGTGAGGAAATCTTCATTATGCTAGTATGCCATTATTCAGTTCACTTATATTGTCATTGCAAGAAGTCACTCAAGAACCTGCCTTGTTATAATCATGTGACCTATATGTGGTGACATAATGCTGTACTTCATAGCATTCCTGTATTTCTTAAAAGTTTAAATTCAACATTTTGACCCTAAGTCCTGTTTCAAGGGGATACTCCCCCCGTCCCAGAAAACATGTAATTCTCGCTTCCCAATAAATTCCAGAATCTTAACTTTGACCAATTATAAATAAAAAATATAAATATTTATCAGATAAAATATATATCATTAGATTCATTTTTAAATGTAGTTTTTTAATAAATTTATTTAGAGCCATAAATATGAATACATTTTTCTAGAAATTTGGTCAATCATGAACTACTTTAACTGGCACGCATCCCAAACATGCATGTTCTTTTGGGACGGACCTAGTACAATGCTGAGAAAACTCTCATCTGTCAACTCCTTATTTTTTGCTGCAACAATCTTATTATCAAATATGTGATTCAATTTCTTTATTTTCCCTTGGACAGGATTCGATATCTTCTCCTTGGAAGGATGTTGCGTTTGACACGAATTTTGTTGCAAGTTCGGCGTTTTAGAGCATTTGTTGCAACATTCATTACTCTGATGTCTAGCTTGTTGCCATACTTGGGGACTGTGTTCTGTATACTCTGTGTATACTGCTCCATTGGATTGCAGGTACTAATATACCTGTGCTTCCCCGTGTTAAGTTTCATGCATAAACTAGTTCACCTCAAAGCTTAATTATTATAAAAAACACAAGTGTAGTGTTTTAGCTAGGTCTACAGTGCGGATATCTTCTTTTGCTATGCTTAAAAGTTACTCGTAACAGCTGTTGCTTGAACCATTCCTGAGCTGAACTACATTTGTTCACTGTTGAAGCATCATAGGCATTTTGGCATCTCTATGTTGTTCATAAAGTGATAAGTTGATGCTCTTTTGTTTGCAGATTTTTGGAGGAATTGTGTTTGCAGGAAACCCGAAGTTGGAAAAAACAGATCTTTTTGCTAACGAGTATCCTTTTTCATTCTTGTTTTCCACTTAGAGTCATAGACTCCCACAGTTTGTCATGTCTCAATCTCACATAGGTTCTACACTAAAACACCAACCGTGCAATCAAAATGTAATTTGCCCCGTCATTCTCATTTTTTCAAGGGAAGTCATTCTCATTTATGACCCTTGACATATTCAGTTATCTTCTTTTTAACTTCAATGACTACCCAAGTGGTATGGTTACTCTGTTCAATTTGTTAGTGATGGGAAATTGGCAGGTCTGGATGGAGGTAAGAATATCTCAAGCATCCTTATGCTACAGTCTGCTTTGTTCTTTTTTTTTGTTGTTGTCTGATAGGTATCTGTTTAAGTTATTCTTTTAGATTGTCTAGAAGTATCTTGTATTGGGTAACGTGCTTAATCCAATTCCTAACCTTTCCCATTGTTTTCAGAGCTACGCGTACCTGACTGGAAGTTCTTGGAGCCTGGTTTATTTTGTCAGCTTTTACCTTATTTCAGGACTACTGCTACTTAATCTGGTACGATATTGATTTTTTTTCTTGTCCACTTCATCCAAGGCAGCTTTGTTAGTTATGATTATGATTGGTTTTCCCTTGGCTTTAAACTTCGTTGATGAATGATTCTTCAGAGTATGCTTTAACTGTAATATTTTTTGCTTTCTAGATTTTAGTTACTAGGTGGTATTGCAAAGAAGAATTTCTGACATATTGTGTTTTCTCTTTTCAGATTGTGGCATTTGTGCTGGAGGCATTTTTTGCTGAGATGGACCTGGAGAAAACTGGAGAAGCTGACATGCAGGTTAGACTATTTTTTCTTTCATGAAAAATATCATTACACATTACTATACTCAGAAAACCAGCAGTATGTCTGTGAGTAACCATGTCACCGTTTTTGCTTTAGAGGCCAGAAAACTGTCCAGTTTTAACTTTTATATTGCCTCTTCTGTATATCATAGTGCCACAAAATTATTTGTAAAAGCTAGAAAATTTGTATCCCTACTTCTCTGAAGTTTACTTGCTTACTACTTGGTTTGGTTAGGGAGCTTGACTATACTACAAATTACCAACACATCTAACACTAAAGCCATTTCGAGAGTTCCACACTCATTTAATAGGACGTCAGATAAGCAATTTGGATGACATGACAAAACTTCAAAGAAAAGAGATGAAAGTTTCATGACTTCATCTAGATGAAACACTATGTACATTATTTCCAAGTCATATTGTGTTACAATTAAATGAATTAAGCACATTGGAAACATCAAATTGAATGAGCACTATAGGAGTTGTTTTATTCATGGTTCGTTGTACTCTGAATGACGTGGTAGTCTTGGAAATAGAAACCTCCACCGGAAATGGCATAGCATGGTTTCTGTCCAAACACTCTTTTCTTTTCGAAAGTTGTGCTGCCCAACTTGCTAGAGAAGAAGTTGTCATTGTTTTTCTCGTGTTTGCCACCAAGGCTAATCCCAATACTGGATTTCACGTCACGTTCTCCAAAAACGACATGCCACATGATTGAGAAAATGATACAAACCTTAGCGCAATCCCAATGCTCTATGTAGGATGGTTTTCACAACATTAGGCCCTGTTCAGATTCCCTAAGAAAACACTATTCGTTCCAACTTTTCACTATCACCACCCTTACAAAACACGCTTCCCAGCAAATGCTTCAGTGTTTTTTACCCCAATCTAAACACAGTGAGCCACATAGCTCTCTGCCTCTCTCTCTCGAACCCTCCCGTCCCCATCTACAGTTGAGAGGAGAGAGGGTGGTCGCAGTGGTTTCCGCCGGCGAGGCCCTTATTTCTTTCACCTCCGCCGGCCTTCGGGCCGATAGGAAGGGTAGGAAATCGAGGCGCTCTCGTCGGCGGGTAGTTTAGGTCCCTACCCTTTAGGGTTAGGGTTAGGTTTCCGGCGGCGGCGTCAATGGAATAAGGTCCTCCTGTGTCTTTCCTCGCCTCGATGGCGTCTCGCTCCGGTGCCGTCGACAGGCGCGTGGAGGTGGAGTCGGCTTCTGCCGACTCTAGTACAGGAGTCTGCTGGCCTCTTCTTGCTTCTCCGTTTGGCGAGGTGATGAGGGGGGCGGCTGTCTGAGTCATGGATACGGGCGAGGCTGTGGTTTGGCGGCAAGGTGGTGGAGGAGACGTCTTCAACGGCTCCACGACGGCTGTTGCGGTCGCCGGCGAGCGGCGGCTCTGGCCGGATGGGGTACGGGGCGTGGCCCCGATCGACTGGGTGAACTGCTTCTGCGCATCTACTACGGCTCGCTTCAAAGTGTTGGCGCGATCTCGCTTTGGCGAGGGTGGTGCCCCTTCCAACTTCGGGTTGGCGGCGATGGCCGGATTTTCTGCTGCCAGCGCCGGCTGGCGGTGGTGAATCTTGCTGGTTGTGTAGAGCAAAGGGCTAGGGACTTGTTTGTCTTTTCTTGGTTTTCTAGGGGCCCTTTTGCTCTTTTGGTGGGACAGCTGTCCTGTATCCTCTTGAATATACCTGTATGCGGACGTGTATTTGTACTCCTCCTTAACTTTTAATACAGGTATGTTTGATAAAAAAATTATAGAGCCACATAAGACTTTAGTTTATGTAGCACGATAGTAAATATAAATAAGAGAAATGAAGAAACTGGGTCTCTTGCAAGATCTGGATAATAAATAATAAATATAGACACCACTCATATACGCTATGAATGGAGACTTGAGACTGTCCCTACAATATACAGTATCATGGTGTGCTTTCTTAGAAAGCACAAGCCAATTAGTTAGTGTCTATGACAGTTAGCCCGAAACACGTGAATGAATTTCAAAAGTTTGTTTTTGTGCCCAAGTTGTATGAAGATGCTTTCGTTTCTCCATTCTTTGGCATGTCATGTCATCAAACTATCCTATGCCGCTAATTAATGACCATGGTATTACCCATTGGGACTTAAGTGTTTCATTATAGGCAATTACATGGATCAAACTCACTAATGTTTTGAGAGCATCTGTCCTTCCTCGCAGGATTCTACTCCCGAAGGGAGAAACAAGCGGCGATCTAGGCGGTAATCCACTTCTTTTTTTTTTTTCAATGTTTGTTTGTACCCTACTGTTGCAGCTTTTACTTACTCAGCGATGACGTGTTGCAGTGTGAAGACAAAGGGTACCATGGTTGATATTCTCCTTCACCATATGCTGAGTAATGAACTTGATGGATCTCAAACCAGTTAATAGCCTGTCTTCATGGTACGACCTGCCCTTTTTTCTTTCAACTTTGATCACGTACGGCAACCACGACACCTGTCATGAACCTCACCTGTAACATCTGTCATGAACCTCACCTTTCATCGTACAGCGTCAAGAGATACAGCGATACAGCTTTCTGTAGTATATAATATACTATTCGTGTATAGCTTAAAAGGTGTACTGATTCGGACAGATGCTTATTTATCTGCTATTTGAGTTGATATATGCAAGGGAGGTCAAGTCATTACGGTGTATTTTGCAACTCTTATGAAACTGAATGAACAGTTTTGTCTTTTGATTAGTTCACCTCTGACCTATAAAACCAGTTAGGGTCTGTTTAGAACACATGAATTCAAAACAGAGGAACAGGGAAAAAACGCAAGAATCGACTAAGCGACAAGTAGAAAACTATAGGATTTCAAAACACAGGAATGAAAAAATTGGGCTGTTTGGATTGCAGTAAAAAAATAATCTTCACACATCACATTGAACAAAATTACCTCAAACCGCTCCGCACGGTACGGCGAAGTACCACGCGACGCCGAGGAGGCCGTCGCCCGACGCCCCGACCCCGCGTACATGTAGTAGGACGGCTAGCATCACGCTCGGCACGTAGTTCCTAGCCCTGGCCGCATCGTACACGTGAGTCGCCACGCGGATCGCGGTGACCCCCGGCGAGATCGGCATTAGGCGTTCACGACGATCTGGGGCAGCAGGAACCCGTGCAGCACCGGCCCCGCGTGGTACGACGCGAGGTCCTGCCACAGCGTGGCCGGCTCCGGTGTCCGGATCGAGGCGGACGACCAGGCTATCTATCCCGCGCCGCGCGGCTGTTTCCCAGGTGGACGACGGCGGCCACGGCTCCCCCGAGCAGGTACGGGGTCAGGCACACCGCACACCCGCAGCGCCCTCCGCTGGGCGGCCTACCACGCCAGCTGAACAACGAGGGCGATCACCCGCGGAATGAGGATAGGCTGGGCCGGTCAGAGTGCTGTTCTGCTCGGCACATTTGAAGAAGGGAGGTGGGCTGGATGTGAATAGCTTAAGATGATACCATTTTCTTTTTTTTTATTTTAAGCGTAGAAATACGTGTATATGATTATACATGTATTTTTTTAAAAAAAATAGGTATTCAATGAATACCAGGTGGCCCCACAGCAGCTTGGGGGCAGGGAGTACCGGAGTAGGATGATGGGGCAGCGGCAACGAGCGTGGCAATGGAAAGGAGGAAGACGAAGCAGACCTGGCGAGTGCAATGGCGGGGAATTCTGGGAGGTGGGGGCCATGTGTGTTAGCTTGGTGAATCAATAGTATGCTGTCGAACCGCTTCCTCCTGATCGCGCGTGAGCAGAGAGCATTGAGGTGGAGCACGAGAGGGGCGACAAGCTGCCGAACATGACACGATCGAACACGAGAAGACATCATGCACAGTCGCACAGACGCGATCACGCCTAAG
This sequence comes from Digitaria exilis, assembly GCA_015342445.1. Lineage (NCBI taxonomy): Eukaryota > Viridiplantae > Streptophyta > Magnoliopsida > Poales > Poaceae > Digitaria > Digitaria exilis. The sequence goes on from JACEFO010002174.1 coordinate 931,221, forward strand.
AAGCACGAGAGGATAGATGTTTTTGTGCCGCGTGGGGAAACCTTTGAAGCTTTTGTAATGTTTATCCTCTTCCTTCTTATTATATGACCGAGATTACAAAAAGATCGCCGGCGACGTGAACGTGCGCACGCCTCAGATCACAGGGCACAACTAGCTGAACAAGTAGACAAACGTGACAAGTAAAAACACCCAGTGCGACAGGATTAGGTCCAACACGACACACCCCAAGAACAGGGCGACAAGCATGGTCATCGACATGGCACGAGGCGCCTCTGGGTTCTTATTGTCGTGGAGCATCTGGAGGACGATGAAGACGCAGAGCAGCGTAGTGGAGGCCGGCCACGCCCGGACGAGGCTCTGCACGTCCATGCTCCAGATCGACTCCGACACCTGCTGGCTGTTCATGGCGAGCTAGGTGATGACGGTCGAGAGCTGGGGCCGAGGAGGAAAATTAAAGGAATGGTGGTGATGGCCGGCGGTGGACAGGAGCAGGAGGGTGATCGAGCGCGCGCGTTTGAACCGGGAGAACTGTGACATGCTCTCGTTGGTGTGGCTGGCGTTTAAGTAGTGAGTGGTGAAGCCTGCCGTGGATGTGAGGGCCGGGGAGATGACCGACGACCGACCGAGTCATATGGAAGGTTTTCGTTGGTTAGAACTTTCGTAGCACTTATTCGGCTTCAGCATCCACGGTTCGTTAGGCCGGCCGCGACTCACGAGCGAAGAAAAGGAAAGGAAAGAAAAGGAAAGCCCATCTTCTGCGCGCACGTATCTGATATCCAGCGTGCGCGTCACGGCGTGCTCCAAATTCTATTAGGGTGTGTTTAGTTAAAAAAAAACACTATTCATCCAACTTTTCCCTATTTATCTCATCCATTCCACTCACAGAACACTACTCATCTACAGTGTATTTTTGTTGAGCAGTATATTTTCGAGGAATCTTTCCTCAATCTAAACACACCATAAAGTGTTGCAAGATTATTGACAGCCGCACCGAACACGATACAGAGGACGTGAGCTGTGTCACCTTCCCATGATCTATGCGTATACTAGAGCATGTTCCATCGGGGTTTGGTCCAAGGGGAGCTTACTCTGAAGGAGTTAGCGATGCTGCTTTCTCAACTGAAGCAGGTCGAGATGGTTCTTCCTTCCGATGTCCTAAATAGGAGTTAGCCAGTTGGGAGTAAAGAAGGAGAGTTGGGAGTTTGGATAATGGAGATGGTACGGTTTGGTTATTTGTCGACAATCGGGAGAGATACCATCACTGGCTTTGGCTGCTCTGACTAAGGTAAAAAAGACACCACCAGTTGTATTAGCATTTCCAAATCTGGGCTGGCCGTGGCCGTTGGGCCGCAGCTGGCAACGACGACGAAAAAGCAGTGCGAGATCCGGTGTGCGGTGTGCCACGATTCGCTACCTTTCTTCATTCCGTAGGGAGCGGGGAACAGACGGAGCAAAAGCTAACGACTTCAAACAGCACGCCGCACACGGCCGCTCGGCACCTCCCCGGCTCCCCCGTTTGTCCATGCGTCCGGTGACTTCCGTGCGTCCGCCGTCCGGCCGCCACTCGCCCATCTCTTTGACGTGCTACGTCTAAGTGTAGCGCCCCTGCCGCGGGATCGCGGTCGCGCGCGTTATTGGCTTGTTGCTGTTTTTGGCGCCCGCGTGCAGACGTCGAGGCTGCGGTCGCTGCAACGTATATACGACTATACGTTCGCCTCAGTGCTCAGCGTTTTGATTTGTAAGCCTGCACGACTAGAATTGTCTTGCTGATTTCTTTTATAGAAAAACCAAGTAAATTATTTGCATTGATAATACAAGAGCTATCAAGGTGTCTGTAGATTGGCTAGAAATCGATTTAATTAATTCGGAACGAGTGGAGTATATATATGTTCCTGGAAGAGTTTGTACTGTTCAAGGAAAACTTCAATCCAGCTAGGAAGACAGAAAAGTAAGCGTGGGACGAAAATATGCAAACTCGCGGGACGAAATCATGACAATCCTGTGGCTCTGAGCGTGACTAGCACTCTAGCAGTGTAGCACACGCACAAATGATCCAAGTTATCCACGCTCTGCTAGTTTTTCAAAGTAAACGTCAACCATTGCGATTCTTACAAAGCTGCTAGTCGAGAAAAATAAAATATACAATCTATTACGGCCATAGACATACTATATATATATATAGCTTTTTTTTTGTGACAGACATACTATATATAGCTGGTGAGTGCTCCACTGCCAGTGAAGATTCATGACAAGATACGGCGCGACAAAGAAATGCATCGTGCTATCGTGGTAATAATAACGACGACACATGGTTGGAAGTTGGAACAGACAAAGGCGACGACGCGACTCAGCCGGTAGTCCATCATCTTGACCCGTGCAAGAACAATTTGTGGAGCAAATAAAATAAGCCTCCAACTAAATATTAGAGACCATCTCGTAGTCACCCAGCCTCCTCCTCGGGGAAGCAGCAGGGAACAGAGGCGCCGCGACGAGACGAACCCGCTGCTGCAAGAAGAGCAGCACGGCCAGCATCGCCGCAACGCACGGCACGACGACGTCCCATCCGACGCCGAACCTGTCGAACCGTGGGCTCGCGTCGACGTAGGACGCCCTCATGCTCGGCACGTACCCCCACCCCCTGACCACGCCGTACACGTGTGGCATCGCCCTGACCACGGTGCCACCCACGTAGAACCACGGCGAGAGCGCCCTGACCCTGGCCCCGGCCGAGAGCGCGTTCATGGCTATCTGAGGGAGCAGGAACGCGTCCAGCGCCAGCCCAGCCGACGACACGAGGTCCTCCCACAGCGTCGCCGGCTCAGGGCCGATGCTGACTGTCAGAGAGTCCTCTAGGCGTGCGTTCATGGCGTGGAAGATGATGGTCAGTGCGCCTCCGATCAGGTACAGCGGCAGGCAGAGCCAGAGAGCTCGCCTCTCGGCGGCCGACGATGCCTCGGCTCTGGTTCGATCGATGTCCCTCTTCCGTGCTGTCAGGGCAAGCTGGATGAGGCGAAGCTGTAGCAGCAAGGCGATCAGCGTGGGCGCCCTCATCATGGCCTGGCTCAGCTCGTACGGCAAGTAGCTCCGGAACGGCACCGGCACGAACTGCCTCCTCCTGCTCAGGAACAGAGCCTCGGAGCTCACCACCAGAGGGGCAACGTACCCCAGAGCCAGGACGACGAGCATGGTGACCGACGTCGCGGCAGCTGCCTCGGGCCTCCTCCTGGCGTGAAGGATCTGTACGACGGTGAAGACGCACGGCAGCGTCGTGGAGATCACAAGCATGATGCTCTCTAGGTCGACCCTCGAGATCGACTCGGATACCTGCTCGGAGTACATACCGAACAGCGCGATCTCGATCTTGTCGAAGAAGAGAGGGTCCGTCGTCTTGTTCCTCAGGCTGCTGATCGCACCCTTCCCATGGCCCTGCCCCTGCGCCTTGTTTGCGTCCAGCGAGGCGAGATGAACGGTGATCAGTATCTGGCAGTCCGTCGTCGAGCCGCTGTGGAGCTCTCGGCAGGCCATCATGCACAGGACGCCCGTCTTCGGATCGAAGACACCTTCTGCTGTGATCCGGCGTTCTTCAAGGCTGACAGAGTAAAACGACGTGTTCTTGGGTCGCTCCCAGCCCTCGGGTGGAACGTGATGGCGTATGTCGTAGCTGACGCTCATCAGCTCCTGGTGGCTCACGTTCACCACGGCATGCTGGGAGAAGGAATCGTCGGCGGCCAGCCGATCACCGTACACTATCGCCGAGCCGATGGCAACTGGGATGGCGTGTCCACTCCCCTCCTTATCTCTACCAGTCTCGATGAAACGGAACTCGAAGTCGTGGTCAGTGTAGTTAGGGGCCACGAAAGACCCGGCCTTCTTGTTCTTCTTAGCGTCGCTCAATTCAGGGTCGCTGAGATAATGCTTCTTCGCCTCCTCCACCATCGTGTACTCGTACGTCACGTCCGAGAAGTTGCTTCTATGGTTGCTTGCATCGATGCTCGACACCGATACCATCACACTACCGGAGCCGTCGCCAGCAGCCGCTTGTTGGCTCGAGTACCAAATCTTGCCGGCGACGACACTCCGGTCATGGATGGTCCATGCGCCTGGGAACCAGAAGCTCATGCCGATGCCGCACTCCCTCACCTCCATGGACTCCTCCGAGCTCACGACGTGGCACGCCGTGAGGCAGAGCATGCTCCGTGTTGAGTCCCAGCGCCCTTCGACGACCACCACCTCCTCATCGACCATGAAAGGAGGGTGCGGACGATGCGCCAGATGCCCCCACATCCCCGTGTCGTTGTAGAACGACGCGTACCCACGCACCTCGCCGCCGGCGGTGCACTGGACTTGGCCGACGTGCATGCGCCGCGCCTGAAACCACCTCGCCGGCGGCGAGGAGCCCCCACCGCCGCCGTACTGCAGCTTGTAAGAGGTTACTAGATGTTCCCTTAGATGCGCGCACGAGAAGTTGGAGCCAAGCGCCTGGAACGCGCCCCTCGCGGTGGTAGAGGATGGCTCCAAAGTTGGGCAGGAGACGCTCTCGCTGTTCTTGTAGTTGTAAGTGCCCTCGGCGGCGTACGCGACGAGGGAGATGGGCTCGAAGCCGGTGCCCTTGATGCGGCCGGTGACGAAGGGGTCGGAGAGGCTGGATTGGGTTGGCATCCGGAGCTTGAGGACGACACCGTCGAGGTTCTCGATGGAGCCGCCGCCATCGGAAGGGTAGGTGCCTTTGCCGGCCATGCAGAGCTCGCCGGAGGCGGTGGAGAAGTAGCCGTCGAGGTAGAAGGTGACGGAGTGCTCGCCCACGAAACGATGCCGTCGTCGTCTTCGTCGAGGGGATTCCGGCAGCATGGCGCGGGCGCGGCCGCCGGAGAGGGTTAGACTTGCGGCGACGTGGAGGAGGTTGGGGTCGGCGGTGAGGTCGACGCTGTGAGGGAACATGGAGAAGGAGCGGGTCACGAAGGACGTGTTGGTGTCGTCTTCGGCGAAGTGGATGTCCTCGCCGCCGAAGAAGTTGCCGGCGTCGAGGTGGAACGAGTTGAGGAGTGCGAGGGCGTCGTGCTTGTTGGTGGTGGCGTCGTGCTTGGGAGCAGGGGAAGGGATGGTGCAGAGGATGGGGACTGAAGTGGAGGCAGCGGAGGAGAGGGTGCCGGCGGTGGACAGGAGGAAGAAGATGACACATGACAAGCGCCAAGCGGCCAAGCTGTGAGGAGGTGCCATTTTCGCCCGGAGGACGGTGGCGGGAGTGTCGCGTGTGGTGTCCGGTGTCCCAACTTTGAAACACCCGTCAAGTGTTTATAGCTCGGAGGAGGATACCGATACCGTGTGTCGTCCATGGTGGCTGGCGCAGTGGAATCAACGGGCTCAAAGTTCAGATCACAGTGTGACTTGGATGGTGACAGCTCCTCTAATTCCCACCCCACAGCCCCTCCCAACGAAGCTTCCCAATCAGAACTGTCATTGACTTGACCCGTTGACCGCAAGAGTTGATATGAGAAAAGAAATCCATTTCGCGCTGAGGTGTGAGGTCTACTCCAGTGAGAGGAATTTGGTGCACATATCCATAAAAAAAAGGACGAGTACAATAAGATAATATTATGAACCTATTTAATTTTGAAAGTAGATATACCAATCAGTGATCATTGTTCTCCCTCGGATAAAATATACATATTCCTAGGACATGGATACAACCGCAGACAATACGAGACTTTGACTACCGATGCACAACCGCCAAGCGGCCAAGCTGTGAGGAGTATATCAAAACTAACGAGTAGATGGCCCTCACATGGGTACATATTTTTCTGTGCTAATATTTAAAACACACCAATAATCATCGGCCTGTCGACCATCAAGGAAATCTCAGCATATCTACCGTGTTATGACTGCTCAAGTCAGAGGTGTGATCTCAGCATCATCGGCTAGCGAAGGTGTGGATAGAAAGAGGAACGTTAAACATGTCATTTCTTAGGGTCCTTTAGGCTTAAGCTGCCGTTGTGAACATCTAAAGGGGATGATGAAGGATGTAAGTGAACCGAAAAACAAGAGTCTAAGCACTAAATTGGCCAAAACAAAAGTATAGAGACAAACTTGACCACTTGTCAAGTGTTTATATTTTGCCTTCCCAGATCCAGTCAAGTTTGTTGACTTGACCGCAAGAGTTAAAGCAGGTTGAATCTGATCACAGACTACTACTGACATAAAAAATCCGTTTCCGAAAATTCCTTCACAAACTAGCAATTATCGTGGTTTTGTGTCATCCATAGAAATGAGACCACAAGAAATTCAGCTCAAGTATTGCCAATCGTTCAGCTTATGGATTATATGAATGTTGCATGAAACATGGTATCATGTTGCGGCCGAAATTTTCAACACAATTGGATGACGTAGTCATTTACTCATTTTTATACATACTTTTCTTAATGTTGCAATAATTATATTGTAATGTTTCGACGAAGTGTCTGATGAAAAAAAAATCATCCGATGTTCGGGCGGGTTGGCGAGCTGGGGGGCTGCAGCCCAGGTCCATCCAAGTAACCACGAATAGCCTTTGTAATGCTAGCCCATCGTGTTAGGCCCAGTTCAAGCTTAGACCCCGGCTCGGCGCCGGCGGCGTTCATGGCGGCACAGACGCCCAACGCTGCTCGGCGTGGTGGTATTCTGCTCTCCGTCCGAATCCATAGGCAACTCCAGTCCTGGCACCAGGGCGTGTGACGGCATCGGGCCTCCGTGCTCAGGATCTTCTCCCGCAGCTGGCCAGCCATGGAACTCGCGTGGCGGGATTCTCTGCCGTTAATATCCTGCATCGCGTCGGCGAGATAGGCAGGCAGCGCGTGCCAAACAAGAGCCAGGCGTTGGATTAATCACTCGTGTCCTTCGATCGCCGGTGCCACACCCTCCGCTGAGACACCACGACCGGCGCTGAATCTGATGGCATGGGGGGATGGGCAGGGGCTGGACGGACGATACCGTGCTTGTGCATTGCAGGGTAGCCTGTCTGCTGCACTGCACGCATCAACAACCGTGCGGCGGTCAGGTTGCAGCTAGCGACCGTGATGCCGGCACAATCGGCCAGCACCCATGCAGCCTGGCTGTGCTGTGACAGTGTGACGCACTGCACAGCACAGCACCGCCAGGGCTTGAGGCTTCAGCATGCGATGAACTAGTACGACGCCAGCAGGGTGCCGTTCCAGGAGCCGCGTGCTGGGTGGGCCCCTCTGCCCCGTCACGCTGCCGCGTACGTGCACGCTCGCCCCCCGACGCAGGCAGGCTCGCTCGCAGCACGGCCCGCCCGGTGTGGGTCAGCTCGGCCTGCTCCGTTTGTTCGCCGATTCACGTGTGCGAACGAGGGGAGCGGGCGCATGTACACGTGAGCCTGCGCAATTCGCGGCCCACCCGAACCTGATTTTATCGTGATCCCGTCCGTGCAGCTAGCGCCGTCGACTTTCGATCGTGAACCAGCGACGCAGCGTCCGGTGTCCCGGCGGATCGGAGGACGGTAAGACATGCCGCCCGGAATCGCGGATCAACAGTACCACCAGGTTCCTCCGACCCCTAGCCCGTAGCCACTAGCGTCAAACGCAGCAGGGAATGTTATTGTTACCCTAATTATTACCACTCACTCTGGTGAGGGCACGCGGGAATGTTTGCCACGAGTCGCGCTGCTATTTGCCTATTTTAGTCCCAAAATAGATGACGTTTTTTTTTCTTCTAGATATGACCATCCGCCTTATTTAGAATTTATAGATAAATACTAAAACAAGTACAGATAATGATAAAATAAGTTATGAATAAGTAAACAATATTCGTATAAATTTTCTGAATAAGATGAATGGTCAAACATGGTTCCATTTTGAAACTAAGAGAGTGTATACTTTTACCCAAAACTGTTGGGTACGTTCGGGCTTCACGTAATAGAAGACCCATAAATGGCAGAACACCAAATCCCAAAGTAAGACCTGCAACATCTTAGTTTTCTGAATTCTGATAGGTAAAATTCAGATTATACTAAATGACAAGATTGGAAACAAAACTACTACTCCCTTCGTCCCAAAAAAAGATAGTTATGAGATGCGTGCACGTGTTATTTTTTCAACTTTGACTCAATTTATAGAAAAAAAACTTGCAACATTTATATCTTCAAATAAATTTGTTAAAAAAACTAGACTCAAAGATCTTTCTAATGATACTAATAATGTATTATAAATATTAATATTATTTTATATATAATTGATCAATGTTGTAAAAAGTTATTTTCTCGGGAGGCGAGAGTTATTTTTTTTGATAATGAGGGAGTAGAATATTATTGGCTACAGTTTGCTAAAGTTGTCTGGCGAGAAGCACCACACACACTTCTCTATATTCTCTCATTCCACCGGCATTCAGCAATAATGCTTGCCCATGACCAATAAGTCGAATACCAACAAAACCACGTCACGGGTGAACAGTAGCCAGCACAGGCCCGGTACGTGGACTGATTGCACGACACAGTAGTGCACACACAGGCTAGGCGCGCATATGTGATAATACCAATAAATTAAAATAATAAATAAATCACGGTCAAGTAGGCCACATTTGTCTTGTAGACCAAAGAAGAATTCACCTACCGGTTTGATGGTCTATAGTCTAGAGTCTACTATATACTCTCTCAAATTACGTAACCAAATAAATTAAACATTGTTTTGTTAAACAAAATAATCTAAAAAAATACTAGGTTCGTTCCACGCAAGTAAAATTGTAGTATATAGCGATGCGATGGAAAATTAATAAACCAAATGATGATGTGTGCATGCATGTATTTATGTTAATGCTGTCCAATAGCTATGGTTCTTTGATTCGAGCTTATTAGTTTACAGTTGATCGATCTCTTCTCCAACCACCCCCAAAACCTCCCAAAGAATTACAGATTCCCTGCGACTGCTGCCGTGTCGTCGTCATCCATCCAGAGTTTGGAAGGCTGATCTCTTTTCATGATCAAGTTGCAAGACCATGTATGAGATGATAGTATGATACCGTGAACAGAAGCAAAAGAAGATGAGCCTCAGTAATAGGCATGGTGCACTTGCCCTAGCAGCAAACTATGGCTCTGCACCGCAGCTGCTATCAGATGCGAGGATGGTGACTGATGATCCATGACAGCTGAGTCGCTGAGATATTTTGAAAAATGATGACAGCTGAGATGAAGAAGAAAGTAGCTGGCCAGCACTAGCGAGCTTAGCTATGGCTGCCCATGCCGTGCCGTGGCTCGTTGCTATTCTGCTGCTGCACCTGCGCTTGTGCATACTGATTTGGTTCGTAGCAGCTCATGTTGGCGCCCATGCACGACGAGTCAAAGCCGGCGAGGCCGAGGATGTCGCGGTGCGACAAGGTGCGCAGGCCCAGGAAATCCCTCGTCATGCCGTCGCCACCTCCACCCCCACCCCCGCCGCCGCCACCGTCTTCGCCGCCGCTGCGTCCCAGCCCGAAAGTGGCGCTCGTCGCGGGGCCCGCCATGTGGGCCGCGGCGCCCGTGTCGCTGCTCATGGTGGCGCCCATCTGCGCCGCCTTCTGCAGCAGCGCCGTGGCGGACAGGTGCGCCGACGCGGCGGGCGGCGGTGGCGCGGACGTGGCCGAGCTCTGCGCGGCGGCGACGTTGCAGAGCGGCTGCAGCAGTGGGTGGTCGTAGGTCATCGGTGGCCACGGCGGCATCTCCGTCTTCATGGCGTAGTTGCAGTGCTGCTGCTGGTGGTCAAGCGCTGGCGGCGGCTGCATGACTTCCTGGTGTTGGTGCTCCTGCTGCAGTGCGTCGAGGTCCTGGACCTGGTGGTGCATCACCTGCGGCGGCGAGAAGAGCAACGGGTGGTGCTGCGGCTGAGCCGGTGCGGTGGCCATTGCGTTGTTGAGGCCGATCGCCTTGGCGCTCTCCTCGGTGAGCGCGTCACAGAAGGCGCGGTGCGTGATGAAGCTGTCCCGTCTGCATTGATGCAAAGGAATAATAGAATCAAATCCTTACCATCCTATCCCATTTTATCTTGTTCGCCTGTCATGGTCTCATGGCTATGTCATGCACTGCTAGTATGGTACCGCGTGATTTCGATCATCCGCAAAGGAACAATCGAATGAAAATGGGAGGACGGACCTGGAGAAGACGGTGCCGCAGTCGCACTTGTACTCCCTGGTGCCGCAGATCTTGGAGTGGGCCTTCCAGTCGGAGTGGACGGCGTACTTCTTGGAGCACTTGTCGCACTTCCACTTCTTCTCGCCGTGCTTGCGGAAGAAGTGCTTCTTGATGCCCGTGAGGTCGCCCAGCGCGCGTGCCGGGTCGTGGTGGACGCACGAGGCCTCCGGGCACACGTACACCTTCCTCCGCTGCGCCTCCTTCCCGGCGCCCCGCTGCTTGAGCTTCCACGGCAGGTTGTGCCCTCGCCGGTGCAGCTGCAGGTTCTGGTCCCGCTGGAACCCCTTCCCGCAGATCTCGCACACGAACCTGTTCGTCGCCATCAGCGTCGCCGGAGACAGCGCCACCACATCCGCGTTGGGGTCTTTTCATGCACCCAATCCAAAAAAAAAAAAAAAACCCCGACACGAGTGATCAGTCGGTTTCTTTGATGCATGGAGCCCGTCAAGCATTTTTTATCAACCCAAGAATTGATTAACTCGTGAATGAACCGATTAGAAGGGAAAGGAAGATCATGACCTCATCTTGCACCTACATACCGGGGTTTCCTGGGAGGCTCCGTTTGCGCTTGTTGTTGCCGGAGGACGGTGGCGGCGGAGGAGGCGCGTTGTTGGACCCGCCGGAGGCGGAGGAGTTGAGGTTATTGGACATGCTGCTGTTCTCCTAATCCGTGGCTTCGGCTGCTTGATCATGTATGAGCTCCTGCTGGTGTCGATGGTGGTGATCGGTGAAGCATAAGTGAGCTGAGCTCGAACCGAAGTCAAAGGGGGCTAGCTAGCTTTGCTTTGGAGTGATCTTGCTCTTATATATATATATATACACACACAACACACACACACACACACACACACACACACACATGTAACTATCTACCTAGGGAATCTATGCTGCCGAAACTGAATGGAGGAATGAGTGGCAATAAATCGGGAGGGATGTATGCTATCCGCTGCCTGAGATGCATTAACTCATCAAGAACTTAGGAGTGAGGATGAGGAGGACGGAGGATGGGGTGAGCCGTCCGACAAGGGCCCGTGATCGCAACGAGGAGAGGGGGAGGAAAACCGGAGCGATAATTTTAAGTGTGGGAGATGAGGTGGCACATGGCATGTCCTCCGGCCCCTTGACGCTTGTCCGGACTCGTCCAGCTGCTCCACAGAATAAAACCACAGCCGCAGAGCCGCTGCAGTGCAGACAGCGACCCACTGCTAGCTGCTAATCACCGAATCAGCACTAATTAACCAGTGGCCCGACCCGTCTCTTAATTGATCGATCCCATGGCCGTGATAGGAATACTAGCCATATAGATCGACAGAAGATGCAACAGGCGAGGCGACATGATGGCGCCAAAGAGCGGCCCCTCTGTTCAATTCTGATCGCCTCGCCTCGTGTCTAATTAAATCTGGTTCAAGTGATTAGGCGCCTGACTAAACTGATTTAAGTAATGAGCAGTTAACCTTCCCGGCCAATCTCAGCTTTGTTTTTCAGGGGTTCGGTACTTGGGTTGGATCAAGCAACGGATGCTCCGCTCCGCTGCTAACGTGCACCTGCTATTATACGGGCCGGGTGCCACAGTGGTTGGGTCGGGGAATCAAAGTATCCTATGTGAACTAGCCATTGTTTAGTTGATCACCCTTAAAAATAATTGTATGGTAGATTTCGTGTGGAATCCGTGGTTTGTTTGTTACTTCACCGCTTGTCAGCTGTCACTTCGATCGGAATGCTGAAGTTTCCATACATGGCCTGATGACCTTGTGCTGTGGCGAGGCAGCTTTGAGTCTTGTTAGGGTGCCGTGGAGCAACGGAATATAAACGCAAGAAGCATGTATGGTTAACTAGCAAGAAGATCGCATAACTAATGTGGGTATCTCATTTTTTATGATAATGTTTAGAATTTCTTTCATCTAGTTTATACACTATTATTAAAATTTTCATTATATTTATTTATATTAGGTTGTTTATCAATTGCACTCATATACTCTTTGGGTTAATTTAAACCTTCTGATGATCACAAAGATATATTTTGCACATTATTTTTTTATTTTCAATAAGCACGATAATTTGAGATCCTATTTCAAATTTTATTTATTAACCAATTACATTCTCCACAGGATCTTCATATATGTTTTTTTCCCTTTTTTTGCTATTATTTAGGTCATGAATAGTTACTCATTAATTGTGTTCATCATAGGCTATTTATTTAGCTATTTTGCTTCATAATTCATATGCAAATCAACCACTATTTTACATTTCTAATTTTGAATTTAGTTAGTTATTAGTCGTGTCTGACGTTGATTCCTTGATCAACATCCCTTATGATACCTATGCACATGTATCTATTCGCTCCAGTGTCTTGTGCTTTGGTCCTTTTGTGCTGCAAAGGCAGTTGTCCACCAAACGACCTGTTGGTCTGCCTTTTTTCAGCACATCTTGACAGATTGCAGCCAGGGATGGCAACGGAGAATTCCCCGTCGGGGGATAACACCCCATCCCCGTCCCCGTCCCCGCGACTGCTCACGGGGAAGGTTTTGCTCCCATCCCCGTCCCCGCGCGGGGAATCCATCCCCGCGGGGAACCCGTCCCGTTTATTGCATCACGTATTGACTCAATGAGCTTGATTCACTCAATTGATTTGATTGGGATTTAAAACTTTTTTTTTCATGACTGAACGAAAATAAATCAGTTGACATTCAAGCGCTACGAATGCTTTCTTTAAACAGCTCACGACACATACCTTTCCTAGAGAAATTTCACATCACAAGAAAACTTTAGCAAGAGGACAAAAGAACACTAGAACTGAACTGCACGAGCATTGAAATTTGGAAGGGCAAACGCAACGCTAACACTCCAGTGCAGGTGCAGTTGCGTGGCTCCGTCCTTGGACCTGCACAGGTGCAGCACAGCCGGCGCGAGCTCGCCTGCTGGTGGACGACATGCAGCGAATGTTCGCCTCGAGGGCGATGCGCTGGCGCCGGGCAGGAGATGGGCGATGGGGTCGCATACTCGCGGCGGCGGCGTGTCATGTACTCGTGCTAGCCGCCGGTGATTAGCAGCAGCGCCAGGAAATAGAGCTGCCTACGCCCGACGAGCAGTGGCGGCGGCGGACAGAGAGTCAGTAGGAAAGGAACTGAAGCAAAGTTAGGGTTTCTTCGCTTATATACAGTTGTATTGGGCTTCGAGTATGATGGGCCGTTGGGCCAAATTTCTACACTTCTGCTCTGTTAACGGGGTTGCGGGGAAACGGAGACGGGGACGGTGGATCATCCCCGCCCCCGCCATCCCCGACGGGGACAAGTTCAGCCCCATTTAACTCCCCGTGGGGGTTAAATGTGTACCATCCCCGTCCTAATAGATGAATTCCCCGTGGGGAGTCGTGGAACGGGCCCCGTTGCCATCCCTAATTGCAGCACCAAAAGTCGCGCGCAGCTCTCTAGCATCGATCCAGAAAGATTAGATCCAGCTCTTTCCCAACGCAACAAGACCAAAAAGAAGATCCACATGAATAACAACGACGACGAAAATGATTAGCTGATAATTTGGCATTGTGTGCCAACAGAAGCAGTCAGCAGCAAAGGCGATATATTTCATCCTAGTAAGGTTAGCCACAACCCACAAGTGCGAAGGCATTGTACACGCAAAACACAATTACACGTCAGCAGTCAATGCCTTTTCTTTTTTAGAACACACAGGAGACGTGCATGTCTTTCTACTAAAAAGAGAAAATCATATTTTTCTGCTTCTGCTTATATTTAGATCATCTGCCCTTCTCTGAGGATGGCACTCACCAAGTAGCTTACACTGTTGCCGGAATGGTTGCAGAAGACCCTCCCGTTCCTCGCCTTCCATATGCTCCAATAGCAAGCATGAAGATGGAGGCCCCTTCTGTTTTGATCTTACAGCAGTCAAGGCTCGTAGTATACACTTGTGTTTTCTTTATTTGAAGGTAGGGCCACATATATCTACATCAATGTACTGAAATTCTAACCTTGTATGATTTTTTTTAAAAAAATAAGCGGTCAGGGCGCGAACAATGAACCCGAATATAAGCATGTCTGTGTCACGAAAAGGACAGGGCGCCCTACTCTTGTGTACGCAGTTTTTGAATCTAGAAGCTGGAAGTCGACCCATTGGAAGAAGGAAGTTCGAGATTCAGGCAACATGAACCATGAAAGCTGGAATACAAGGTGATCGACAGCTCAAGCACACGCTCCCCTGAACAATGAATTGCACATTTTGTCATCATCGAAACAGAACACAGAGCTGCTGAAATAGAAAAATGGTAATAACTTAGTTATCTCATACAAGTTTGGACAGAAAGAGTTACTGAATCCTGAGTCATAAGATTAGAAAAAACAGTAGGCGTATACAGCACCTTGGTGAGAATAAGCGCCAGTGTATGATGAACAAACCAAAGCCTCCCTCGCAAAAAAAATAAAAAATAAAAAGAAAAAATCACTGAGCACGAGGATGAAGCATAATCCAGGGTTCAAGTATCGTCGTCGTTGTAGTCGCCTCCGTCGACATCACGCTCTGGAGGTTACTGATCTGGACCGTAAGTGCAGGAGCAGTAGACCCGACAGATACCTTGCCTGCAAGCTTTGCCGCCTAAGAAAAGGTTTGGTAATACGCACATGATGGTAACGTACAGGATCAAAAAAGGGTTGCACAGTAGACAGCGCAATACGAGTTAGATGGCACTGAAAGGGCCCAAGCTCTGGAAATCTGAAGCCCCATAATTAGTCCCCATTTTTTTCAGGCTCCTTATCTAAAGTGAGCACCGATGACGATTAACCAGCTGCTGATAAACACTTCATGATAACCTGAGTCAAGATGTCCACGACGGAGCAGTTGAGACCCTGATTCAGATATGTAACCAAGTAGATAAATTAAATAACTCAAGCTTTTTATTCTAAAAGTATAAATATTTAATCTAGGATTGACTGTACTTATTGCTGCTGTCTGACAAGGTGCGAAAGAGAGTGTAATGTAAGCTGTTAACAAAGGCTTATTCGATCTGAGCAGTGAAAGCACAACAGCTACGGAACAGTGGAGTACACAGTAAATGCAGGATCCATCCTGTTAGTGATTCAATTGAAGCAGAGGCAACACATAAAGTGTCTGTTATAGGCTTCAAGCTGAATCTGAATTTAGAGGGTCCCTGGTTTTCAGATGTTAACTGGATGAATGCAGGAGGGGCTCCTTGTTAGCATTGAGAATTTCTTCAGCCTGAATGATGCCTGTGCAGGATCCATATAACAGCAGGTTGAGATCGAGGGGGTGAACGTCATGTACAGTCAGGCTAATGTTATTTGAAAAAGGGACATGTAAAAAATGGCATCCTGCTCGCTATGCGCCTGTGGAACAAAAGCAGTTGAGTCCAATAGGAGGCAGTTAGAGCATATACTCTCATCTGTGAACCTATTAGTTCAATCAACTTTTGGCAGAATAGAGACACAAAGAAAGAACACAGAAAATGATCGACCCTGCGTGGACTGCTCAGTATTTTGGAGCTCGACGCATGTGCACCATCACCATACCGTGCCATAGAGCCGAGCGATGCAGAGGAGCAGGACGCGGCAGCTGCAGCTGCAGTTAGCTTCTCTGGCGTGGGTGGAGGTGACAAAAAGGCCCCTTCAAACTTGTAAACGTGAATTCTTCACCAAATCGCAAGGTACAGCGACGGCTTCTCACTTTCTCAGAGACAAGATTTCACTGCCCCACGGACTCGCGAATCAACTTGTCCAGTTGCTGTCAGGTGAAACAAGGACACGTTGAGCCGTTAAGGTGCAAACCATAATGCCCAGTCAGTTGTTTTCAGGAGTGACAATGATACTTTACCATCAAGGTAACAAACCATGGCTTACCTCAGCTCAGATTCTTGGTGACAAATCAAGTGACAATTAATAGTACATCTTGACAACTCCTCCCATACACACGAGGCAGCAATATGTGGAATTGCTGCCGATGGCAATTTGTTCCAGGGGATGCGACACCCTTTCATATGATGATCCACAGAACAAACTTGACATCTCGATGAGGCACAGTGTCACAGTCACCACGTGACCGCGCCCAGCAGGAGTAGAGGTACACAGCTCACATGCCTGCTTGCATGGCATGCTGCATCAATTTGAATCAACATGTGAGCCCTCTCAGTGAACATGTGAATGTAATTCTGAATAGATGCAACATCAGAGGAGATTTCGATCCCAACTGGTAGGCAAGGGACATGTAAATGGGCCCTCTACCATCTACTGTAGCGTGGCTACCACAGTCTCCAGCTATAGTTCACAAGTAATTCTGAACACAAGGGATAGGATCAGTACCTGGAGTGCCGCATGCATGCAAGTCTTCCATAGATGTGCCTAGAATCATGATGATGGCCCAAGACTAAATGGCACTTGGCAGCCTCCATTAGCTGCCTGCCGTTCTCATGTGGCAACTGGCAAGGACAGAAGCTCTTGCATGGCAGAACCTGGGCTACTTGGCATGAAAAAGGTTGACAAGGTCGCTTTTCTTTCCTCAAACTCTTTCTAAGGCGCAAGGCAGAAGCTTGACAGCAAAGCAGCTGAAGAAAATTGGCACACATACAGTATTTATCATGGAGAAGAATCTTTTAATCGACTGCTCAACAGAAAGAAATTAACGAAACCACTGGACAGGATAGGTGCCTCGTAAAGGTCCTTGTCAGAAACCGAATAATAATACATCAAGTCACCATTGCGCGAGTTCAACTTTTCCATGACACACAAAGGAATCGATCATGTCAGAATTATGTGCCAAAGCTGCAGATAAATTCACCACTCAACCAATATCCATTGGAATCCACTAAACAAGGGATTCTGCAAAATTAAGTCTTAAGTTAACTTTATCCGTAACTAAACAATGATATACATTTCCCTGCAGTACCAAACTCATGTCGACCTAGTGAAAAGCTTAAAATAGCAAACAAAATTGCAATGCGCACCTGCGGTATGGAAGCTTGATGCAAGAGTATCAAAAGAGTAGCATGGGCATGAATTTGATCCATATAAAACAACAACGGGAAAAAAAATTTGTATGGACTTACTATATAACACAAACATAAGTGTCAAATAGAGATATCAAAAAGCAGGATATAACACTGTTGTTTGGTAGGAGCAGAGGTCACAGGTTCACCATTGTATCCGTTGATGTATTCTAGCTACTTGTATGCTCACTGAAGTTTAATTTGTTGTCTCACATTATGACAGTGAAGCATCAGGTGTGTCTGTGTCTTGTGTGAGTATACCTTCTGTAGTTCACATCTGATAAAGAATGAAATTTGAATAAATATTTGATGGCATTCAAATTGTCCCACAGGCTATTACACTTGAATGAATAAGTGAAATGGCAGAAAAAACTAGTTCAATTAGGTACCACATGAGAGAATTTGAATCTAACCCATATCACATGGACAATCATACCCTTCAAACAAGAACCACAAAATGGATGCAGGGCTGTAAGAAAGAAATAATTCTAAGCATTGCTCAGGACTTTTTTTAACATCTTGTTCAAGTTTGAAATTGAGCCATAGTGAAATGTGGATTATGTTTAAGTGTGCAGATAATGCGCTCATGTTGTTCTTTTCTTTTTATTCTATTCCTACATATAGGGCAGTACTCAGAACAGACTGACATGAAAAGTAAAGATTTAGTTTGACGGATCAACCCTATATAGAAACCCACTACACATATAATAAAATAGTATACATATACCTAAAATGCTAAATTTGATAACATAGATACCATAGATTCTTTTTTATGGTGTAAAATCATAGGAAACTAGCACTTATTTCCTGCATACGAGAAAGAGAAGATCAGATTCTGTAACTATCAATAAAAATATTAGTTAACAATAAGTAACAAAAAAAAAATCATCCGCTCATCATGAGACGAAAATTTATACACATCAACCAACTTAGGTTGACATCTACTTCATTTTATAAGACTTGGCCATGATATCTAGCAATCAGTATTTTCTGATCATGAGTACATTAGAACACAAGGTAACCAGCATAGTAGAAATGTAAAAAGATAAGTAGCGCTAGATGAAAACCACATAGTGCTCCAAGCGAAACAAGTGAGGTTGACCAGATAAAAAGTCACCTGCTGGCACTTCCCATGGTCCTGAGAGGAGCACGGTAGGGTTCGCCGCAGCCGATTGCTTCCTTGCTAGCGAGACGGTTCCGTGCAGCAACGGGCCTACAGCGTGCGGTAGGAATAGGATGCGCTGTCGAGGGGCGACCGCCGGCGAATGACGACGGCAGCGGTGGCGAGGGGGCGCCACGGGAGATAAAGCGAGAGCATTCTACATGGTCAAGGAACGAGCGAGGTGGGTCGAAACGAGGGTTTAGGTTCCGAGACGGCGGCTCGCCTCACCGACAGGACCTCGCCGAGTCGTCGTCGGCGGCGGCGGCGGCGGCTCGACGAAGAGGCAGAGGAAAAGCCATCGCCAAGGGGCGGAGGCGGCAACAAGAGTTGGATGGGCTCTACAGTACTGGCTCTGTTTGGCCTCATGTTAGAGTAGCCCACTTAGGCTGGCTGCGGCCTTGTCTGTATTTTGGCCCATTTCTGCGCAGCAAGCTTCCAGGCCCATGTTTTCCGACTGAAACAATTTCCATCGGCGCCATTCACTGCGGCCCAACGCAACGATCGAGGCTAGGAGTTATTTGTATTCCATTCGTCTTTGATCTTAAGCTAGAACGCTGGTTTTCTTCATCATATATCAAGAAAAACATCAAACTAATATTGGCAAATTCGGAGCAGAGGACGACATACTACGGGCAACCGCAGACTTAAAAAGAGCGGCTTGTTGGTTCAAGCACGCCAAACCGCCGGCGTGGAGACCATCTCGTATCCCGGCCGCCTCCTCTTGAGGCAGCACAAAAAGGCGCCCCCAAACCGCTGCTGCAAGAAGACCAGCGCCGCGAGCAGCGCCACCCCACACTGCACGGCCACGTCCCACCCGACGCCGAAGATGTCGTCGCGGGGGCTCGCGTACACGGACGACGTCCTCCGGCTGGGCACGTAGCTCCTCTTCCTGAACGCGTCGTACGCGTGCGGCGCCGCGCGGATCGCGGCGCCCCCCGCGTAGAACCACGGCGAGAGTGCCCTCACCGCCGGCGAGGAGCCCGCCGCCGCGTTCCAGACCACCTGCGGCAGCAGGAACCCGTCCAGCACCAGCCCCGCGTACGCCGCAATGCCTATGCGGCCGTCGAACAAGTAGGCGATGCACACCGCCACCGCGCCGAGCGCGTAGAGCGGCAGGCATATCCAGAGCGTGCTCCTCTCGGCGTCGGCCGATGATGATGATGACGACGAGTCCTCGGACTTGCCTGCAGCTTGATCGGCTAATCCCCGTGACAGGGCGAGCTGGAGGAGCCGGAGCTGCAGGACCAGGGCCAGCAAGGTGGTCACCCTCTGCATGAACTCGTTCAGCCCCGGGGCCCCGCCGGTCATCAGCTTGGCGAAGTAGCGTTTCAGGCTGTCCCTGTACATGTCCTGCAGGCTGAGAACGAGGGGGATCGCGTTGCCGAGGGCCAGGACGACGAGCATGGTGATCGACGTGGCAGAGAGCGCCTCGGGGTGGCGCTTCACGTGGCGCAGCTGCAGGCCGGTGAAGACGCAGGACAGCACCATGGATGCCAGCAGCATGACGCTCTCCATGTCCATCCTGGACCTCGATCTCTCCATGTCCTTCACCGACATCCCGTACCCGACGAAGTCCAGCGCTCGGAAGAAGAGAGGGTCGTCCTCGTTTCTCAGGCTGCTGATCGTCCCGACGGCACGCTCCCTCGTCGCGCCGCCCATCGGATCGAACTGGACGGTCACGAGCACCTCGCAGTCCGGATCCGGCGAGACGTCGCTGATCACTTGGCAGGCCACCATGCACAGGGTGCCATTCTTAGTGTCGTAGACACCTTCTGCCGAGATGTGCCGCAGCTGGGGCGAATTCGTACCTGACACATGTGTACGATCGTATCGCAGAGTGTAGCTGACATTGAGCAGCCTCTGCTTGTTCACCTCTTCTGCTTGGAAGGCCGCGTCAGCTAATAGCTCCTCCGCTTGGACCAAGGCTGAGCCAATAGTGATCGGCGAGGCATACCCGGCAAATCTTTGCCCGGAGAACTCGAACGCGAAGTCCCGATACGAGTAGCTACCAGGGATCCTGCCCTGTTTCTTCCTCTCCTTTCCTAACGGAGTTGTCGGAGACATGGAGTCGTAGAGCTTCCTGGCCTCCTCTACCCGGGTGTAGTTGTACTTGATGCCGGACATGTCCATGTAGCTCCAGGTTCTTGACACCGAGATCACGCCTGCTGACGTGTTGCCGTCGCTGTTGCTGGTGGCGTTCCAGATCATCCCGGTCGCGACGCTCCGGTCCCGGATCGACCACACGGCCGGGAACCAGAAGCTGACACCGATCCCGCACTCCCCGACAGCCAGTTCTTCCTCGCCGGACTCGCCCGAACGCACCACCCGGCACGCCTTCAGACACAGCCGGGTTCGAGATGAGTCCCAGAAACCGTCGGCGACGAGCGCCTCGTCCCCGACCAAGAAGCCACGCCCCCACCTCCTTTCCCAGTAGGCGTCTGCTTGGCTGGCGAAGAACACCATGTACGCGCGCACGGCACCGTTGGCACCACAGTGCACCTGGTTCACGTACATGCTCCCGTGGCGCAGCCGCAGCGGGAAGCCACCGTCGCTGCTCCCATCGGTAGCAGGCATGTACTCCACGCTGTAAGAGCTTCCGATCAGCGCCCTAAGGCGATTGCAGGAGAACCTCGCGCTGAGCACCTGCCGCTGCGCGCCATGCGATGTTGCCGCCGGGCAGGAGGCCGGGGCAGTCTCTCCGTACGCGTAGTCATCCTCGGCGTAGGCCACGAGGGCGGTGCGGTTGAAGCTGGCGCCCTCGAGGCTGCCCGTGACGAAGGGCCTGGAGAGGCTGGACGGCCTCGGCACGCTCAGATGAAGCACGATGTGGGAGCCATCGTCTCGAACGGCAAAAGAATCGGAGGTGACCATGCAGAGCTCCGCGGTTGCGTTGGTCGGGGTGGAGTAGTAGTAGCCTATGAGGTGGAAAGACACGGAGTGGCGGCTGGCGACGTCGTAACGCCGGGCGCCCTCGAGGGTGAGCGTGGCGGAGACGTGGGTGACGGTGGGGTCGTCGGTGGCGGTGCCGGGGGTGCCAAGGCAGAGCAAGGAGAAGACGCGGTTGTAGTCCCGGCCGGGAGCGAAGTTGAGATCACCTCCGCCGCCGGAGAAGTGGCCGCCGGCGGTGATCCAAGGGAGAGGGAGCGGCGAGACGGTGGAGCCGTTGTCGTGTGCGGCGGTGGGGAAGTGGCAGAGCGAGGAGTACGTCGCGGACGTGGCGGCGGGGAGCAGCAGGAGGAGAAGGGTGAGGACGTGGCTGTGGAGCCGGACTGCCATTCCGGCAAAGGGAGGAGAGGAGAGGAGGCAGCAAAAAGATACGTGGAAAATGCTGTGCCTGCCGGCTTGCAGGGCAGCGTTGGTGCACTTTGTAATACACTATCTGCGTGCACGTCGAAGGAAAAGGACCCGCGCCGGCGGTGCACAATTATATAGAACGAACTCTAAAGACATTTGACACAAGCTGGCGCTTTGGCTCTATAGCCAAGCTCCAACGGCAACATCCAGCTCTGCCGGCTTTACACCAGCCCGGCACTGTATCTCCGGCTCTCCGCGACCCTCGATCTCCTGGGTCCCTGGATAAAGAACAGGCCTAAGCTGACACGCTCGATTGAGATTACCAAGAAGGAAACGAGGCACATAACAACCTGACGAATAGCATTGTCGCTTAACCTGAAATACATCACTATTGTTTTCATAGGACTGCATGTTGCTTGTTTGCCTAAAATGGTACCAGTGCATTACTTGTTTGCCTAGCAGCATCAGCGTAAGAGTTGTTTGTCTAATTAGCATGCAGTATACAGCTACGTTGATTCGCTCATCCATCTTTTACTGCTGTGGGGGGACATCACTAGTTATGAATGTATAGAATTGCAATCCATATATGCTAGTTGATAGATGTCGGTGCCTGATTTGGTCACACCGGCACTAACTAGTGATTGCGTTGCTAACCACTCGCTCCGATGGCGGATTTCACAGAATGGAACTCGGGACGCAAGGTTTTATCCTGGTTCCGGCCGTGCGGCCGTACGTCCAGCAGAGGTGCGTAGCACCGAGTTTCGTGTTGCTCGTAGTAGGGGGTTACAAGCGAGGTGGGAGAGGGAGATGAGCACCCAAGTTCCTGAGTCGGTGGGTTGAAGATGTTGTGTGTTTGTGTTGTGATCGTGTGTGTTGTCCTCCTCGTCATCATGCCCGTTGCATGGGCTTCCTTCCCCTTTTATACACCAAAAGTGAGGGGAGCCGTACACATGTGATCATGGTGCTGACGTTGTTCTGTGCCACCCATGTCGTGCACTATACGAGCGGGAATCGCGCCTTCCAACTCTTGCTGACGGTATGGGAGTCACCATCGTTAACTTCTTGGCAGCTGATCGTTGTCTCGAGGGGTGTTGCTTGAGGGTGGGGATGGTGCCGCGCCCTCCCTGCAACTCTTCGGGAGTCCTTCCTCGAGGCTTCGCGGCGTACCCGGGACGGGACCGGTCGCGGGGTTGTTGACACAGTGGTACTGCCTGACGCCAACCCCGTCCGCACAGGGCTTGGCACAGGGCCACAGTGTCTGGTTCAGTCGGAGGCGACCGGCGTCCCATCCGAGGTGTGGCGAAGTGGAGCGTACGGTCGTGCCCCGCATTTAATGCCTTGCAGGGGCCTGGCATAGGAGTCTTCGAGGCTTGGCCGGTAGCCTCGACCGCGGAGGGGTCGAACGTGACAGAAATTCCCGTTCGAGGTGAGAGGCAACCTCGAACGAGACGGAGATTCTTGCTGCTGCGGGGGCGTCGACATGGTGGACCCTTATAGGGCTGCCAAGCTTTGGACTTGCTTTTGTCGCTGATGCGGCTTCCCTGCTGGGCCGTCTTGGCCATGTTTGGGGTACCCCTAAGTTTGGTACCCGACAATAGAATTGCATTGGAGGCTCCTTTTGAGACCTCTGTGTGATGTCCTAGGTGGACGTCCTAGAAAAATAGAGAAATCCTAGAAACTCTCTAAAAAACAAAACATCTCGCCATTCATCGGTAAAATATCGATAGTACTCGATGTTGGATCTACTAAATTATTTAAAAATTACCCACACATACAATTATAAAAAAATTAGCCTAAAATAACCCCCCTATTTATATCTTAATTATGCACTGCCATTAAAAAATAGTCTAAAATATGACATCCCACGTAAGGTAGATAGTTCCAAAAAATATAACATTAAAATATCCTACTGGCCAAATATAATCTCTGCTAATAATCAAATTAAATCTACTGTTCATTAACATGTCGTTGTAATGCAAAGTCAAATCTGTACGTACTCTAGCTCTCGCTCCTTTAATCTATCATTATTTGAATTAAGGAAATATATTCACTATTTAAACCAGAGAGACACGGGTGCCAACCACCAACTGATATCTTCTACCGTGCCTTTCATACTTGATCTGAATTGGGGGAAGTCAAAAGCACACATGAGCCCTTTTGATAAATACAACAAGTTCAATGGACATCAAGAGTCTAGACAATATCCGACTATTCGTCAAGTGAATATTAAATACATATTTGAAATACCGATCATCCATACTTTTTAATGCACGTACCCATCCCTCACCATGATATGTGAGAAAATTCTAAACCACCAAATACAAAAAAAAAGAATTTCCATCTCAATCAAAATCTCTATATAACCAAAGCAATTAAGAATCATCAACCAAGTAATCTCCTTGTTCGGGATGTGCCTTTAGAGGTCAAATGTCAGGGCACCCCCCGTGTACGAAAGAGGCCCAAATTGGAGAGTTAAAGGACTTGTTTGTTCCAAAGACTTGGTTGTAATGTCCAAGGACCTAAATTGTAAAGTCTTGGGATCTCTTTGTAATATGTGACCCCACCAATGGAATAAATAACAACCACTCCTCCGCTCTATAAATAGAGCCCTAGGGCATGGAGGAGAGGGAGAGGCGGCACAAATTCCATACATGCTATGTAAAAACAATTAGAAACGGTTGCTGCAATTTGAAGCATCATCCAAATAGTGAAAATGGCACATCATAAGAATTGAGATACTGATGAGTAGTTAAGACACATGATATACTGAGATCCTATAGAAGCCTGACAACCTATATTAATGTCCAAATACTCACAATAAGCAATAGAAAACTAAATCAGCTATACTCCCTTTTATAGAATTCAGATATATGAAAGCAAATTTGATTGATTGTATAATTTGTTAAATTAAACAAAGACTTCAAAAAAAAAATTATGTCACCTCTAAGTGCTTGTCCGTGCGGGAGCATAAGTCGATGGACTACTATATGCTAAGCATTGCTTAGTAGGGTCTGTTAAATTGAAGCACAAGTGGTTTGTGATTGTCTCAAAGATCTTATGCTCTGATATAGTGTTTTTGTTTCTATTTGAACAGTGTACTGAAAAGCACTATTGTTTCTAATTTTACAATGTTTTGTTTACACTTGCTTTTTTATACTCACTTTTCCATGGTCATGTTCACTGCACCGTGGTAGATTTTGATTGGTTTTGAGCTCTGCGATTTGTTTAGGTCTAAAGGACAGTGTGAGGTACCACTTTGGTCTCGAGGTCTAAAGTAGTGCGAAAGAACAATCTTATTTCAGCTCTACGGTTTTGTTTCATTTCAGGAAAACCAACTAATATTCATTCTTTCTGGTCATGAAACCAAAGAACAGTAACTTTATTTTTCATGTTAGAGTGTAATAGTTTATATGTGTGACAGTTCTTATTGTGGGATAGTTTCTATGTCTTGGATTTTGGAGAGCTCATACAACAGCTGTCTTATGTGATTTTGTGTTAATCCCGTTGAAGTGGTTGATTAGTTAGTTGAGATCCTGTTGAAGTCTTGCTTTAATTCCCTATCCAACCGAACACTGGTTTTAAAACATGCAACGTGAATCCTGTCCAGCAATGGGTGATCGCCAGGATTCAGTGGGACACCTGGATTCACTAGATCCTGGCTAGGGATCAAAACAAGCTAGAAAGCCGCCTTGGCCTCTTCCAAGGACGACCATTGTATCTTGGCACGCTTCCAAAAATCCGTTGTTGTGTGGATCCCATTTGGCACCTTAGTCGACCCAGGACCGTGTACCTCAACGGGGAGGATGTTGGACACACACATGTCATCGTGGGGCCTCATCCAAGAGAGGGGCACGTCATTTTGGTGTCCCATGGGCTGGCTCATCCATAGGCTCGAAGAAGAGGTTGGTCGAAGTCGAGAGATCAGCTCCAACTCGCGCATGTGGTCGACTACTGTTGTTTTACACCGTCGTCGTTGGTGGAGCATTTGTGCGATCTTGTACCTAGAGAATCTGCTTCGGGGTTGATCCACATATTTCGAATCGCATGGGATCTTCTACCCGGTTGCTGCTGCACGCGCATGGTGCGGTCTCCGTGCATAAGGTGGTAAAGATCACCGTGAAGATCCCATCATAGCATCGATCAAGTTATCCCGCCAGCCGTCCGGTGTCACCGCGAGCAAAGCGTGGCAGAGCAGCTCCTACGCCGCATCCATCTCGCCCGAGTGGTGCACAAAGCACACCTACGCCTCTGGACGCAAACCTGGGTTTTTGGCCGCCAGATTGTCGACGGTCAGCCTGTTCGCTTGACTGCGAAACAGCCCAGCGCTGGCTGGTATGGCGAGGGATGGGGGGCTTGCTGGTGGGGCCAGCAGCCCAGCCCAGCTGCACCAGCCCAGCCAGACGAACGGGCTAGGTGGCGAGACATGGAGGTTGATGTGGCTTCGTCGGAGGGAAGCGCCATTCACGCCCCTGTTCCCCCCCCCCCCCGGGTATTCAGCCCCCGTGTTTTCACAACGCAACAGTCGAGCCTTGGAACTATTGGATTCCAAATGTCTTTGAAGCTACGAACAGTGATTTTCTTCATCATATTAAGCTATCACACTAATATTGGCAAATCCGGACCAGATGACCTGCCACGATCGATCATGTAAGCCATACTATAGGTAGCCGCAGACTTGAAGATCTTGTTTGCTCACGCACGCTAAGAGGTAGGCGTGGAGACCATCTCGTATCCTCCGGGGCGCCTCCTCTTGATGCAACACAAGAAAGCACCCCCAAGCCGCTGCTGCAAGAAGACCAGCACGGCGAGCAACGCCACCACGCACTGTACTACCACGTCCCACCCGACGCCGAAGAGGCCGTCGCGGGGGCTCGCGTACACAGACGACGCCCTCCGGCTGGGCACGTAGCTCCTCTTCCTGAACGCGTCGTATGCATGCGGCGCCGCGCGGATCACGGTGCCCCCTACGTAGAACCACGGTGAGAGTGCCCTCACCGCCGGCGTGGAGCCTGCGACCGCGTTCCAGACCACCTGGGGCAGCAGGAATCCGTCCAGCACCAGCCCCGCGTACGCCACGAGGTCGTCCACTATCCCTGGTCCCGGTAGGGCAAAACTGCCAATGTGGCCGTCGCTCAAGTGGCCGATGAACACCGTGATCGCGCCGAGCGCGTAGAGCGGCAGGCATATCCAGAGCGTGCTCCTCTCGGCATCGGCCGATGACAATGATGATGATGATAATGATGACGAGTCCTCGGGCTTGACTGCCGCTTGATCGGCTGATCGCCGCGAGAGGGCGAGCTGGAGGAGCCGGAGCTGCAGAACCAGGGCCAGCAGGGTGCTCACCCTCTGCATGAACTCGTTAATCTCCAGCGCGCCGCCGCTCGTCAGCTTGACGAAGAGGTTCAGGCTGTCCCTGTACATGTCCTGCAGGCCGAGCACGAGGGGGATCACGTTGCCGAGGGCCAGGACGACGAGCATGGTGACCGACGTGGCAGGGAGCGCCTCGGGGTGGTGCTTCACGTGGCGCAGCTGCAGGCCGGTGAAGAGGCAGGACAGCACCATGGATGCCAGCAGCATGACGCTCTCCATGTCCATCCTGGAGCTCGATCTCTCCCTGTCATTCACGGACATCCCGGCGTCCCCGATGAACTCCAGCGCTTTGAAGAACAGAGGATCGCTCTGGTTTCTCAGGCTGCTGATAGTCCCCACGGCACGCTCTCTCGCCACGCCGCCCATCGGAGCGAACTGGACGGTCACGAGCACCTCGCAGTCCGAGGAAACGTTGCCGATCACTTGGCAAGCCACCATGCACAGGGTGCCATTCTTTGTGTCGTAGACACCTTCTGCCGAGATGCGCCGCAGCTGCGGGGAATTCGCGGCATGGTATTGCATACTGTAGCTGACATTCAGCAGCCTCTGCTTGTTCACATGTTGTGCTTCGAAGGCCGCGTCAGCTCTCAGCTCTTGCCCTTCGACCAAGGCTGAGCCAATCGTGACCGGCGAGGCATACCCGAATCCGGCAAATCCTTGCTCCTTGAGGGAGAAACCGAACGCGAAGTCCCGGTACGAGTAGTTACCAGGGAATCTGCTGCCCTTCGTCGTTTCCTTTCCTAACTTCGACATGGAGTCGTAGTGCTTCTTGGCCTCCTCTACCCGGGTGTAGTTGTACGTGATGCCGGACAGTCTGTCCACGTAGCTCCAGGCCGTTCTTGACACCGAGATCACGCCTGCTGACGTGTTGCCGTCGCTGTTGCTGCTGGCGTTCCAGATCATCCCGGTCGCGACGCTCCGGTCGTGGATCGACCACACAGCCGGGAACCAGAAGCTGACCCCGATCCCGCACTCCCCCACAGCCAGTTGTTCTTCCCCGCCGGACTCGCCGGAACGCACCACCACCCGGCACGCCTTGAGACACAGCCGGTTTCGAGACGAGTCCCAGAACCCGTCGGCGACGAGCGCCTCGTCCCCGACCAAGAAGCCACGCCTCCACCGCCGCCTTGCCGTGTGGTAGCTGGTGGACGGGAAGGCGTCGTCCTCTTGGTTGGCGAAGAACACCAAGTACGCGCGCACGGCACCGTTGGTATCACACCGCATCTGGTTCACGTACATGCTCCCGTGTCGCTGCCGCAGCGGGAAGCCTCCGCCGCTGCTCCCATCGATGGGCATGTACTCCACGCTGTATGAGCTCCCGATCACCGCCCTGAGATGTCTGCACGAGAACCACCCGTCGTGGAGCACCTCCCGCGCGCCTCCGCCACGCGGTGATGACTCCGGGCAGGAGCCGGACTGTCCGTACGCGTAGTCATCCTCGGCGTAGGCCACGAGGGCGGTGTGGTTGAACTCAGCGCCCTTGAGGCTGCCGGTGACGAAGGGTTTGGAAAGGCTGGACGGGCTCGGCACGCTCAGGTGGAGCACGACGTCGGAGAGGACGACCACGCCGGAGCCATCCTCTCGAGCGTAGGAGCCGGACCCGACCATGCAGAGCTCTGCCGCGGTTGCGTTGGTGGAGTGGTAGTAGTAGCCTTGGAGGTCGAAGGAGACGGAGTGGTGGCGGGGGCCGTGGCGACGGGTGAGGCGAGTGCCCCTGAGGGTGAGCGTGGCGGAGAGGTGGGTGGTGGACGGGTCGTCGGTGGCGGTGGCGGAGCTGGGACGAGGGGAGAAGGTGAAGGCGTGCTTGTCGTAACGGCCGGGAGCGAAGTTGAGGTCGCCTGCGCCGGAGCCGGAGAAGTGGCCGGTGGAGATCCAAGGGAGAGAGAGCGGTGAGACGCGGACGCCGGTGTCGTGAGCGGCGGCGGGGGAGCGGCAGAGAGAGGAGTACTCCACGGCCGTGGCGGCGGGAAGGAGGACGAGGAGGAAGAGGACCTGGTGGCTGTGGAGCCGTGCCATCACGGCCAGAGGAGGAGGGGGAGCGAGGCAGCAAAACGATACGCGAAAATGATGTGTGCCTGCCGGCTTGCCGGGCAACGTTGGCGCGACTGTTATAGACTTACAGTAGGGAAGGACCGAAGGAGACGAAACCGAGGTGTGCAGTTCTGCAAGGCCGGCAACGCCCTCTGTTTGTAGGCTCGATACGACTTGAGGGATCTGTAGCCTGGAGAATTCATTCATTAGCGGATTGTTCCATGCGTTGCCCTCTTCATCTAAATAATCACGCATCATGGGAGCAAAGATGATGCTATGATGATATGGTTCAGAATTCAGAGGGAGGAGACCAAGACAAGTAAACGTCAACCGTTAGTGCGCTTGCTACGGTACTTTGCTCCACTACAGACCAACGATGCACGACTTGCGGCAGAAAGATGTGCGGTGGTCAGCACGGGCGGCCGGAAAACTCAAGTGCTGGCTGCCTGAGTGTGCCAGTTCACGGTTATCCATCTCCATAAACTTTTCCAGTTTCCTCACAAAAAAAAGAAAACAATTTCTGAGAAGTATCTGCGTTCACGACGAAGGAAAAGGACCGGCGGTGCAGAAGTATATAGAACGAAGACATTAGACAAGCTGGCGCGTTGGCTCATAGCCGAGCTCCAACGGCAACATCCAGCCCTGCCGGCTTTACACCAGCCCGGCACTGTAGCTCCGCGACCCTCAATCTCCTGGGCCCTGGATGCACAAGACAGAACAGCCTACGTACATGACATGACAGGCATAAGCTGACACGCCCGGCTGAGATTACCAAGAAGGAAACGAGGCACATAACAACCTGACAAACAGCATTGTCGCTTAACCGGCCTAGGTGTAAAACGACATGAGCAATGCGCGCATAAAACCGGCCGGCACACACACCAGAAGGCACAAAACGCAAACAGGGAAACACCATAGGAATGTCAAAAGTACTGTTTATAGATAGATGCGAAACTTGTCTGATTTGCAGAAAAAAAAAAACGACCACCAAACGGAGAGGTCGGTCGCACATGGTTTATTGCAGGCCTTGTGCCCCCAAACATTCTTCTGGGGAAAGAACCCAAAACAACTATGCGGCCTCCCAGGAAGCAAAACATGTCAATTCTCCTGTTGCAAAGCAAAATCTGTCAACCTCTCTACTTTAAGTCTTCAGGTCAATGAGGTGCCTGCTGTAGCTTTGGCAACTCCAGGATTCTGGAATTCAACGCAATCGACACCTATGTTGGCAAACTCCTTTAGTAGATCGGCAAACAACACTTTCAGTGAGGCCTTGAAGTTGGCGGAGCAGCTTTTGTCACCCTCGTCGACATCTTGCACCCCGTCTCCAACAAGGCAGCCAACTTGGGCACCGGCCATGTAGGACTTGCATCCTTTCAGGATTTTGTGCCCGTATTTGCGAAAATGGCCAACAATGAAGTCCTCAAAATGCTGTAAGAAGTGAACATATATCAAATTTCGAACCATCAAGATTGTGAGAAGGATTCGGGTTTTTATTTCATAAAACATATATCATTGGCTTCCTCATCTTACTCTTCCAGAAAGATATGTGAAGCAGATTCATTGGATCTTACTCTATTAACTTCACCGATGAAATACGACCATGTTTGATTTTAAAAAGAGATAAATATATAAAAAGAGATAAATATATAACATAAACACGGGATAAACCTCCATACCTTTGGTGGATTGCGAAGAGAGTACTGCATTGTTCTGCAGGATAGCAGAAAAGCTTGTTCATTATACTTCAGAGATTGACTCTCCATATATTGCCTCTCCACGTGATAAGTGCTAGCATCCATAAAATTCGCAGGTTCATTGAAATAAGGATTGGCATTCAACACCAAGGCCTGAATGGAGACAAGGACTTGCAGCATGGTTGAATTAGATGGGTTCCACTTCTCACATCCAGTACCAACCCAGGTGTTTAAGAGGCTAAGACAGACTTTCCCAGAACTATAGAGATTTGGGTTAAGCCGCAATCCTCCAGATCGGTAATTCACTAGCTGAAAGAGCAGTCGAATATATATTGGCATGCATATTCTTAAAAATGGAAACAAAGGGAAAAAAAAGCTATCATAGATGCACGTGACATCAAAATAATCCTTACCGGAGGTTGACTTGGGTATCGAGAAGGAAAATGCACATCAATGAAGAAAAGCCCATCATGGTAAAGAGTGCCTGCTGGTCCAACAATGACAGCTCTAAGCAAGTCCATTCTATCCTCATAAACTCTTACATATATTGCATCTGTTCAATTTGGAGAAAGTACCAGTAAGTCCATCAAAAATACGGCACTACACATGAAAACAATTTCATCCCATGCCATTATCTGGTTAAGTTGAACTTTAAAGTCCCTTTCAACACACGTGTGAATACTGAATTGGTGAAGATCAACAAGTCCACTCATATGGTGAGCATGTAATAAGGAAAGGGTAAAGGGCCAATATTACAAGAGAGACTGCATATATCAAACCTGTAATATCTTAGAGTGTTAGGCCATAAAAATATGGTAGCCACTTACCTGGCAAATCATTCTCTAGAACTTTCCATTCATGTTGAATCCGCTTCACCCAGGCCTTCGATGGCTGTTTAAAAACCAACTTAGAATTGCATTGAGGAAATAAAGTGAAGATAGAACATGTCTTTAGTTTAAATAGCTACCTTCTTAACAGCATGAGCTTTGTCCTTGCCTGGTAATGAGTAGAAATGATCGCGGTGGTCATTAACTGTATCAAACTTTTTAAATGTCTCGTACTTCTCATCAACTTCACTATTGACAATCTTTGTTTGACTGGGCTGATGTGGCATCTCAGAAGAAGTCCCCTGATGTAAGACTGTTTCCATGCCAGGTTGAATGCTCATATAATTATTCGCATCAGAGTTAAAGCTGATACCACTTTCCATCAGTGAACTATTAAACTGAGCATAATAATATGGAGCAAGCATATCCAACTGATAAAAATTTGTGGCAGGAATAGCAATTGGGCTGGCAACATTATTATGATAACCTCCCTGGACATCCGATTGGCCAACCATCGTGACAGGAATAGCACTTGAGCCAGCAAAATGTGCAAACATACCACTCTGAAGTTGCCCAACAGAAAAGGAAAAATCATTCATTAACTTAGTGCAATAATAACGAGGGGTATAAAAAAGAAAGCAAGTCCACATAATACTTCACCTTTGATTGCTCTGGCCAATCAATATCGACAACAGCTTGCTTATTCTTGTGATTTTGTATCTTCTCACCACTTATCATAACTCCATCAGGATCATCATCAGCATCAAGTTCAATTATTTCAGAAGGAACAACCTATAGATTGTATATGAAACACATTTAATAGGTTCGACATGTTTGAGCATTTAGAAAAACGAAAGTTAGCTAATGAGAATTAATGTACAAAAGCATAAGCCAGGGCGAAAACAGAACCAAAGTTACCATTACCAATCATCTCATTTCCAAATATTCAAAAAAAAAACGAACATACTATATTAGTCTTGAAAAGAACAAGTTTCCTTTTCTTAAGAAATTAATGGTCACATATTACCATCAACCATCCAAAAAGTAAAAGTAGTAAAAAACAACAAACCTTATTTAAGAAATCATTGCAAATTGCGGTCTGTTATAAAGGAGTCACACAGAAAACCCACAAACTCTAGTGCATACGGCCATGAGAATCACATGAGTTTTAAATAAATCTTAACAAACGAAATTATAAGGCACCCCCAAATATTCCATAAATCAATCACTATATACAGATTAACTCATTGCTCAGTGCTCACAGTGCACCATATCCAATATTCCAATGACAGACTTGCAGGTGATCGATACATGCTATGTTAGCTATGAAAAAAAATTGTTTTTTTCTCAAACAATGCAGGAAAGCTGCGTGTCATTTCAATAAGGTAGAAAAAGGGTACACGAGCCTGGAAAAGGCCCAACTCGAGAACAGAGAACACAGCGCACCGGCACTACGAAAACACACACCCAAACAAAAGAGAGCCACAGAGGATATATATGAAGTACTTATGCAAACATGCAGGCATGGTAAATATTCCTCAAAAAGTAAAATATGAGAAACATAATTCTAAAAATAGCCGTTCATGCTTATGGAGAGAGGTGCATATGCAAATGAACCTAGATTCTGATGAGGCTGAGCTATATTCTGATCTGATAGCAAGGTGAAATCCCTTGACGTATATAGGTACATGTATGTTATCAGTTAGACTTTTTTCGAGAATACGCAGAAGAGTTGCGTATCTTTCCATTAAGAAGAAAAACGCTTAAGAGCGTTACACACGGGCCATTAGCCAGGCACATGCACACGGCGGCATTACAAAAATAACGTGCTAAACCATTATACAAAAAGCAACAATCTATGCATTGACAGCCTCCGCCTTTCTAGTAGCACTACACCTGTCCAGTTAGGGGTGATGTTACCAGTTAGACTACCACAGGTTTCCAGCGATCGCCCCTAGAGAAGACTAACAACACAACAGATCACCACAATGAAATCCTTATCACTACAACATCCAATCGGACAATCAATAGAGGGCAGAGGCAGTTTCAGCTTCTACCGTCCATCCAAGTATGATTCAGGAAACACATTTCAGGGTGCAGCACAAAGTGAATCACAGTCGTACAAAAAAATGTTAAATAGAAAAATAAGGAGCCCAAGACGAAACAATTGCCAACTCAAATCCTTTCCTTCTCACCATACTCACGCGAGCATCAACAAATCAAAGGGCGATCACCATTGTACGACCTTTACACCACCCAAGAAAAAAACGTGGCACTAATTTTCGCTTCACCTCGGTCAGTTTTCGCTTTTGGCGGCCAGAAGAACTCCACCCGGCAGCCACATCCGCTGAAACCTCGACGACATCGGGGTCGGAGTCGTAGGGCACCGATTTCCAGTCATCACCGCCGGTGGCCGGATAACCCCTGAGCCCGGAACCAAAACCAAGCCACCAAAAAAAACCACGGGTGAGAAATTTTGAATTCAAAATTTGCCCAAATCACGCGATGAGGGCGCGAAAACGGCGTGCAGGCAGGTTCAGAGGCACACTCACTTGGAAGAGCCCTCCGCCATGGCCGGGAAGTGCGAGCTCCGTCAATGCGAGCTCTCGCCGGCGAGTTGGCGGCGGAGCGCGTGGAACCGTTCGGGGTTTGGGGGTGAGGGTGTGGGCCACATAGCGCAGATGGAGAGCAAGGGTGGGGGGAAGAGAGCAGGCAAGGAAAGAAAGGGTCAAAATGGTGTCCAAATTGGCGTTTGTGGCTTTTCGCTTCGATCTGTCAGGGGTTTGTGTGGCTGTGGCTTCTGGCTTGTACTGGGATGTGGGTCAGTGGAGTACACCTTGCTTTTGCATGGTTGGCACAGCAGTAGAATGTGATGGACTGCGGCTGTTTCTGTTTCTCTAATATCCGTGGGATTTTTTGGTAGACTTATGGATTTGCCAAAGTTCAAGAATCTTGCATGTAGTACTAATTAACATGGTCGTGATAATCTGTAAATATCTGTATATATCTAGTATGATTATGATCACATGGATTTGCCAAAGTTCAAGAATCTTGCATGTAGTATTAATTAACATGGTCGCGATAATTTGTAAATATTTGCATATATCTAGTAACCATAATGTTTGTAAATTTATATCTATGTATAGTAGTAATCAATGTTGCTGATTTTATAAATATATACAATTAAGTAGTGCAGATCTGCAGTAGTAATTGATATTTTCAATTTTACATGGCCTTTCAAACATTTAAACTTCATAGTAGTAAATAATATTGTCAACAGTAGTTGGTGATATTAATTACTGCTTAGTGAAGTACAATGTTTAAAAGACCATGTAAAATTTGCATATTAATTACTAGTACAGATGGTGAACTACTAGACATATATATTTGCAAATCATTAAGGGTTGGCAATTTTAATTACTAGTTGCTAGTGACGTAAATATGTATCCCCACTATCTCTGGCAATAATTAATATTGCCAGCTTTATAGGATTTGGCATATTGATTACTGCCAGACTAGGCATATGGATTTACAAATCCTTAAAGGTCGGCAATTTTAATTACTACTAGCTAGGGATATACATGTATTGTAAATCTGTATCCTTACTATCTCTAACAACAATTAGTATCGTCAGCTTTATTTGCAGGATTTGGTATATTGATTTCTACCAGACCTGTAGGTTTACAAATCCATAAAGGTTGGCAATTTTAATTAATAGTAGCTAGCGAGGTACATGTATTGTAATAATCTGTACCCTTACTATCTCTAGTATTGCCAGCTTTATAGGATTTGGCATATTGATTACTACTAGACATATAGATTTACACATTCTTAAAGGTTGCCAATAAGTGTTTTTGCTAAGGTTTAATAAAACTGATATGGTTTATTTCAGTAGTCTTATTGCAAATTTACGTGTGAAAAATAAATCAAATGCATATGGATCCAATCCTACACAAGTCAAATTAGGCAGATAAAATCAATACACTCATTTCAAAATATAAGTTGTTTAGCGTATCAACACCATATACATTGTGCCTAGCGTATTCTATGATAATATAACAACAATCATCACTACTTTTAAAAAATAACTATCATGATGAATAAAAAAAATCAATGTCACATTTTCAATCCACATAAATTTTCATCTTCAAATAATTAGAGCTATATGACCGACAAGGATTCTAAATAGTTCATATTCGGGAAATAATAAATCGGGGGCCCTTAACAAAAGTATCAAATCAACTTACAGAAAGAAAATACTAACAGATGATTAAACTTTGGCATGTTGCAATGAACTGCAATACAGAAATGATCGTCAGGATTGTATCAAACATGAAATACCTATTAATTTAATTACTTGAGCCGACGAGGATCATGGATAATGTAAAATTGAAAATTTCTACCTCCTCAGCTCCCGTGGATCCTACATGGTTGCTTTGCAGACGGTCCTGTGCTTCTCTGCTAAAATCGAGCAATGGATCGATCAGTAATAGTGATTTGGTAAGACTGATTCATGACGGATGCATACCACTAGAAGGAAGGCGTGATGATTTGCTAAATTGCGATCGGCCGCCAGCGCCACCACGACGAGCCGCAACGTGTTGCTTCCTTCTCCACCGTACCATGCCTATCACATCAAAAAAGAAGAAGCAAGAAACGAGGACACGCGCATATGGGGATCATGGTAACCAAACTTACAGACGCGGCACAGACTGTTTCATTTTGCATCGCTTGGTTCTTAGTACGGGCACTATATGCCTACACTATACAGTATACATACTAACATACATACTTGCACGGGCCCCTTGGTTTTGGGGGATCGGGCGGGTTGCCCCTCCCCCCCCCCCCGGGCCGGGGCTACATGGATCTAGCAATAACCATAATTACAACAAGGGATCATGGTTGAAGTGATTAGTGGTGGCAATGGTTGAGGGTGTTACACCTGATGGTAGGGTGGCGGATTTAGCAGGACTAGAGTCAGGAATCACAAAAACAAAAGGTCAAGGTGGAAACAGAGATGGGGTGGTGACATTGGACCTTACCAGTAAATCATGTTGGTCGTAGGAGCGAAACGATGAAGCAGAGAGCCAGAGAGGCACATCAATCCATGGGCGTAAAAGGGACCGCCGATTGGATAGGGACAACAACAGGGCATCATGTTGGAGTGATATAATCAGGAAACGGTGAAGGGCGGTAGGTTAAGAAATGGCGGCGGCCAAGGGCCATGGATCTGGTGGTGATGGGGCCCTAGGGCACTGAAGCCATGGAAGATGTGCCGGTGGTTGTGGATCTAGAAACAACGGTGATTGGGGATAGTTGCCTTGGCAGCAATCGAGACAACAGGGTGCCGGAGACATGGAAGATGAGCCGGCGGCGGTGAAAGTGGTAGTCGAGAGCGATGGATCTGGTGGCGATGGAGTTGGTGATGGATTGGATCTGGACGCGTTGGAGGCAACAGGGGAAAAGCCATGGATGATGAGTCGATCCAATGGCGAGGCCAAGGTGGTGACGAAGGTTGTGGCGGCGAAGTTGGTTCTTGCCACCGGACTAGATCGGCACTAGGTTACAGGAGGCAAAGGTGGGGAATGGAGCAGAAGTGCCAGGCGGCGGCAATGGGAACAGGATCAGGAACACGAAGACGAGGGTCGATGGTGGTCCACATATATAGA
Source organism: Digitaria exilis (assembly GCA_015342445.1). Classification (NCBI taxonomy): domain Eukaryota; kingdom Viridiplantae; phylum Streptophyta; class Magnoliopsida; order Poales; family Poaceae; genus Digitaria; species Digitaria exilis. Next base: position 968,421 of record JACEFO010002174.1, read on the forward strand.
AGCAGACAATTACATCTAGGCGTATGGTTTCCTATCTGATGGTCACAAATTGAAAGGATCAGAGCCGTCCATATTCGCTGGCACATAAGTTGCATATCCCAATAAATCTTAGCTATATAGATGGGGAATGTAGTGTAATAAAGCAAGCCTCCTATGGAAAATTGCATTTTCATAATACTATTTTATTGGTGCTATGAGAGACAACTAGGTACCCTGATCGGACTCCCTAAAAATCTATAGCCCAAGAAAATGTTGAAGAGTGGGTGGTCTAATGCTGCAAAATCTCATAAAACAAAGTTTGCTTCATCATGAAGCTAAAAAATCCTCAACATCAGGATCCCAGAAGGTGACGGCCATGAGATACTTGCATGCAACTTTGAGGAAAATGGTATGTTTATCATTACGATTAGAAGACCATACAAACTTGCAATACAGGCAAGAACATGTGGTACGGTAACTCTATAGATAGGAAATTTTTTGATGCAACCTAGAAAACACCAGTCTCCCAAAAGATATAAGTATTTATATGGAAACTAGAGCTCAATGGCTTTTCTGTCCAAACCAACTGGCAAAGACACCGTCTTATTACTAATGCAATATGATCTATTTTGTGGAATATGGAACCTCAACTGCACGCCATGCCATGATCCGATGCACACCACAAAGGTTGTGGCTTTAAGACAAGCCCTACTGATTTTCAGGGGAACTCCCCCCATGTTTTCTACTTTAATTACATGGGACCTAATTGGATCCTAGTGCTCCTCAATGGTGTTAGAAAAGGTTTACGAGTAAAACTAATGCTGGTCTTCTGGAGTGTGTGGCATCATCAAAATGATGTAGTTTTCGGGAAAGGGGATTGGTGTGTCTCTGTTGGGGTGATTCCTTGAATAACTATTTTGTTTCTCTAAACTTGGTTATGTATAATGAAATATTGCTTCCAGCAAAGAGCAAAATTACTTGGCCTTCTAGCGTACATGAATACATCGTAGATAGCATAACGCCCCCCCTGTGGCAGAACCGCCCAATTTAAACTGGCTCAAGTGCGTCGAGCCACCTTAACTCAGGATAACTCCGCACGCACTTCAAACAGTTTAAACCCGGTAGTCTGTCGAGTGTCCCCGGGACATCCCGAATCATCCACTGACAACATTTTCTTAACCAAAGCTTAGGATCTTTTACCGAGTTGGAGATAACATAACAGGCATTACCTTTTTACATGCATACGGAAAGGTACGAAATATTACAAACCGAGTTTTGAAATAACCTTAACGACAAACTAAAGTTCTAAGGTCCAAGATACAACTAGATTTATACAAAAGGAGTAAAGTAGAACTAGATACTTCTAACATCTAGAATCATCCGGGACCTCTGATGCTCTAGGACTTCTGGTTCTCCTCCTCGGCTTCGGGCTGCGGAATCTCCTCTGAAAAACAGCAAGGGAAGAACCCTGAGTACGAAGGTACTCAGCAAGACTTACCCGTCTTACCAAAGAAAAGACTCTCAAGGAGAATGATTAGGCTTTTGGTGGTTATTTGGCTGACTTGACCTTTGCGGAAAGAGCTTACTAGTAATGAGTCCTTATAAAGCAGTTTTATTGCAGTTAAGTATTAGCTACTCAACTAAGTGGTAAATACCTTTTTCAGTCAAGTGGTACTAGGTCCAAACAGCATTTTGAATCACTTTCATGTAATAGTTCAACTTGTTTCCTCTACGATGTTTAACACCTGATCAAGTGCACTCATAACCAAGAGTAGTGTTGATCCGGATCCATATACATCCTGCAGGAGATACCTAGCCACCAGTTACGTACAGCTGCGCCAGCTGCCCGCAACAACCTTTCAATCAGTTGGACCAAAAACCGGAAATATCCTTACCCGAACCCGGGAACGCATCCCCACGTGGGCCCCACGTCTGGCGACCACCCCGTGAGTTCCAGATGACGATCCCGCCTTTCTCCGACCCAGCAAGCACCGGTAAGCGATATTTCCAATTCATGAGCCAGCTAATCTAGTTGGCTTTACTGGCCCCATTACCCAGTAAGCAACCAGGTAGAATCACTTGATCAAACAGGTAAACAACGGATCGGTCCTTAGTGACTTTTGTTAGTAGGCAGAGCTAAGGATCGAACCTGTCAATCCACTCTATCATCCTCTGCCCACTCTCTCTTTTCTTATAATCTCATGCATGATTCATCTATGATTAGTGAAAACCTAGATCAATTCCTTTAATTATAAACCTGGCAAGGCATAGCTAAGCAGATGTGGTCTAATCCATTTACTTACTTGCCCTATCAAAGGTAATGCTATCAAGGAGTAGTTCATGCATCAAGGGTTTGCATTCAACTCCTAACCTAATGCACACATAAAATCATAATCTTTGGACTCGTGATCTGTTGAAATAAAGTAGGTAAAGATGCATCCGGGGCTTGCCTTGGGTTTCAAAAAGATTAGCAGTCTCGACGGCTTCCTGAGACTCCTGAGCAACCAAGAAAACCTCCTCGTACGGCACTGGGTCGTCCGAGAAATCCACGTATTCCACTTCCGAAGTTTCCGACTCTACATGCGATGCAAGTTAGTGATGAGAAATGCAAAAGTTTGAAAACATAGCACAACACCACATCTCGATACAGTTGCAAGCCAACAAAGATACCTAGACCTTTCCCAAAGAAAAAGTTATTTTATAAAGTGGGTAAATTAATCCTTATTTATTTTATTGATTTTATTAAGAAGAGTTGCTAAGGATGCTCAAATTATTTTCTACACAAACCTAACCCTTTATTTACCTATAAAAGTGCTTATAAGACCTAAATCCTATTTTAGAATATTTTTAGCATCATTTTAGCCATTCTTAATAATTATTTTCTAAGATGGTGTTATTATTAAATTCTAATTACTACAAACTTAATGGTTTAGCATTTTTATCAAATAAAGGAAAACCTAAGGAAATTATTAAAATTTATTTCACATTTTTCTGATTTCTCTATAATTTTCTAGAATTAAAACAGTGAATAAAAATAATTTAAACTTATTTCTAAAACTTAAATGGTCTTTTTACAAAAACCCCCCCGGCTTTCCTTCTCTTCCCCAGCGAAGCCCCTGCCCACGCGGGACAGAGTCCCCGCGCGGACCGAGCGCCTCGCCGGAGTTGACCCCGCACGCTCGCCGGCGGCGAGGTCCTCCGATGATCACAACCAGTCCTAGGGCCTATTTACACCCCCGCGCATCCATTCTAGGACTAAGCTTGCTCGGAGAACCCTAACCCTAGTTCCCCCGCGGCACGGCGGCGGAGCTCCGGTGGCGTGCCGTACTCCGGCGAGCCCACCGCAGCAACCGAGCTCACGACTGACGCACCAGCCTCACCGCGACTAGAGACAGCTTACGCGCAACCCTAGCGACCCCGCGGGACACTACACCCCCGAGCGCACTACGCCCGGCCATGGCGGGAGCACGCATGGCGCATACGGCGGCGAGCTCCTAGCGGCGCAACGACGACGAGACGAACTATGACAGCTACCCTACGAGCATCAGTGAACCCTAACGCACCTAACGCGCACCCAAGCTCGGCCGGAGGAGGCCTGAGCAACGCTGCAGCCGTGCGGCTGCCATGGCGGAGGAGCTCCGCCGCGGCGAACGCCGTTCCCGGCTGTGAAAGCGTCGCGACCTGGCTACTAAGCTCTTAAGCAGCTGGCTTGACCCAAGCACAACCTCAATACACTCCCCAACCTCAACTTCAAGAACTGTAAAAGCAAGAACACGGCAAGGGTCCTTACCCCGGCGTGCACGTCGACGGTGAGCTGCGAAACGGTTTACGCCGGGCGTTGGAGCAGTGGAAACTGAGCCAGAATAGGTGGAATCAAACTAGGAGACCAAGGCGAAGTTGATGGTGGCTAGAGACAGCGCGGAGTGGCTCAAACGGCGGCGGCAGCACTCCGACTCAACGGCGGCGAGGAAGAGAGCAGAGGAGTAGAGCGGCAAAAGAGGAAGGAGGAGACCGGGGTTCACGGCTATATCGACGGAGCGATGCAGCGGCGTGCGACACCTCCAGCTGCGACGCCGCCCATGCTGTCCTTCCCCGGAGTCGACGCGTGGCCGGCGAGACGATCCAGGCGACGCCGGCGACGAGCTACTTGCTAAGCATGACGTCACCCTTTTCCCCATTTGCACCTCCATTTGCCCGAGATTGGAGCTTCAATTTCTCCCAATTCCATATGGTAACATCAAAAACTCCCAATATGAAACTTGTAGATGGATCATTCAATTTCATTTCATACATTGACACTTACCCGATTTGAGTTCGAATTGAAGTCGAATTTGAGCTTCAAAGTCACTGCTGCAACTTCCCCCAAATTTCAGAACCCTAACTGAATTTTACAAATTACTCTCAAAACTTGAATAGAACATGCCTCTGGTGCTGAAGACAAATTTGAAATTCAACTTCAGTAGAACAACTTCCTAATTGGAAGTTTTTGCAGAAAACTTCAAATTCAAACTCAATTTGCACGAATTCGAATCTGCTGTCAATTACACTGAATCTCTGAAAACATAATCTGACTGATTTTCTTTTGTGTTTTTCTCCTTGATCCAGACCGTTTCTGAGTGTGACCCAAAAACAAAAGTTGTTCTTCATACATTCCTTAACAACTTTGTTTAAGACACCTTGGCCGTAAGAACCTCAGATCTACCATGAACTTAACCTGAAGATCGCTGCTCATTATGAAAACTCAGCCGAAAAACGGACAAGTCCTGAAAACGGACAAGTCCTGTTGTCGGACGGTGAATAGTGCATTTTCTCCATTTTCTTCTCCCATTTAATTGAAGCATTCTTTCTCAAATTTTTCTCATCATTGCTGGCCAACTAAGTTGCTTAGCTTATGAACTTCATTTAGAAATGCTTGGGTTCACAACATTTTCAAATTTGGCCCCTTTGTTGACTTCGGCCAACTAATTCTCCTTTCTCTTTTCTTTTTCTCTTTAAACATTTTCACTTAACCAACCATTCTTACCCAAGTGCATAAATTAAAAAGGGTGGGATGTTACAGCCCTTCCCCCTTAAAAGAATCTCGTCCCGAGATTCCAGTGGTGATAAAGCTCCAGGTTTGACAATGGAAAGGATAATGTGTCATTACCTGAAGTTTTTACTTACTTCACAAAGGAGCGGAAACATCAAATTATCTTACATATGTACGAAACTTTCCTTGTCACTCACTTAAACAACTCGGGGTACTGAGAAATTAAATATGACTCTTGCTCCCAAGTAGCCTCTTCTGGAGTATGGTTACTCCATTGTACTTTATAAAATTTGATACTTCTTGCTCTGGTATCCCGGGTCTTTTCATCCAAGATTCGAATTGGCTTCTCTCCATAAGTCATATCGGAACTTAACTCCACTTGAGTATCATGGATAATCTTGGCTGGTACCTGCAGACATTTCTTAAGCTGGGATATGTGGAATACGTCATGCACAGTCGACAGCTGTGGACTCAAAGCTAGTCTGTAGGCCACGGAACCTTTTCGTTCCAGAACCTCATATGGACCAATATATCTCAGAGCTAATTTTCCTTTTACTCCAAATCTCTGAAGTCCCTTCATAGGAGATACACGTAGATAAACGTAATCTCCCACCTTGAATTGCAAGGATGCTCTTCTTTTGTCAGCATAACTCTTCTGTCGTGATTGAGCAATCCTTAAGTGCTCACGAATTTGAGCGACTTTATGTTCGGCTTCTTTAACAAGATCCGGCCCAAAAGTGAATCTTTCCCCAGCTTCAGTCCAATTTAACGGTGTTCTACACCTTCGGCCATACAAAGCTTCAAAAGGTGCCATTCGAATACTGGACTGATAGCTGTTATTGTACGAGAATTCGGCCAGATGTAAGCATTCATCCCATTTCTTAGAGAAAGTCAACACACATGCTCTTAGCATGTCTTCCAAAATTTGGTTAACTCGCTCTGTCTGCCCTCCGGTTTGTGGATGATAGGCAGAACTCCGAATTAAGGTGGTACCCATTACTTGATGTAGTTGTTCCCAAAATCGCGACACAAATTGTGATCCCCTATCAGAAGTAATAGTTTTGGGTACCCCATGCAAGGATACAATCCGTTCCAAGAACAATTCTGCATACTTCTGTGAGTTATATGAAGTCTTGACCGGTACGAAATGAGCGGACTTAGTTAACCGATCAACAATAACCCAAATGGAATTATATCCTCTCGATGTGGTAGGTAAGCCCACGATGAAGTCCATGGAGATATCCTCCCATTTCCACACAGGAACGCTTAAAGGTTGTAACAACCCTGCAGCCTTCTGGGTGATAGGCTTCACCCTTCGGCAGGTGTCACACCTCGACACATAACGGGCAATTTCCCGCTTCATTCGAGTCCACCAGACTCTCTGCTTTAAGTCATGGTACATTTTTGTACTTCCAGGATGAATAGAGTACCTAGACAAATGTGCCTCGTCCAAGATTTTTCTTCTTAACTCCCAATCCTTTGGTACCACAATTCTATCTCTGAAGTAAAAGATACCATTTTCATCTTGCGTAAAGCATACGGGTTTCCCCTCAGCAATACGTTTCTTTAGGATTTTCATTTTCTTATCCTTTAATTGTGCCCTTTCAATTTGTTCTTTCAAGGTGTCGGGAATCACAATATTCCTGACAGAACCTTGAATAACCATTTCAACCCCCATCTCTTCCATTTCTTGACATAGGGTCTTTGCCCTTCTATGAACGGTTAAACAATGACATTGAGCCTTCCGGCTCAAAGCATCGGCTACCACATTAGCTTTACCCGGATGATAGTGAATATCCAGGTTATAATCCTTAATCAATTCCAACCACCTACGTTGACGCATGTTCAACTCAGATTGTGTAAAGATATACTTCAAACTCTTGTGGTCAGAATAGATACGGCACCCACTTCCCAATAAATAGTGCCGCCATATCTTAAGAGCGTGCACTACGGCAGCCAATTCTAAATCATGTGTAGGATAATTCTCTTCATGCCGCTTTAACTGCCTGGAGGTATAGGCAATGACTCTACCCTCCTGCATCAACACACAGCCCAGACCTTTTCCGGAGGCATCACAATAGATATCGAAAGGCTTCTCAATATCTGGCTGGGCTAGCACTGGGGCTGTAGTCAACAACTCTTTTAACTGTTGAAAAGCTTCTTCACATTGATCACCCCATTCAAACTTATTGTCCTTCTTAAGTAACTCAGTTAAAGGTTTAGCTATCTTGGAGAAATCTGGAATAAACCGTCGATAATAGCCGGCCATTCCCAGAAAACTCCTAACCTGGGTTACTGATTGTGGTGGTTTCCAATTTAACACCTCCTCAACCTTACTCGGGTCCACTTCTACACCATCAGCCGACAAAACATGACCCAAGAAAGGTACCTTTTTCAGCCAGAACTCGCACTTACTCAACTTTGCGTATAGCTTATGATCTCTTAACCTTTGCAAAACAATGCGCAGGTGCTCGGCATGTTCCTCTTCATTTTTAGAGAACACTAAAATATCATCTATGAACACCACTACAAATTTATCCAGTTCAGGCATAAACACGGTGTTCATCAGATACATGAAATGCGCTGGGGCATTCGTCAATCCAAAGGACATCACTAGATATTCATAAAGACCATATCTAGTGGAGAAAGCTGTTTTGGGGATATCTTCCGGCTTAATCCGGATCTGATGATACCCGGACCGGAGATCGATCTTAGAAAAGACCTTTGCTCCAGCCAATTGATCAAACAATAAATCAATCCGGGGTAAAGGATACTTATTCTTGATGGTTACCGCATTCAGAGGACGGTAATCCACACATAACCGTAAGGTGTGATCTTTCTTTTTCACGAATATAGCTGGACAACCCCATGGAGATGCACTAGGCCGGATAAAACCTTTATCAAGTAGTTCTTGCAATTGTACTTTCAGTTCTGCTAGTTCTTTAGGCGGCATTCTATACGCCCTTCTAGATATAGGAGCTGTCCCCGGTTCAAGTTCAATAGTGAACTCCACCTCTCTTACGGGTGGTAATCCCGGTAGATCTTCCGAAAAGACATCCGGAAACTCATTTACTACAGGGATTGACTCGAGAGTCACTGCTCTCGTCTTTCTGACCATACCACCTAAAGTTTGATGGGCGGGTAAAGTGATCTTCACCTCCCGACCAAGAGCATTAGTAAAGCAAATCTCCCTAGATCCTGTATCTATCAAAACTTTGTTCTGGGTCATCCAATTCATTCCCAAAATTATATCAATCCCTTGATCCTCAAGAACTAAGGGTAAAACATTTATCATGTGACCCTCTAAACTTAAAGCCACATCACTAGCCACAAGATTAGTAGTTTGCCTTGCCCCAGTAGATTCTATCACATACTTATTTCTCAACTCTCGAGTGGCTAATTGATGTTTCTCAACAAAAGCCTTGCTTATAAAGGTATGCGATGCACCAGAATCAAATAAAACAACAGCGGGTTGGTGGTTGAGAGGAAACATACCAGCCATAACGGGTTCTCCTTCCGGTATTTCCTCCACATTCATGTAATGAACTCGGCCAGTCTTGGCATTAAAAATCTTCTTCCTCACAAACCTCTGACCTATGCCTTGCCCTGAAGTTTGGGCCTTGATATTCTGATTACCACCCTGCTTGGGAAGACGACAATCCCGAGCAAAGTGTCCAGCTTGGCCACAATTGTAACAGGGCTGCTTATTGCTGGGCGTTGCCGGATACCGGTTACCTTGGGACTGAGGATTTACTGGGCGTGGTGCATTATACTGACTCCTCGCCGCCCATGGTTGCTGTGGAGGCTGTGGCTGCGGAGCACGGAAATTAGGACGAGGTGGTCCACGATATACCACCTTGTATCGTGGCGGAGCACTACTTGAGGCTCCCATGGGAGGGGTCTTTCTCTTCAGAGCTTCCTCCCGCCTGAGAGATTCATCCAATGCTTTCATCTTGGCCTCTGCTGAGATGGCCATACTGACTGCTTCTCCATAATTGTGCAGGGTGCAAGTAACCAGCTTTTCTTGCATCCGGACGTTAAGCCCTCGGAGATAACAGTCCCTCTTCTTCGTCTCACTGTCAACATGTTCCGGAGCATACTGGGCCAAATGTTCAAAATCACGAGTATAATCCAGCACACTCCGGTTACCTTGCTGTAACCGTAGAAACTCCTCCAACTTCAGCTTCAAGATCCCATCAGGGATAAAGTGAGCACAGAAAACGGTCTTGAAGTCCTCCCAATTCAGCACTCCTCCCGCCGGTTGGCGAGACAAGAAACTTGCCCACCAAGTACCAGCGGGGCCTTGCAACTGAAGTCCTGCAAACTCCACCTTCTGGGCTTCCGTACACTGGGGAATAACCCGGAACTTCTGCTCCAAGGTCTGGATCCATTCCCGCGCCTCAAGCGGATGTTCAGCTTGACTGAAAACAGGTGGGTGGGTTTCTAGAAATTGGTGAGTACGTGACTCCCTGCTGACCAGCTTGTCTTCCAGACAAACGGTTGCCCAAATTCTGAGCAATCATGTTCAACAGCCGGGTTTGCTCAGTTCCGGAGCTTATCAGATGAGCAAACGCATCTGTCAAGGTAGGAGGTCCCGGTGGAGTATTGGGGTCCTCCCTCGAGCTCGACTGCTGGTTCCTTTGATTTGCCATTCTACAAACGTTTAGTGCAACAGATCATTAACTTCCATTCACTGGTATATCAAGATTTGCACAAGAAAAAGGTAACTCCTTTCGGAAAACCCTTTTGACATGAAGCACATAACCATCATATATCACATATGCATTCATATGACAGCGGTTCAGACATCACATCAGAACATATACACAACTCCCTAGGAGTTAGAGCCTACCATCTCAAGCCATTATATAAACATACATAGCTACAACCCTAGAGTTCCAAGTACTAACATACGGGTTACATGTACATATGCACAAATGCTTTGCTCAAAGTCTCTCACAAACCCCCAAAAGAACCCTGCAACACACTTCCCTCAGTCTCCGCCCTCCATCGGCGCAGGCTGGTTGACGGAGTTCTCACTTCCGTCGGACCTGACTGCACTAGAAGCCGACGACGAAGTCGAAGAAGACAAAGAACTGGTGACGGTGGTCATGCCGGACTCCCCCTGGATCTCACTGGGGTCTTCCTCATCACTATCCTCGTCCACCACCACGGGATGGAACTCCAGTGGTCCGTGTCCCTCAGGATCGAACCCATCCGCATTTGCATTAGCCCATGCAAACGCATTTGGATCCTCTGGCAGCGCTTCATTGTGTTCCTCGACCTCGAACTCAAAACCCTCGAATCCTTCCAGTACCTCATCGGCGAACTGCGCATCCTCTGGTGCTGGTGGTGCAGCTAGAGCAGGATCCATACCCACTATGTCCACCTCCTCACCTGCTCCTTCCTGAGCTGGTGGCTGATCCTGAGCTGGAGCTGGTGGTGCTTCAACATGGTGATCGGCAGCTGCTACCAGATGCTCATACTGCTCCAGTGCTGTCCTCAAGGCGACAATCTCATCTTGCAGCATCGAGACGCGAGCCTGCATCTCCTGAGTATTGACTCCCATGGCTTCAGCCCGTGCTGCGGCAGTCTCTGCTCCGACTTCCTGGAGATGCTGTATCTCCGCATCCTTCTCATCCATCCTACGAGCCATGTCCCGCATCGATCTCTCCATTTCATGCTCCCTATCCAGCATAGCCTGCTGGGCTGCTTCCAGACCAGACTTCATTCCCAGCATTTTCATTTTGAAGTCCGTGTTCTTCTCCCTCTGGCGCTGGTAACTTTTCTGGCAAATCTGTAGAAGGCTGAACATGGACACCATGTAGTCCACCGAAGATGCTGCAACTTCATCATTCTCCACCCTTGACTTGTTCTTCAAAGCCTTGACTCGACGCTTCCAGACCCCATCTTCTGGATCCTGTAGCGGAAAGAACCTGGCAGAGCTTGTACCAATCTCGAACTTATTCTTCTGGCATAGCTCAGTGAGAGCGGTCAAGGCTGCAGTCTGGACCGTATCCTCAAACTCAAAACCCTGGGCTCGAGTCTCGTCCAGCTTCCATGTGGCATGAGCCTCGGACTCTGGAATGTGTACATAGACAGTACACCCCACCTGCTGCAGAGTGTCGAACTGCTTCCAGATGTACAGTGGTGGCTCCTCAAAGCCCTTCTCCTGCAAGATCTGCCACAAAACTCTGGTGAAACCAGGGCGATTATGGTAGCACCCCTGGGTCCAGCCGTCCTGATCCGTGTGCTCCATTGTCTCCATCTGTAGAGACAACCAAAGTCAACAACGGCACACACCAAAACCCCCAAAGAAAAGTTTTGAAAACATGCAATGCACATGATGCAGCGTTTTCCTACGCCCTCACAGACTCATATCTCACCCGTTATATAAAATGTGGTGGCATCGTATAGCTCTCCCAAATATAAAGTCTACCGTAGCTAACGATATGCTAACAGTCAGTATCTGTAAAACAACAACCATTAGACTACTGCCACCTAACGACACAACCTTTTTATACTTTAAAATAGGTCCCTGAAGTTTTAAAATAGTAACACCTCTTAGTTAACCCAACCTACGGCTCTGATACCAGCTGTGGCAGAACCGCCCAATTTAAACTGGCTCAAGTGCGTCGAGCCACCTTAACTCAGGATAACTCCGCACGCACTTCAAACAGTTTAAACCCGGTAGTCTGTCGAGTGTCCCCGGGACATCCCGAATCATCCACTGACAACATTTTCTTAACCAAAGCTTAGGATCTTTTACCGAGTTGGAGATAACATAACAGGCATTACCTTTTTACATGCATACGGAAAGGTACGAAATATTACAAACCGAGTTTTGAAATAACCTTAACGACAAACTAAAGTTCTAAGGTCCAAGATACAACTAGATTTATACAAAAGGAGTAAAGTAGAACTAGATACTTCTAACATCTAGAATCATCCGGGACCTCTGATGCTCTAGGACTTCTGGTTCTCCTCCTCGGCTTCGGGCTGCGGAATCTCCTCTGAAAACAGCAAGGGGAAGAACCCTGAGTACGAAGGTACTCAGCAAGACTTACCCGTCTTACCAAAGAAAAGACTCTCAAGGAGAATGATTAGGCTTTTGGTGGTTATTTGGCTGACTTGACCTTTGCGGAAAGAGCTTACTAGTAATGAGTCCTTATAAAGCAGTTTTATTGCAGTTAAGTATTAGCTACTCAACTAAGTGGTAAATACCTTTTTCACTCAAGTGGTACTAGGTCCAAACAGCATTTTGAATCACTTCATGTAATAGTTCAACTTGTTTCCTCTACGATGTTTAACACCTGATCAAGTGCACTCATAACCAAGAGTAGTGTTGATCCGGATCCATATACATCCTGCAGGAGATACCTAGCCACCAGTTACGTACAGCTGCGCCAGCTGCCCGCAACAACCTTTCAATCAGTTGGACCAAAACCGGAAATATCCTTACCCGAACCCGGGAACGCATCCCCACGTGGGCCCCACGTCTGGCGACCACCCCGTGAGTTCCAGATGACGATCCCGCCTTTCTCCGACCCAGCAAGCACCGGTAAGCGATATTTCCAATTCATGAGCCAGCTAATCTAGTTGGCTTTACTGGCCCCATTACCCAGTAGCAACCAGGTAGAATCACTTGATCAAACAGGTAAACAACGGATCGGTCCTTAGTGACTTTTGGTAGTAGGCAGAGCTAAGGATCGAACCTGTCAATCCACTCTATCATCCTCTGCCCACTCTCTCTTTTCTTATAATCCATGCATGATTCATCTATGATTAGTGAAAACCTAGATCAATTCCTTTAATTATAAACCTGGCAAGGCATAGCTAAGCAGATGTGGTCTAATCCATTTACTTACTTGCCCTATCAAAGGTAATGCTATCAAGGAGTATTCATGCATCAAGGGTTTGCATTCAACTCCTAACCTAATGCCACACATAAAATCATAATCTTGGACTCGTGATTCTGTTTGAAATAAAGTAGGTAAAGATGCATCCGGGGCTTGCCTTGGGTTTCAAAAGATTAGCAGTCTCGACGGCTTCCTGAGACTCCTGAGCAACCAAGAAACCTCCTCGTACGGCACTGGGTCGTCCGAGAAATCCCGTATTCCACTTCCGAAGTTTCCGACTCCTACATGCGATGCAAGTTAGTGATGAGAAATGCAAAAGTTTGAAAACATAGCACAACACCACATCTCGATACAGTTGCAAGCCAACAAAGATACCTAGACCTTTCCCAAAGAAAAAGTTATTTTATAAAGTGGGTAAATTAATCCTTATTTATTTTATTGATTTTATTAAGAAGAGTTGCTAAGGATGCTCAAATTTATTTTCTACACAAACCTAACCCTTTATTTACCTATAAAAGTGCTTATAAGACCTAAATCCTATTTAGAATATTTTTAGCATCATTTTAGCCATTCTTAATAATTATTTTCTAAGATGGTGTTATTATTAAATTCTAATTACTACAAACTTAATGGTTTTAGCATTTTTATCAAATAAAGGAAAACCTAAGGAAATTATTAAAATTTATTTCACATTTTTCTGATTTCTCTATAATTTTCTAGAATTAAAACAGTGAATAAAAATAATTTAAACTTATTTCTAAAACTTAAATGGTCTTTTACAAAAAACCCCCCCGGCTTTCCTTCTCTTCCCCAGCGAAGCCCCTGCCCACGCGGGACAGAGTCCCCGCGCGGACCGAGCGCCTCGCCGGAGTTGACCCCGCACGCTCGCCGGCGGCGAGGTCCTCCGACGATCACAACCAGTCCTAGGGCCTATTTACACCCCCGCGCATCCATTCTAGGACTAAGCTTGCTCGGAGAACCCTAACCCTAGTTCCCCCGCGGCACGGCGGCGAGCTCCGGTGGCGTGCCGTACTCCGGCGAGCCCACCGAGCAACCGAGCTCTCACGACTGACGCACCAGCCTCACCGCGACTAGAGACAGCTTACGCGCAACCCTAGCGACCCCGCGGGACACTACACCCCCGAGCGCACTACGCCCGGCCATGGCGGGAGCACGCATGGCGCATACGGCGGCGAGCTCCCTAGCGGCGCAACGACGACGAGACGAACTATGACAGCTACCCTACGAGCATCAGTGAACCCTAACGCACCTAACGCGCACCCAAGCTCCGGCCGGAGGAGGCCTGAGCAACGCTGCAGCCGTGCGGCTGCCATGGCGGAGGAGCTCCGCCGCGGCGAACGCCGTTCCCGGCTGTGAAAGCGTCGCGACCCTGGCTACTAAGCTCTTAAGCAGCTGGCTTGACCCAAGCACAACCTCAATACACTCCCCAACCTCAACTTCAAGAACTGTAAAAGCAAGAACACGGCAAGGTCCTTACCCCGGCGTGCACGTCGACGGTGAGCTGCGAAACGGTTTACGCCGGGCGTTGGAGCAGTGGAAACTGAGCCAGAATAGGTGGAATCAAACTAGGAGACCAAGGCGAAGTTGATGGTGGCTAGAGACAGCGCGGAGTGGCTCAAACGGCGGCGGCAGCACTCCGACTCAACGGCGGCGAGGAAGAGAGCAGAGGAGTAGAGCGGCAAAAGAGGAAGGAGGAGACCGGGGGTTCACGGCTATATCGACGGAGCGATGCAGCGGGCGTGCGACACCTCCAGCTGCGACGCCGCCCGATGCTGTCCTCCCCGGAGTCGACGCGTGGCCGGCGAGACGATCCAGGCGACGCCGGCGACGAGCTAGCTTGCTAAGCATGAGTCACCCTTTTCCCCATTTGCACCTCCATTTGCCCGAGATTGGAGCTTCAATTTCTCCAATTTCCATATGGTAACATCAAAAACTCCAATATGAAACTTGTAGCTGGATCATTCAATTCATTCATACATTGACACTTACCCGATTGAGTTCGAATTGAAAGTCGAATTTGAGCTCAAAGTCACTGCTGCAACTTCCCCCAAATTCAGAACCCTAACTGAATTTTACAAATTACTCTCAAGACTTGAATAGAACATGCCTCTGGTGCTGAAACACAAATTTGAAATTCAACTTCAGTAGAACAACTTCCTATTGGAAGTTTTGGCAGAAACTTCAAAATCAAATCAATTTGCACGAATTCGAATCTGCTGTCAATTAACTGAATCTCTAAAACATAATTCTGACTGATTTCCTTTGTGTTTTTCTCCTTGACGACCGTTTCTGAGTGTGACCCAAAAACAAGAGAGTGTGCTTCATACCATCCTTAACAACTTTTGTTAAGACACCTTGGCCGTAAGAACCTCAGATCTACATGAACTTAACCTGAAGATCGCTGCTCATTATGAAACTCAGCCGAAAAACGGACAAGTCCTGAAAACGGACAAGTCCTGTTTGTCGGACGGTGAAAGTAGTGCATTTTCTCCTTCTTCTTCTCCCATTTAATTGAAGCATTCTTTCTCAATTTTTCTCATCATTGCTGGCCCAACTAAGTTGCTTAGCTTTATGAACTTCATTTAGAAATGCTTGGGTTCACAACATTTTCAAATTTGGCCCCTTTGTTGACTCGGCCAACTAATTCTCCTTTCTCTTTTCTTTTTCTCTTTAAACATTTTTCACTTAACCAACCATTCTTACCCAAGTGCATAAATTAAAAAGGGTGGATTGTACACCCCCCCAGCCAACAAAGAGAGCTTCATAGGTATTTGATAGAAAATCTCATCAAGCTCTAAACTGTTTTCAAAATGTCATGTTGTTGGGATCCGATTGTCTAGCTTGCCCAAGCACTCATGTTTCTTTCTAAAACTATCGGTAAGTCTTTGTCATGGAAGAAACAATTGTGTGGGCTTCCTAGAGTTCGTATTGCCACCGCAACGCAGACTGTGGCACTGTTGAGCCATATTGGTAGGAGAGAGCTTTCTTTGGTTTTATTTTAAAGGTGTCCCGACATTCGTCTCCCTACTTTCAAAGAAAATAAAATTAAATATTTAATGCAGAAATACCTATGGATAGATTTGCTTAAAATGCCTATTGTAAATATCAGAGTTATTTGGGAATCTATAAACAACATTATTGTAGAAACAAAAAAAAAAAGGTGAGAATGTACCATGTCCCATAAAGAAATAGAAGGTGTGCTTTATTTGAAGGAGTATTTATTTTGTCAAGTGCCTATACTACTTTCGCTTGTTGCGGCTTGCAGAAAGGAATTAGGCGTTGCCGCGTCGACCATCTATATCTTCAAACATATGGGGTACCATTGGAGATTAAAACATAACAGAAAATAACAAGGTAAACGAGTGCTTGAAAATAGACCATCTATAGTTCTATTGATTTGGCATTGGCAGCAGGAAACCCGCTTTCACTCATTTGCAGAAACATTTTTCAGTCTCTAGTTTCGTATTGACAAACTGAAACATATACAGCCGTAATTTCCAGGAAATCCTCTTCCTGTCAATCTGTCCATGCATAATTTTACTCTGGCTCATCATCTTGCTTTAGGTCTCTCTCTCGCACTAAACTATATTCTTTTTCCATTTTCTGTTGTATGCTACTTTTTCCTGTATTTCGAACGGGAAAACGAAAAACGAAACTCTAACGATGACAAAAAAGAGGTTCATTTCGATACGGTGTGAATCTCTTGGATCCATGGAATTGTCAACTTCTTTCCCAAGAAAATTACTATCAAGATATTTCTGTTTCCAGCTCAACTGTTTTGTGTCAGCTTTGTATTCTGTAGGGTCCGTTTAGTTTCAAAAATTCCTCCCAAAACCTATTCATCCAAACTTTTCTCATATTCATTCCATCCTACCTACTCACAGAACACTAATTCATCTATAGTGTTTTTTCGGTTGAACAGTGTTATTTCGGAATCTTTCTCCAAACTAAGCACACCCTTATTGAGTCGACGTGGTCTTTATGCGTACATCGTGTTTCAGAATTACACTTGGTTGTCCCTTGTCCAACTGAAATTGGGTTCTACCGGAAGAGAAGCCGTTGGGCTAGCGATCTGAACCAGCCACCAACAGAGGCTGCGTCACAGAACACACCTGAACCAGTCCTCTGCAACATTGCAAGCGTCAGATTGACATGCAGTGATCCCAGCATTTTGTAAACACATTACTGCAACCAGATACATATTTTTGCGAGGTCACTTGTTC
>JACEFO010002175.1:0-29666 GCA_015342445.1 Digitaria exilis
ACACCGTCTTATTACTAATGCAATATAATATCTATTTTGTGGAATATGGAACCTCAACCTGCACGCCATGCCATGATCCGATGCACACCACAAAGGTTGTGGTTTAAGACAAGCCCTACTGATTTTCAGGGGAACTCCCCCCATGTTTTCTACTTTAATTACATGGACCTAATTGGATCCTAGTGCCCCAATGGTGTTAGGAAAAGGTTTACGAGTAAAACTAATGCTGGTCTTCGGGTGTGTGGCTCATCAAAATGATGTAGTTCGGGAAAGGGGATTGGTGTGTTCCTGTTGGGGTGATCCTTTGAATAACTTATTTGTTTCTCTAAACTTGGTTATGTATAATGAATTATGCTTCCAGCAAGAGCAAATTACTTGGCCCTTCTAGCGTACATGAATACATCGTAGATAGCATAACGCACCCCTGTGGCAGAACCGCCCAATTTAAACTGGCTCAGTGCGTCGAGCCACCAACTCAGATAACTCCGCACGCACTTCAAACAGTTTAAACCCCGGTAGTCTGTCGAGTGTCCCCGGGACATCCCGAATCATCCACTGACAACATTTTCTTAACCAAAGCTTAGATCTTACCGAGTTGGAGATAACATAACAGGCATTACCTTTTTTACATGCATACGGAAAGGTACGAAATATTACAAACCGAGTTTTGAAATAACCTAACGACAAACTAAAGTTCTAAGGTCCCAAGATACAACTAGATTTATACAAAAGGGAGTAAAGTAGAACTAGATACTTCTAACATCTAGAATCATCCGGGACCTCTGATGCTCTAGGACTTCTGGTTCTCCTCCTCGGCTTCGGGCTGCGGAATCTCCTCTGAAAAACAGCAAGGGAAGAACCCTGAGTACGAAGGTACTCAGCAAGACTTACCCGTCTTACCAAAGAAAAGACTCTCAAGGAGAATGATTAGGCTTTGGTGGTTATTTGGCTGACTTGACCTTTGCGGAAAGAGCTTACTAGTAATGAGTCCTTATTAAAAGCAGTTTTTATTGCAGTTAAGATTAGCTACTCAACTAAGTGGTAAATACCTTTTTCAGTCAAGTGGTACTAGGTCCAAACAGGCATTTTGAATCACTTTCATGTAATAGTTCAACTGTTTCCTCTCGATGTTTAACACCTGATCAAGTGCACTCATAACAAGAGTATGTTGATCCGGATCCATATACATCCTGCAGGAGATACCTAGCCACCAGTTACGTACAGCTGCGCCAGCTGCCCGCAAACAACCTTTCAATCAGTTGGACCAAAAACCGGAAATATTCCTTACCCGAACCCGGGAACGCATCCCCACGTGGGCCCCACGTCTGGCGACCACCCCGTGAGTTCCAGATGACGATCCCGCCTTTCTCCGACCCAGCAAGCACCGGTAAGCGATATTTCCAATTCATGAGCCAGCTAATCTAGTTGGCTTTACTGGCCCCCATTACCCAGTAAGCAACCAGGTAGAATCACTTGATCAAACAGGTAAACAACGGATCGGTCCTTAGTGACTTTTGTTAGTAGGCAGAGCTAAGTATCGAACCTGTCAATCCACTCTATCATCCTCTGCCCACTCTCTCTTTTCTTATAATCTCATGCATGATTCATCTATGATTAGTGAAAACCTAGATCAATTCCTTTAATTATAAACCTGGCAAGGCATAGCTAGCAGATGTGGTCTAATCCATTTACTTACTTGCCCTATCAAAGGTAATGCTATCAAGGAGTAGTTCATGCATCAAGGGTTTGCATTCAACTCCTAACCTAATGCACACATAAAATCATAATCTTTGGACTCGTGATCTGTTGAAATAAAGTAGGTAAAGATGCATCCGGGGCTTGCCTTGGGTTTCAAAAAAGATTAGCAGTCTCGACGGCTTCCTGAGACTCCTGAGCAACCAAGAAAACCTCCTCGTACGGCACTGGGTCGTCCGAGAAATCCACGTATTCCACTTCCGAAGTTTCCGACTCTACATGCGATGCAAGTTAGTGATGAGAAAATGCAAAAGTTTGAAACATAGCACAACACCACATCTCGATACAGTTGCAAGCCAACAAAGATACCTAGACCTTTCCCAAAGAAAAAGTTATTTTATAAAGTGGGTTAAATTAATCCTTATTTATTTTATTGATTTTATTAAGAAGAGTTGCTAAGGATGCTCAAATTATTTTCTACACAAACCTAACCCTTTATTTACCTATAAAAGTGCTTATAAGACCTAAATCCTATTTTAGAATATTTTTAGCATCATTTTAGCCATTCTTAATAATTATTTTCTAAGATGGTGTTATTTATTAAATTCTAATTACTACAAACTTAATGTTTAGCATTTTTATCAAATAAAGGAAACCTAAGGAAATTATTAAAATTTATTTCCATTTTTCTGATTCTCCTATAATTTTCTAGATTAAAACAGTGAATAAAAATAATTTAAACTTATTTCTAAAACTTAAATGGGTCTTTTTACAAAAACCCCCCGGCTTTCCTTCTCTTCCCCAGCGAAGCCCCTGCCCACGCGGGACAGAGTCCCGCGCGGACCGAGCGCCGTCGCCGGAGTTGACCCCGCACGCTCGCCGGCGGCGAGGTCCTCCGACGATCACAAACCAGTCCTAGGGCCTATTTACACCCCGCGCATCCATTCTAGGACCTAAGCTTGCTCGGAGAACCCTAACCCTAGTTCCCCGCGGCACGGCGGCGGAGCTCCGGTGGCGTGCCGTACTCCGGCGAGCCCACCGCAGCAACCGAGCTCACGACTGACGCACCAGCCTCACCGCGACTAGAGACAGCTTACGCGCAACCCTAGCGACCCCGCGGGACACTACACCCCGAGCGCACTACGCCCGCCATGGCGGGAGCCAGCATGCGCGCATTACGGCGGCGAGCTCCTAGCGGCGCAACGACGACGAGACGAACTATGACAGCTACCCTACGAGCATCAGTGAACCCTAACGGCACTAACGCGCACCCAAGCTCGGCCGGAGGAGGCCTGAGCAACGCTGCAGCCGTGCGGCTGCCATGGCGGAGGAAGCTCCGCCGCGGCGAACGCCGTTCCCGGCTGTGAAAGCGTCGCGGACCTGGCTACTAAGCTCTTAAGCAGCTGGCTTGACCCAAGCACAACCTCAATACACTCCCCCAACCTCAACTTCAAGAACTGTAAAAGCAAGAACACGGCAAGGGTCCTTACCCCGGCGTGCACGTCGACGGTGAGCTGCGAAACGGTTTACGCCGGGCGTTGGAGCAGTGGAAACTGAGCCAGAATAGGTGGAATCAAACTAGGAGACCAAGGCGAAGTTGATGGTGGCTAGAGACAGCGCGGAGTGGCTCAAACGGCGGCGGCAGCACTCCGACTCAACGGCGGCGAGGAAGAGAGCAGAGGAGTAGAGCGGCAAAAGAGGAAGGAGGAGACCGGGGTTCACGGCTATATCGACGGAGCGATGCAGCGGCGTGCGACACCTCCAGCTGCGACGCCGCCCATGCTGTCCTTCCCCGGAGTCGACGCGTGGCCGGCGAGACGATCCAGGCGACGCGGCGACGAGCTACTTGCTAAGCATGACGTCACCCTTTTCCCCATTTGCACCTCCATTTGCCCGAGATTGGAGCTTCAATTTCTCCAATTCCATATGGTAACATCAAAAACTCCCAATATGAAACTTGTAGATGGATCATTCAATTTCATTTCATACATTGACACTTACCCGATTTGAGTTCGAATTGAAGTCGAATTTGAGCTTCAAAGTCACTGCTGCAACTTCCCCCAAATTTCAGAACCCTAACTGAATTTTACAAATTACTCTCAAAACTTGAATAGAACATGCCTCTGGTGCTGAAGACAAATTTGAAATTCAACTTCAGTAGAACAACTTCCTAATTGGAAGTTTTTGCAGAAAACTTCAAATTCAAACTCAATTTGCACGAATTCGAATCTGCTGTCAATTACACTGAATCTCTGAAAACATAATCTGACTGATTTTCTTTTGTGTTTTTCTCCTTGATCCAGACCGTTTCTGAGTGTGACCCAAAAACAAAAGTTGTTCTTCATACATTCCTTAACAACTTTGTTTAAGACACCTTGGCCGTAAGAACCTCAGATCTACCATGAACTTAACCTGAAGATCGCTGCTCATTATGAAAACTCAGCCGAAAAACGGACAAGTCCTGAAAACGGACAAGTCCTGTTGTCGGACGGTGAATAGTGCATTTTCTCCATTTTCTTCTCCCATTTAATTGAAGCATTCTTTCTCAAATTTTTCTCATCATTGCTGGCCAACTAAGTTGCTTAGCTTATGAACTTCATTTAGAAATGCTTGGGTTCACAACATTTTCAAATTTGGCCCCTTTGTTGACTTCGGCCAACTAATTCTCCTTTCTCTTTTCTTTTTCTCTTTAAACATTTTCACTTAACCAACCATTCTTACCCAAGTGCATAAATTAAAAAGGGTGGGATGTTACAGCCCTTCCCCCTTAAAAGAATCTCGTCCCGAGATTCCAGTGGTGATAAAGCTCCAGGTTTGACAATGGAAAGGATAATGTGTCATTACCTGAAGTTTTTACTTACTTCACAAAGGAGCGGAAACATCAAATTATCTTACATATGTACGAAACTTTCCTTGTCACTCACTTAAACAACTCGGGGTACTGAGAAATTAAATATGACTCTTGCTCCCAAGTAGCCTCTTCTGGAGTATGGTTACTCCATTGTACTTTATAAAATTTGATACTTCTTGCTCTGGTATCCCGGGTCTTTTCATCCAAGATTCGAATTGGCTTCTCTCCATAAGTCATATCGGAACTTAACTCCACTTGAGTATCATGGATAATCTTGGCTGGTACCTGCAGACATTTCTTAAGCTGGGATATGTGGAATACGTCATGCACAGTCGACAGCTGTGGACTCAAAGCTAGTCTGTAGGCCACGGAACCTTTTCGTTCCAGAACCTCATATGGACCAATATATCTCAGAGCTAATTTTCCTTTTACTCCAAATCTCTGAAGTCCCTTCATAGGAGATACACGTAGATAAACGTAATCTCCCACCTTGAATTGCAAGGATGCTCTTCTTTTGTCAGCATAACTCTTCTGTCGTGATTGAGCAATCCTTAAGTGCTCACGAATTTGAGCGACTTTATGTTCGGCTTCTTTAACAAGATCCGGCCCAAAAGTGAATCTTTCCCCAGCTTCAGTCCAATTTAACGGTGTTCTACACCTTCGGCCATACAAAGCTTCAAAAGGTGCCATTCGAATACTGGACTGATAGCTGTTATTGTACGAGAATTCGGCCAGATGTAAGCATTCATCCCATTTCTTAGAGAAAGTCAACACACATGCTCTTAGCATGTCTTCCAAAATTTGGTTAACTCGCTCTGTCTGCCCTCCGGTTTGTGGATGATAGGCAGAACTCCAAATTAAGGTGGTACCCATTACTTGATGTAGTTGTTCCCAAAATCGCGACACAAATTGTGATCCCCTATCAGAAGTAATAGTTTTGGGTACCCCATGCAAGGATACAATCCGTTCCAAGAACAATTCTGCATACTTCTGTGAGTTATATGAAGTCTTGACCGGTACGAAATGAGCGGACTTAGTTAACCGATCAACAATAACCCAAATGGAATTATATCCTCTCGATGTGGTAGGTAAGCCCACGATGAAGTCCATGGAGATATCCTCCCATTTCCACACAGGAACGCTTAAAGGTTGTAACAACCCTGCAGCCTTCTGGGTGATAGGCTTCACCCTTCGGCAGGTGTCACACCTCGACACATAACGGGCAATTTCCCGCTTCATTCGAGTCCACCAGACTCTCTGCTTTAAGTCATGGTACATTTTTGTACTTCCAGGATGAATAGAGTACCTAGACAAATGTGCCTCGTCCAAGATTTTTCTTCTTAACTCCCAATCCTTTGGTACCACAATTCTATCTCTGAAGTAAAAGATACCATTTTCATCTTGCGTAAAGCATACGGGTTTCCCCTCAGCAATACGTTTCTTTAGGATTTTCATTTTCTTATCCTTTAATTGTGCCCTTTCAATTTGTTCTTTCAAGGTGTCGGGAATCACAATATTCCTGACAGAACCTTGAATAACCATTTCAACCCCCATCTCTTCCATTTCTTGACATAGGGTCTTTGCCCTTCTATGAACGGTTAAACAATGACATTGAGCCTTCCGGCTCAAAGCATCGGCTACCACATTAGCTTTACCCGGATGATAGTGAATATCCAGGTTATAATCCTTAATCAATTCCAACCACCTACGTTGACGCATGTTCAACTCAGATTGTGTAAAGATATACTTCAAACTCTTGTGGTCAGAATAGATACGGCACCCACTTCCCAATAAATAGTGCCGCCATATCTTAAGAGCGTGCACTACGGCAGCCAATTCTAAATCATGTGTAGGATAATTCTCTTCATGCCGCTTTAACTGCCTGGAGGTATAGGCAATGACTCTACCCTCCTGCATCAACACACAGCCCAGACCTTTTCCGGAGGCATCACAATAGATATCGAAAGGCTTCTCAATATCTGGCTGGGCTAGCACTGGGGCTGTAGTCAACAACTCTTTTAACTGTTGAAAAGCTTCTTCACATTGATCACCCCATTCAAACTTATTGTCCTTCTTAAGTAACTCAGTTAAAGGTTTAGCTATCTTGGAGAAATCTGGAATAAACCGTCGATAATAGCCGGCCATTCCCAGAAAACTCCTAACCTGGGTTACTGATTGTGGTGGTTTCCAATTTAACACCTCCTCAACCTTACTCGGGTCCACTTCTACACCATCAGCCGACAAAACATGACCCAAGAAAGGTACCTTTTTCAGCCAGAACTCGCACTTACTCAACTTTGCGTATAGCTTATGATCTCTTAACCTTTGCAAAACAATGCGCAGGTGCTCGGCATGTTCCTCTTCATTTTTAGAGAACACTAAAATATCATCTATGAACACCACTACAAATTTATCCAGTTCAGGCATAAACACGGTGTTCATCAGATACATGAAATGCGCTGGGGCATTCGTCAATCCAAAGGACATCACTAGATATTCATAAAGACCATATCTAGTGGAGAAAGCTGTTTTGGGGATATCTTCCGGCTTAATCCGGATCTGATGATACCCGGACCGGAGATCGATCTTAGAAAAGACCTTTGCTCCAGCCAATTGATCAAACAATAAATCAATCCGGGGTAAAGGATACTTATTCTTGATGGTTACCGCATTCAGAGGACGGTAATCCACACATAACCGTAAGGTGTGATCTTTCTTTTTCACGAATATAGCTGGACAACCCCATGGAGATGCACTAGGCCGGATAAAACCTTTATCAAGTAGTTCTTGCAATTGTACTTTCAGTTCTGCTAGTTCTTTAGGCGGCATTCTATACGCCCTTCTAGATATAGGAGCTGTCCCCGGTTCAAGTTCAATAGTGAACTCCACCTCTCTTACGGGTGGTAATCCCGGTAGATCTTCCGGAAAGACATCCGGAAACTCATTTACTACAGGGATTGACTCGAGAGTCACTGCTCTCGTCTTTCTGACCATACCACCTAAAGTTTGATGGGCGGGTAAAGTGATCTTCACCTCCCGACCAAGAGCATTAGTAAAGCAAATCTCCCTAGATCCTGTATCTATCAAAACTTTGTTCTGGGTCATCCAATTCATTCCCAAAATTATATCAATCCCTTGATCCTCAAGAACTAAGGGTAAAACATTTATCATGTGACCCTCTAAACTTAAAGCCACATCACTAGCCACAAGATTAGTAGTTTGCCTTGCCCCAGTAGATTCTATCACATACTTATTTCTCAACTCTCGAGTGGCTAATTGATGTTTCTCAACAAAAGCCTTGCTTATAAAGGTATGCGATGCACCAGAATCAAATAAAACAACAGCGGGTTGGTGGTTGAGAGGAAACATACCAGCCATAACGGGTTCTCCTTCCGGTATTTCCTCCACATTCATGTAATGAACTCGGCCAGTCTTGGCATTAAAAATCTTCTTCCTCACAAACCTCTGACCTATGCCTTGCCCTGAAGTTTGGGCCTTGATATTCTGATTACCACCCTGCTTGGGAAGACGACAATCCCGAGCAAAGTGTCCAGCTTGGCCACAATTGTAACAGGGCTGCTTATTGCTGGGCGTTGCCGGATACCGGTTACCTTGGGACTGAGGATTTACTGGGCGTGGTGCATTATACTGACTCCTCGCCGCCCATGGTTGCTGTGGAGGCTGTGGCTGCGGAGCACGGAAATTAGGACGAGGTGGTCCACGATATACCACCTTGTATCGTGGCGGAGCACTACTTGAGGCTCCCATGGGAGGGGTCTTTCTCTTCAGAGCTTCCTCCCGCCTGAGAGATTCATCCAATGCTTTCATCTTGGCCTCTGCTGAGATGGCCATACTGACTGCTTCTCCATAATTGTGCAGGGTGCAAGTAACCAGCTTTTCTTGCATCCGGACGTTAAGCCCTCGGAGATAACAGTCCCTCTTCTTCGTCTCACTGTCAACATGTTCCGGAGCATACTGGGCCAAATGTTCAAAATCACGAGTATAATCCAGCACACTCCGGTTACCTTGCTGTAACCGTAGAAACTCCTCCAACTTCAGCTTCAAGATCCCATCAGGGATAAAGTGAGCACAGAAAACGGTCTTGAAGTCCTCCCAATTCAGCACTCCTCCCGCCGGTTGGCGAGACAAGAAACTTGCCCACCAAGTACCAGCGGGGCCTTGCAACTGAAGTCCTGCAAACTCCACCTTCTGGGCTTCCGTACACTGGGGAATAACCCGGAACTTCTGCTCCAAAGTCTGGATCCATTCCCGCGCCTCAAGCGGATGTTCAGCTTGACTGAAAACAGGTGGGTGGGTTTCTAGAAATTGTGAGTACGTGACTCCCTGCTGACCAGCTTGTCTTCCAGACAAACGGTTGCCCAAATTCTGAGCAATCATGTTCAACAGCCGGGTTTGCTCAGTTCCGGAGCTTATCAGATGAGCAAACGCATCTGTCAAGGTAGGAGGTCCCGGTGGAGTATTGGGGTCCTCCCTCGAGCTCGACTGCTGGTTCCTTTGATTTGCCATTCTACAAACGTTTAGTGCAACAGATCATTAACTTCCATTCACTGGTATATCAAGATTTGCACAAGAAAAAGGTAACTCCTTTCGGAAAACCCTTTTGACATGAAGCACATAACCATCATATATCACATATGCATTCATATGACAGCGGTTCAGACATCACATCAGAACATATACACAACTCCCTAGGAGTTAGAGCCTACCATCTCAAGCCATTATATAAACATACATAGCTACAACCCTAGAGTTCCAAGTACTAACATACGGGTTACATGTACATATGCACAAATGCTTTGCTCAAAGTCTCTCACAAACCCCCAAAAGAACCCTGCAACACACTTCCCTCAGTCTCCGCCCTCCATCGGCGCAGGCTGGTTGACGGAGTTCTCACTTCCGTCGGACCTGACTGCACTAGAAGCCGACGACGAAGTCGAAGAAGACAAAGAACTGGTGACGGTGGTCATGCCGGACTCCCCCTGGATCTCACTGGGGTCTTCCTCATCACTATCCTCGTCCACCACCACGGGATGGAACTCCAGTGGTCCGTGTCCCTCAGGATCGAACCCATCCGCATTTGCATTAGCCCATGCAAACGCATTTGGATCCTCTGGCAGCGCTTCATTGTGTTCCTCGACCTCGAACTCAAAACCCTCGAATCCTTCCAGTACCTCATCGGCGAACTGCGCATCCTCTGGTGCTGGTGGTGCAGCTAGAGCAGGATCCATACCCACTATGTCCACCTCCTCACCTGCTCCTTCCTGAGCTGGTGGCTGATCCTGAGCTGGAGCTGGTGGTGCTTCAACATGGTGATCGGCAGCTGCTACCAGATGCTCATACTGCTCCAGTGCTGTCCTCAAGGCGACAATCTCATCTTGCAGCATCGAGACGCGAGCCTGCATCTCCTGAGTATTGACTCCCATGGCTTCAGCCCGTGCTGCGGCAGTCTCTGCTCCGACTTCCTGGAGATGCTGTATCTCCGCATCCTTCTCATCCATCCTACGAGCCATGTCCCGCATCGATCTCTCCATTTCATGCTCCCTATCCAGCATAGCCTGCTGGGCTGCTTCCAGACCAGACTTCATTCCCAGCATTTTCATTTTGAAGTCCGTGTTCTTCTCCCTCTGGCGCTGGTAACTTTTCTGGCAAATCTGTAGAAGGCTGAACATGGACACCATGTAGTCCACCGAAGATGCTGCAACTTCATCATTCTCCACCCTTGACTTGTTCTTCAAAGCCTTGACTCGACGCTTCCAGACCCCATCTTCTGGATCCTGTAGCGGAAAGAACCTGGCAGAGCTTGTACCAATCTCGAACTTATTCTTCTGGCATAGCTCAGTGAGAGCGGTCAAGGCTGCAGTCTGGACCGTATCCTCAAACTCAAAACCCTGGGCTCGAGTCTCGTCCAGCTTCCATGTGGCATGAGCCTCGGACTCTGGAATGTGTACATAGACAGTACACCCCACCTGCTGCAGAGTGTCGAACTGCTTCCAGATGTACAGTGGTGGCTCCTCAAAGCCCTTCTCCTGCAAGATCTGCCACAAAACTCTGGTGAAACCAGGGCGATTATGGTAGCACCCCTGGGTCCAGCCGTCCTGATCCGTGTGCTCCATTGTCTCCATCTGTAGAGACAACCAAAGTCAACAACGGCACACACCAAAACCCCCAAAGAAAAGTTTTGAAAACATGCAATGCACATGATGCAGCGTTTTCCTACGCCCTCACAGACTCATATCTCACCCGTTATATAAAATGTGGTGGCATCGTATAGCTCTCCCAAATATAAAGTCTACCGTAGCTAACGATATGCTAACAGTCAGTATCTGTAAAACAACAACCATTAGACTACTGCCACCTAACGACACAACCTTTTTATACTTTAAAATAGGTCCCTGAAGTTTTAAAATAGTAACACCTCTTAGTTAACCCAACCTACGGCTCTGATACCAGCTGTGGCAGAACCGCCCAATTTAAACTGGCTCAAGTGCGTCGAGCCACCTTAACTCAGGATAACTCCGCACGCACTTCAAACAGTTTAAACCCGGTAGTCTGTCGAGTGTCCCCGGGACATCCCGAATCATCCACTGACAACATTTTCTTAACCAAAGCTTAGGATCTTTTACCGAGTTGGAGATAACATAACAGGCATTACCTTTTTACATGCATACGGAAAGGTACGAAATATTACAAACCGAGTTTTGAAATAACCTTAACGACAAACTAAAGTTCTAAGGTCCAAGATACAACTAGATTTATACAAAAGGAGTAAAGTAGAACTAGATACTTCTAACATCTAGAATCATCCGGGACCTCTGATGCTCTAGGACTTCTGGTTCTCCTCCTCGGCTTCGGGCTGCGGAATCTCCTCTGAAAAACAGCAAGGGAAGAACCCTGAGTACGAAGGTACTCAGCAAGACTTACCCGTCTTACCAAAGAAAAGACTCTCAAGGAGAATGATTAGGCTTTTGGTGGTTATTTGGCTGACTTGACCTTTGCGGAAAGAGCTTACTAGTAATGAGTCCTTATAAAGCAGTTTTATTGCAGTTAAGTATTAGCTACTCAACTAAGTGGTAAATACCTTTTTCACTCAAGTGGTACTAGGTCCAAACAGCATTTTGAATCACTTTCATGTAATAGTTCAACTTGTTTCCTCTACGATGTTTAACACCTGATCAAGTGCACTCATAACCAAGAGTAGTGTTGATCCGGATCCATATACATCCTGCAGGAGATACCTAGCCACCAGTTACGTACAGCTGCGCCAGCTGCCCGCAACAACCTTTCAATCAGTTGGACCAAAAACCGGAAATATCCTTACCCGAACCCGGGAACGCATCCCCACGTGGGCCCACGTCTGGCGACCACCCCGTGAGTTCCAGATGACGATCCCGCCTTTCTCCGACCCAGCAAGCACCGGTAAGCGATATTTCCAATTCATGAGCCAGCTAATCTAGTTGGCTTTACTGGCCCCATTACCCAGTAAGCAACCAGGTAGAATCACTTGATCAAACAGGTAAACAACGGATCGGTCCTTAGTGACTTTTGTTAGTAGGCAGAGCTAAGGATCGAACCTGTCAATCCACTCTATCATCCTCTGCCCACTCTCTCTTTTCTTATAATCTCATGCATGATTCATCTATGATTAGTGAAAACCTAGATCAATTCCTTTAATTATAAACCTGGCAAGGCATAGCTAAGCAGATGTGGTCTAATCCATTTACTTACTTGCCCTATCAAAGGTAATGCTATCAAGGAGTAGTTCATGCATCAAGGGTTTGCATTCAACTCCTAACCTAATGCACACATAAAATCATAATCTTTGGACTCGTGATCTGTTGAAATAAAGTAGGTAAAGATGCATCCGGGGCTTGCCTTGGGTTTCAAAAAGATTAGCAGTCTCGACGGCTTCCTGAGACTCCTGAGCAACCAAGAAAACCTCCTCGTACGGCACTGGGTCGTCCGAGAAATCCACGTATTCCACTTCCGAAGTTTCCGACTCTACATGCGATGCAAGTTAGTGATGAGAAATGCAAAAGTTTGAAAACATAGCACAACACCACATCTCGATACAGTTGCAAGCCAACAAAGATACCTAGACCTTTCCCAAAGAAAAAGTTATTTTATAAAGTGGGTAAATTAATCCTTATTTATTTTATTGATTTTATTAAGAAGAGTTGCTAAGGATGCTCAAATTATTTTCTACACAAACCTAACCCTTTATTTACCTATAAAAGTGCTTATAAGACCTAAATCCTATTTTAGAATATTTTTAGCATCATTTTAGCCATTCTTAATAATTATTTTCTAAGATGGTGTTATTATTAAATTCTAATTACTACAAACTTAATGGTTTAGCATTTTTATCAAATAAAGGAAAACCTAAGGAAATTATTAAAATTTATTTCACATTTTTCTGATTTCTCTATAATTTTCTAGAATTAAAACAGTGAATAAAAATAATTTAAACTTATTTCTAAAACTTAAATGGTCTTTTTACAAAAACCCCCCCGGCTTTCCTTCTCTTCCCCAGCGAAGCCCCTGCCCACGCGGGACAGAGTCCCCGCGCGGACCGAGCGCCTCGCCGGAGTTGACCCCGCACGCTCGCCGGCGGCGAGGTCCTCCGACGATCACAACCAGTCCTAGGGCCTATTTACACCCCCGCGCATCCATTCTAGGACTAAGCTTGCTCGGAGAACCCTAACCCTAGTTCCCCCGCGGCACGGCGGCGGAGCTCCGGTGGCGTGCCGTACTCCGGCGAGCCCACCGCAGCAACCGAGCTCACGACTGACGCACCAGCCTCACCGCGACTAGAGACAGCTTACGCGCAACCCTAGCGACCCCGCGGGACACTACACCCCCGAGCGCACTACGCCCGGCCATGGCGGGAGCACGCATGGCGCATACGGCGGCGAGCTCCTAGCGGCGCAACGACGACGAGACGAACTATGACAGCTACCCTACGAGCATCAGTGAACCCTAACGCACCTAACGCGCACCCAAGCTCGGCCGGAGGAGGCCTGAGCAACGCTGCAGCCGTGCGGCTGCCATGGCGGAGGAGCTCCGCCGCGGCGAACGCCGTTCCCGGCTGTGAAAGCGTCGCGACCTGGCTACTAAGCTCTTAAGCAGCTGGCTTGACCCAAGCACAACCTCAATACACTCCCCAACCTCAACTTCAAGAACTGTAAAAGCAAGAACACGGCAAGGGTCCTTACCCCGGCGTGCACGTCGACGGTGAGCTGCGAAACGGTTTACGCCGGGCGTTGGAGCAGTGGAAACTGAGCCAGAATAGGTGGAATCAAACTAGGAGACCAAGGCGAAGTTGATGGTGGCTAGAGACAGCGCGGAGTGGCTCAAACGGCGGCGGCAGCACTCCGACTCAACGGCGGCGAGGAAGAGAGCAGAGGAGTAGAGCGGCAAAAGAGGAAGGAGGAGACCGGGGTTCACGGCTATATCGACGGAGCGATGCAGCGGCGTGCGACACCTCCAGCTGCGACGCCGCCCATGCTGTCCTTCCCCGGAGTCGACGCGTGGCCGGCGAGACGATCCAGGCGACGCCGGCGACGAGCTACTTGCTAAGCATGACGTCACCCTTTTCCCCATTTGCACCTCCATTTGCCCGAGATTGGAGCTTCAATTTCTCCCAATTCCATATGGTAACATCAAAAACTCCCAATATGAAACTTGTAGATGGATCATTCAATTTCATTTCATACATTGACACTTACCCGATTTGAGTTCGAATTGAAGTCGAATTTGAGCTTCAAAGTCACTGCTGCAACTTCCCCCAAATTTCAGAACCCTAACTGAATTTTACAAATTACTCTCAAAACTTGAATAGAACATGCCTCTGGTGCTGAAGACAAATTTGAAATTCAACTTCAGTAGAACAACTTCCTAATTGGAAGTTTTTGCAGAAAACTTCAAATTCAAACTCAATTTGCACGAATTCGAATCTGCTGTCAATTACACTGAATCTCTGAAAACATAATCTGACTGATTTTCTTTTGTGTTTTTCTCCTTGATCCAGACCGTTTCTGAGTGTGACCCAAAAACAAAAGTTGTTCTTCATACATTCCTTAACAACTTTGTTTAAGACACCTTGGCCGTAAGAACCTCAGATCTACCATGAACTTAACCTGAAGATCGCTGCTCATTATGAAAACTCAGCCGAAAAACGGACAAGTCCTGAAAACGGACAAGTCCTGTTGTCGGACGGTGAATAGTGCATTTTCTCCATTTTCTTCTCCCATTTAATTGAAGCATTCTTTCTCAAATTTTTCTCATCATTGCTGGCCAACTAAGTTGCTTAGCTTATGAACTTCATTTAGAAATGCTTGGGTTCACAACATTTTCAAATTTGGCCCCTTTGTTGACTTCGGCCAACTAATTCTCCTTTCTCTTTTCTTTTTCTCTTTAAACATTTTCACTTAACCAACCATTCTTACCCAAGTGCATAAATTAAAAAGGGTGGGATGTTACACCCCCCCCCAGCCAACAAAGAGAGCTTCATAGGTACTTTGATAGAAACTCTCATCAAGCTCTAACTGTTTTCAAAATGTCATGTTTGGTTGGAATCCGATTGTCTAGCTTGGCCCAAGCACTCAATGTTTCTTCTAAAAACTATCGGTAAGTTGCTTTGTCATGGAAGAAACAATTGTGGGCTTCTAGAGTTTCGTATTGCCACCGCAACGCAGACTAGGTGGCACATGTTGAGCCATATTGGTAGGAGAGAGCTTTCTTTTGGTTTTATTTTAAAGGTGTCCCGACATTCGTCTCCCTACTTTCAAAGAAAATAAAATTTAAAATATTTAATGCAGAAATACCTATGGATAGATTTGCTTAAAATGCTATTGTAATATCAGAGTTATTTTGGAATCTATAAACACATTATTGTAGAAACAAAAAAAATAAAGGTGAGAATGTACCATGTCATAAAAAATAGAAGGTGTGCTTTATTTGAAGGAGTATTTATTTTGTAGTGCCTATACTTTCGCTTGTTGCGGCTTGCAGAAAGGAATTAGGCGTGCCGCGTACGACATCTATATCTTCAAACATATGGGTACATTGGAGATTAAAACATAACAGAAAATAACAAGTAAACGAGTGCTGAAAATAGACCATCTATAGTTCTAATTGATTTTGGCATTGCAGCAGGAAACCCGCTTTCACTCATTTGCAGAAACATTTTTCAGTCTCTAGTTTCGTATTGACAAACTAGAAACATATTACAGCCGTAATTTCCAGGAACATCCTCCTTCCTGTCAATCTGTCATGCATAATTTACTCTGGCTCATCATCTTGCTTTAGAGTTCTGATCCAGCCTAAACTATATTCTTTCCATTTCTGTGTATGTACATTTTCCTGTATTTCGAACCGGAAAAGAAAAAACGAAACTCTAAGATGACAAAAGGAGGTTCATTGTTCGAGGTGTGAATCTCTTGGTCCATGGAAATTGTCAACTCTTTCCCAAGAAATACTATCAAGTATTTCTGTTTCCAGCTCAACTGTTTTGTGTCAGCTTTGTATTCTGTTAGGGTCCGTTTAGTTTCAAAAATTCCTCCCAAAAAAACACTATTCATCCAACTTTTCACTATTCATTCCATCCCTCCTACTCACAGAACACTATTCATCTATAGTGTTTTTTCGGTGAACAGTGTATTTTCGGGGAATCTTTCTCCAAACTAAGCACACCCTTAATTGGTCGACGTGGTCTTATGCGTCTCGGTTTCAGATCTACACTTGGTTGTCCCTGTCCAACTGAAACTTGGGGGTTCTACCGGAAGGAGAAGCCGTTGGGCTAGGATTCTGAACCAGCACCAACAGAGGCTGCGCAGAACAACCTGAACCAGTCCTCTGCAACATTGCAAGGCGTCAGATTGACATGCAGTGATCCCAGCATTGTAAACACATACTGCAACAGTATACATAATTTTTTGCGAGGTCACTTGTTCCTACCACTCCGACATGCCATTGGTCTGAGACGAGGCCTTTGAAATCGGCTGCGTCCATCTCCTGTTTCGCCAGAACAATGCTATGAGATATTTCATTCTTGTCTGCAGAACGGGCAGTGTGAGCGCTATCGATGAAACTTACCACACTGTAAATAGGAGGCATGGTGATCTCCCATGCTGATGTCATAAGGGGTATGACCGGCAGATGAAGCGATGCTTCAGGGATTCGGAAATTCCACCTGAAAAAAGAAATGGATGATGAGAACCAAACTGAATTTACTTCCCTTTTGAATTTAGGAGGGTGTTTTTGTTAACTGTCAGCCCATGATTTTTTACTCACCCAATGTACATGAAGATGCAGAACTGCACCCATTCACGCACTAACACGCGAAACCAGTAGTTTTCCGGTGTGTCGTCAGCCCTCATGTACACCTGAAATCACACTGTCAGAGGCACTGCCAAACCAAACTCACCATACCACAAGAAAGTCTGTGTGCTAACTCTAACACATACCATGATGAATGCCACTGCGGCCACCTGCATCGTGCCCTGAAATCTCCTGAAGAAAAACAGGGGCAGGAGTTTAAGCATATAGCAGTTTTAGGAGTTTTGCACCAGGAATCAAAAAGTGAGACAGCTGGGAAGAACCACATACTTGAACATTGTGTACTTTGTGTTCAGAGTGCCGTGCAATGAATGGATTTCCTCTTCCTCTACGAAGCTGAGCTGCTCCTGCAGAACTATCAGATTCTGGGATGTGCGCCGGAATATGATATAAAATGACGCGAAGTAGTTGATCAGCAGAAAGACCTGTTCCAAGTCACAGGAAAAATCTCAGAACACAGACGGCCCAGTATTCCTGTACACAAGTTCAGGGAAAAAAATGTTGCAATATTGCAGCAGAAGATAGTATCCTCCACTGAAATTTCACATTTCGATTCAGGTCGAGCGAGGACTCACTGTGAAATAAGGGACTGCGGCCTTGTAGCCGATGAGGCTCAGGTACAGCAGGCACCCCAGAACGGCCGTGGTTCGCCTCTCCCGGATGGACAGGCGCTCGCACATGATGCAGTAGCCGTGGGAGATGAGCATGAAGGAGACGAAGGACGCCGTCTGGAAGAGGATACCCGTCACGTACGCGCCGAACGACATCCACAGCGAGCATGTCTGGAGGTGCACGCACGAGTACCTGCGCAGCGCCCCAGCTCATCACTTGCCAAGATTTTAAAGGATCGCAGTGTTGAGGGACAGATTCGTCAGGCTGAACAAACTGAAAGGCTTCAGGGTGCTCACCAGAACAGGAACGAGAGTGCCATTTGGAGCGCTTTAATCAATGGGACCATAGCCAGAATCCACTGTAGGTTATTGGCCTGGCAAAGCAAACAAAATTATTACATCAGGAACACATCATCAATCTCTGAAAATCTAGTAGAAGTTCACAATTCCTCTGCAACCGATTTCTATGCTTCTCCAGACTCTGAAAACTTGTTCAGAACAGACCAGAAATTCAGAGAACTTGTTGAAACCACAAACAAAACAAAGGACATCACGTCAACCATGCTACTTCATTCCACCGGATGCTATAAGCAGCGAGAGCACAACAATCGAATCGCTGAAAGGAACCTGGCCAAATGAAGAGAGGAACCGAACGGAGGAAATTCAGGGATACAGCCTCTGACAGTACCTGGAAATGGCGGTTCCTCCAGGAGCTGAATGCCCAGGAGAAGCCTGAGGCCGCCCATATGGCCAGGAACCCAAGGTACATCGACGGGAGCGGCTGGTAGCCATTGCTGAGCGCCGGGAGAGGCGACGACGCCGAAGCCTGCTGCATCTTCTCCCTTCGCCCTCGCACTGCACAGACGCCCTTGCCTTGTTGCTCTTTTGGTAACTGAATGGTGTCGCTCGCAGTTCACAAAGACGAAGTGGATTAGCGAGACACGAGAGCGTGTGTACCGGTCATCGATGCAGCAGGAGCAGGAGATCATGGGGGTAGCAGTAGTAGCGGCGACCGTGCATATAAAGTGGCTGGACTCTGGTGCTTATTTTATCGCATGTTTGCGTGATGGTTGTGTTGGGTTTGGCATCTGCGAGGGGGAGGGAGTTCGTGCGCCCCCTTTTTTCTCACCAGAAGCGTTATGCGAGTGTAGGAGTAGTTCGGGTTGGTTGTTTATTGGAGGGAAAAATGCTCAAGGCAACGGCTCTGTGTGTCTTGAATCAGAACTTTTTTTTAGGGAACAACAAAAAAAGGGAGAAAGTACCAGAGGGGAGAAATCTGTCGCTGTTCGCCGCGTGTTCGTTTTGATTCGTGCCTCGGAGAGACGGCAGCGTGTCAAGCCGTACATACGCCCGGGATACGCACTCGTGACCGTAATGAAAATTACACCGATTGCAATCATAGTATGTTCTGTAAATAAATAGTACGTAGCTAGCTGAAGAGTAATAGATTCAGAGGCCATGCCTCCTCCATGGTCAGAGTCCCAGAGGAAAGTGCGAGAGCAGGACGTATGACAGACGAGGAAGAAAGATCGTGTCGCGGGTATGCAGGGCTGAAAGACGGTGAACCGTGGACGTACCAAACCTATTGCCTGATAGTCTGATACTCTACAGTCTACACGGCTAATGCATAGCACATTAGCACCAGGATAACCTATTCCATGAAGAAACTTTAACATAATCCTGCACGCATATCGTGCAATTAGATTATCCCGAGTCAACACATAATTAACTCGGCCTACTTTCCCTGCCCGCCGGAAGGATCCAAAGCTACACACGGGAGCGCAAAATTTTAGTCAAGATTAGTGAACCACACGCGCAGTTGCGACGCCGTTGCAGGAGAGTCCCCCCCGGGCCGGGGTTTGCAGTTGCAGAGGAGTGGGAGAAGATGGCGTGGATCGTATCGAGAGGGCGGGGAGGAACAGTTGGTGGTGCCGTGGTAGCTCACTGATTCCACATGCTGTCTCAAGAAGGCCGCTTTGACTGGAACAGGTGCCCGGAGGAGATTTAGGTGCGGCGACTGGCGTGGCTTGAGCATTAGGTGAACCAACCTTCGGCCAGGCCAGGAGTGGAACGGATGGATCGATCCCCTCGTTACCGCGCACCACTGCTACTCGGGGGATGCATGCACCAAAAAAAAAAAAAAAGAAGGATCATTCGATGCCACGGAGGATCTTCTCCTGAAATGTTTCTTTTCGAGAGGATCTCCATATTCTTTTTTTTTTTGGAGAAAGGAGAGGATCTCCATCTCTATAGTCTATCTATCTCTATAATAGGAATCCTGGACCCAAATCGGGCAACCTGGTCGCGTCACATCACCCGTATTGTCTCGGCCGTCGGATCGACCACGTCGACGGTTTAGATCGGCCCGAGCAATCCTAGGGCACGCGACCCCACACGTGGGACCCGCTAATATGGGTCCCACAAGTGGGCCCCGCCATGGCCCCATGGGACCCGCATGATGTGGGTCCCACAAGTGGGCCCCGGCGTGGGCCCACAGGCGCACAAGTGGGTCCACCGTCTATGGGTCCCACTAAACCATTATATACGGGACCCAACTTAATTATTTAAAAATATTTAAATATTTTTTAAACTGTTATTTATAGTAGTTCTTATTTTGTTTGTTCGATATAACATCATACTATTTTGTTTGAATTATTTCTGAATTTGTTTATTTAAATGAACATAATTTTGAATGATCTAATATAATTTTTAATACAATTTTTGAGTGATCTAATACAATTATTACTGTTAATATCTTTTAGTTTTTTATAACATATAAAAAACATTTTTGGAGATGGTGTCATCAATGTAATTGCAACATTTTGAAATATATAACTTTATTAAAAGGTGTCTAATATCAAATTTAGTCAAAATATCAAAATCTAGAACATATAACTTTATTATAGACATGGTTTTGTAAAACTTTTCTTAAAAGAGATATCAAAGCACGTGGAATTTAAGAATTATCTCTATGGAAAGGTTTTAGATTTAGTATGTTTTCCTTTTGAAATATATTTTTTTATTAAAATGTAGAAATGTATGCAAGAAAATTGTAAAGGAGCTTTGAATTTTGAAATTTGCTATGTATAATCCATTCTCACAAATGTTTATATGTGATCCGTCATATATATATAATTTGATATCAAAATGCTTCTAAATTAAAAATTGTTTAATACAATAATAGCTTAAAATTTGAAAACATGAAGTTCATTAAAGAACAAATATTCTAAGCGTTTAATTCGTTCGCATAATGTTTATATGTGGCCCGTTGCCCTTACGATTCAGACACTAAAACATCTTTGAAAAATTGAAAAATATTGAATTTTATAGTACCTCAAAACTTTAAAATCTGATCACACTTTAAATCCAAAGCTCTATCCAATTGCCCGTTAAACCTAACATCCAAACACTAAAACACCTTTAAATTTAAAAATATTAAATTCTAAAGTAGTTCAAAACTTCAAAACCTGTAATTTGCTATAGATCACACTTTAAAACCAAAACAATTTCCAATTTTCCCGATATATGAAGCCTTCGAACATCAAAACACTTTCAAATTAAAAAAAATTCGATATAAATGTTGTTTCAAATTCCAAAACCTTTTACGGATAGAAAATTCTAAAATTTGAAGGTCCTTGCTATGTCCCTTATACAAATGTTCACATTTCAACAAAAGATACACTTTAAAAGCAAAAAAAAATACTCCAATTTTTAAAATATGAAACTATAAAGAAAATATTTAAATTCAATGTGCTTTGATAATTTATTTAAAAAATATTTTGACAGCCACTCTAGTCTATACGATGAAACCTGGACCTAAACCTAGCAACCGCATCGCGCCACATCGCCCGCAATAACTCGGTCGTCGGATCGACCACACCGACGGCCAAGATCGGCCTTAGCATCCTAGGGCAAGCGACCCCACATGTGGGACCCGTTGATGTGGGCCCCACGAGACCCGGCGACGTGGGTCCCACAGTGGGCCCCACCATGGACATTGGACCCACAAGTGGGTCCCACCATATGTGGGCCCCACTAATCGAATCATATGGGGCCCACCACAGTTATATTTTAAAAAATTACAAACAATTTTAAATATTTTTCTAAATTCTTCTGTTACTGTAGTTCTTATTTTGTTTCTTCAATATAATATCATATTATTTTGTATAAATTATTTCTAAATTTATTTATTTAAACAAAGATAATTTTAAATATTATAATTTAATTTTTGAATGATCTAATACATTCATTTATAACTTTTATCTTTTATTTTTGTAACATATACAAAATATTTTAGGTGATGGCGTCAACCATGTAATTGCAATATTCAAAATATATAACTTTATTAAAAGATGTCTAATATCAAATTTTGTCAAAATATCAAAATTAATAATATATAACTTTATTATAGATCCTAGTCGTGTAACTATTTGTCTTAAAAGAATTATTAAAGCATGTAAAATTTCGTAAATCTCTTAGTAGAAAGGTTTTAAATTTTAGAATGTATTGTATCTTTCCTTTTGAAATATATCTTCTGTTTAAATATAAAATTTATGCAAGGAAATTAGAAAATATCTCTGAATTTTGAAATTTGCTATGTATAAATTTCTTTCATCACACTTTAAATCAAAAGCTCTTTCCAATTTGCCTGTTAAACATAACGTCCAAACACCGAAAAACCTTCAGATTTATGAAATTAAAGTAGCTCAAAATTAAAAAATGAACAAATTTACCATAGATCACACTTTAAATCCAAAACATTTCCAAATTGCCCGAAATCTAACATCCGAACGCCGAAACATCTTCAAATTTAAAACTTTTCAACATAAATGTTGCCCCAAACTCAAAAAAAATTTACAGGTAGCAAATTTTAAAATTAAATGTTCATATTTTAACAAAATGTACACTTAAAAATACTCCGCAATTCAAAATATAAAATGCTTCTAGAGATTGCATTTAAATTTGTGACATCCCACCTTTAGCAAAGGTCAAGAGCTATGGTTGGTTGGTAAAGTGAGAAGTTGAGAAAAAAAAGAAAAAAAAGGGGGCTAATTAAAAGGAACCATTTGACCAAAAGTCAAGAAAGTTGCTACATTTGGAATTTTTGAAAGCAAAGAATTTCTAATATAGGTCACAAGATGAGCAACTTAGTTGTCCATCAGAGGTGAGAAAAATTCGTAGAAATGATGCTTCAATTAAATGGAAGAAAGAAATGGAGAAAATGCACTGTTCATCGTCCGACAACAGCACTTAGCTGTTTTCAGTTTTTCGTTGAAAAAGCATAATGAGCAGCTATCTTCGAGGTGAGACAGTAATCGATCTGTGGTTTTCTGGCTTAGGTGTCTTAAACAAAGTTGTAAAGGGAAGGATTTGGAACAACTTTTGTTTTTAGGTCACAATCAGAAGATGGCTGGATTAAGGAGAAAAACACGAGAGAAAATCGTTCAGAAGCTGTTTTCAGAAAGTTCAGTAAACTGACAGCTGAACTGATTTAGGCCAATGAGTTTGAATTTGAAGTTTTCTGCCAAAACTTCCAACTAGGAAGTTGTACTCCTGAATGTGAATTTCAAATTCGTTTTTGACACCAGGTGCATGTTCTATTCAAATTTCGGGATAATTTGAGAAATTCAGTTAAGGGTTCTGAATTGGAAATGTGTTGGCAGCAGCAACTTGGAGGCTCGAATTCGACCTCATTCGTGCTCAATGGGGTAAGTGCCAATGTAGGAAATGTAATTCGATGATCCAGCTACAAGTTTGCTTATGAGAGATTTGGATGCTACCATGCAGTTTTCGGAGAAAATAGAAGCTCAATCTCGGGTTTTGGAGGCTCAAAGGGGGGAAGTGCTGACGTCGGCCAGCTGCTAGGCAGCTTGCCGCCGGCGGTGCGAGGCGGTTCGCCGCCACCGCGTCGGTTCCGTTGGAGCCAGCTCGGGAAGTGGCGCAGCAGGAGTGTCGCGCGCCGGCCGCGTCGATCCGTCGTTATAGCCATCGTCGTCGGTCTCTCTCTCTCTTTGCTTCGCCGTTCTTCTTCTTCTCATGGCCGCCGCGAGCCGTAGGCTTTCCGGCGTCGTCCGACCCTCTCGCCCTGTTTCTCTCCACCAAAAGCTCCACCGTCATCTCCTCTTTCGTTTCCGCTAGCTCTTGCTCCTCCTCCATCGCTCCACAGCCCGGCGCAGCTCGCTTTTGCAGCTCCTCGTCGCCGTCTCGCCGGGGTAAGAATCGTTCCGCATGGTGGTGCCGATGCAGTGAGTTTGGTCGGGGTTTGAGAGTGTAGCAAGGGGGTTCTTAGGTCTAGAAAGGTGTCTGAGGGCTTAGTTGCTCGGGCACAACGTTCCTCGGGCCGGAACGTCGTTCGTCGCCAATGGCGCGTCTCCGCCATGCCTGCCGCGGTGAGCAGCCTCGCTCGGGCCTTCTCCGGCCGAGTTGGTGCGCGCGCTAGGTGCGTAGGGCCTACTGTTGCTCGTAGAGGTGTCGTTTGCCGTGTTGGCGCCGTGTCGGCTCCGCTAGGCGTTCGCCGCCGCGTGCGCCAAGCGCGCTTCCGCCATGGACGGCGTGAGGTGTTAGTGCGCGAAGCGCCGCGCGGGTTGGCTTGGCGTGCGCACAGGGTGTCGTAGGTCTCGGGGTTTTCGCAAGCCCGTTGTGGGATCAGTTCGGGCGGTGAGTTCGCCGAGCGCGGAGCGCCGTCGAGCATCGCCGCCGAGCCGCCATGAGGTTAGGGTTAGAGCTTGCCGCGGGAGTTAGGGTTAGAATGGGTGCGCCGTCGTGGAGGGAAGCCGTTGGCTAGTCGTTATCGTCGGAGGACCCCCGCCCCGGCGAGCGTGCGCGGTCAATCCGGCGGGAGCTCGATCTGCGCGGGAGCTTGCTCCGCGTGGGAGGGACCCCGGGGAAGAAGAGATAGAAAGTCGAGGGGGTTTTTGCAAGAAAGCCAAATAGGTTTTAGAATTAGATTTAATTTATGTTTTTCCCACTGTTTTAATTATAGAAATCATAGAAAAATCAGAAAATGTGAAAATTTTTTTTATAGATTCCTTAGATTTTCCTTTATGTTATAAAAATGCTAAACCTTTAAATTTGTGTGTTTAGGATTTAATAATAATACCATTCTTAGAAATTTAATTGCTAAAAATATTAGTATAATTTTTTAAAAGCATTTAAAAATAGGATCCATGTTTTACAGCACATTTAAAAGAAATGAAGTGTTAGGGATTTTAGAGAATGATTTAGTACACTTAATAATTCTTCTTTAATAAAAATAAAGAAATAAGGACTATTTCACCTAGACAAATAAGACAACTTTTCTTTAGAAAGGATGGGTAGTTTGTTGGCTTGCAACTGTATCGAAAGATTAAAGATTTGTGTGCTACGTTTTTAAAACTGTTGCATCTCTAATCCCTGACTTGCATTGGCATGTTGGGAACCTGAAGCCTCGGAGGTGGAGTACGTCCGAAGAAACAAGTTCATTACGAGGAAGTTCTGGTGATCGCTCCGGAGTCTCAGGAAATCACTGAACCCGCTAACCTTTTTGAGACTCAAGGCAAGCCCCGGATGCATCTCTACCTATATTTATTTCATGAGATCACGAGTCCCAAATATTATACCTTTGTGTGCATTAAGTTAGGAGTTGAATGAAAACTTTTGATGCATGGAATACTCCTTGGTAGAACTACCTTTGCTTGCTAGAAATAAATTGATTAGAAATATCCACTTAGCTATGCTTAGCAAGGGTATATAAAGATGATGATCTAGGTTTCTCACTAACCATAAATGAATCATGTAAGACTTAATATGGAAAGAAAGTGGGCAGAGATGGATAGAATGGATTGAGGTATACTCGATCCTTAGTTCTGCCTACTAGCTAAAGGGACTAAGGAC
Organism: Digitaria exilis; assembly: GCA_015342445.1. Classification (NCBI taxonomy): domain Eukaryota; kingdom Viridiplantae; phylum Streptophyta; class Magnoliopsida; order Poales; family Poaceae; genus Digitaria; species Digitaria exilis. Next base: position 25,387 of record JACEFO010002175.1, read on the forward strand.
CGATCCGTTGTTTAATTGATTGATCAAGTGATTCTACCTGATTTCTTTACTGGGTTATGGGACCAGTAAGCCAATTAGATTAGCTGGCTCGTTGATTGAAATATCGCTTACCCGTGCTTGCTGGGTGGGAGAAAGGCGGGATCGTAATCTGAAACTCACGGGGTGGTCGCCAGACGTGGGGCCCACGTGGGGATGCGTTCCGGGTTCGAGTAAGGAATTCTGGTCTTTGGTCCAACTGATTGAAAGGTTGTTGCGAACAGCTGGCGTAATGCTGTACGTAACTGGGCGCTAGGTATCTCTTGCACGATGTAATTGATCCGGATCGCCACAACTCTTGGTTATGAGTGCACTTGATCAGGTTTGAACATCGTAGAGGAAACAAGTTGGACATTATATAAGAAGTGATTCAAGATGCTGTTTGAGCCTAGTATCACATGTATGAAAAAGTTATTTAAAACTTAGTTGAGTAGTTAATACCTATTGAGTTAAAACTGCCAAATAAGGACCCATTTTAGTAAGCTTTCCGCAAAAGTTGAGTCAGCCAAATAACCACAAAAAAGCCCAATCATCTACCCTTGAGAGTCTTTTCTTTGGTAAGGGCGGTTAAGTCTTTTACCTTCGTACTCAGGGTTCTTCCCTTTCTGTTTTCCAGAGGATGCTCCACAACAGGAAGGAGAAGAGGAGAGCCAAAAGCTCTAGAGCATCAGTGGTCCCAGATGTCTCTAGATGAATAAAGTACTCTCGGGTTATAATATCCCTTCAGTTGTATAACACTATGTTTGTGTTCAGATCTTAGTACTATGACTTGTCTCTAAGGTTGCTTCAAAACTCGGTTTGTAATAAATTCGTATCCTTCCGTATTTATGTAAAAAGGTAATGCCTTTTGTGTACCCTATCTTGGTGTTGATCCTGAGCTATGGTTAAGAGAATGTTGTCAGTGGATGATTCGGGATGTCCCGGGGACACTCGACGGACTACCGGGTTTAAACTGTTTGAAGTGCGAGCTGGTATTCCTTTGAGTTAGGGTGACTAGACGCACTTGAGCCAGTTTAAATTGGGCGATTCTGCCACAAAATTCAATGTGGTTTGACATTTATATTTTTAAAAAAAAATTTTTATAGACATAGGCACATCCACTTAGCATGCGGCAACGCCGTGAACTTTTCTAGTATGGAATTAATTGTGGACGTTTTTCTTATAGAGGATGAATTATTAGCTAGTCTTTATGCATTAGAATGGGCCCAGCCCATACTGCTGCTACTATTTTGCGGCCCAGTGTTAAGTGCGGGCTGGATTTCTTCGTATGGAAAAAGACGAAAAGAGAGCATGAATTGGCCACGGTGATAGGATTCCTCTAGACTTTACGTCGTCCAAAACGAAAACAAAAATTTTTCAGAAAAAGTCCTTTTCACCTCTCTGGATAATTGGCTGAGTTTAATTTTCTCCCCGACACAAAACCATCTAACCGCCTCCTTGAACTTTTGAAACCGTATATTTCACCAATATACGGTTTCAAAAGTTCAAGAAGGCTGGTTAGACGGTTTTGTGGTCTAGAGAGAAAATTTAAACTCAGCTCATTGTCCAGGGAGGTGAAAAAGAACTTTTCCAAAATTTCCTCGTCAAAATTGCAGGAGTATCTAAACCACTGAACAACTCAACGGCAATACTTGTGTTTGAACAACAACCACGTTGCGACCTCCATGCTCCATGAGTCCTAGACAAAGAGAAGATGGTCATATCAGTTGCCATGTTAGTTTATGAACACAGACAATGCAGATACACACACACATCCATCATCTCCATTAGAAGCAAGGGAGGAATGTGAAAATAAGAAATGGAAAAGATAAAATAAAGAGGAAAAATAGTAAAAAGGGAGGAGGAAGAAGAAATCCTCCTCCGACCACTGTACATAGTCATAGAAATATACTTTGGAGGTTTACGGACAATTTTTATTCATTGGATTGGGACTGTCCTGAGAGGACCATTTTGTATGGTACGTGTTACGTGCATCAAGACGCCACATTTTATTTGGTTTATTACTGATTTCAGATGTCTTGTATGCCAAACGGCATAGGTCCGGTGGCGTTTTTGTGCTTTTGATAATCATGTGTTCCAAATGGGCTTTGTAAAAAGAGTGCTTTCTCTCCCATCGACGTATGTCTGCCTGTATGTCTCATCATAATGAAGCCAATATTTCCGGCCTGCTTGTATATGGGTTGTCTTCTTCTACGGAATCACCGACTTTCTTCAATCGGCAGAGCAAACAAAGGTCACGTTAAGCTCAAAATAGTGCATGTGTTCATGTGGTGACAAATGCTCTTAGGGCATCTTTACTGGTGAACTGATTCATCACTCCATCAGCCCGCAAATTTCCCTCTAGTACAAGTTAATATCGATGGACCCACTAAAAAATCAATTTTCTTCTCTTTCTGCTCTTTCTCTCTCTAAATGAATAGGATCAAAATCATGATCGATTCCTCCTCCCTCCTAGATGAATCGGATCGTTGCAGTGGTAGTGAATCGATTCATAGATTCCACGTCAGCTCATGATGCGGCCACTGAAGAAGCTCTTAGAGCATCCTTACTAGGGAATCGACTCATACCGTACAAAGGACAGCCAGGTAAGATTCCTTTGAATCGGTGAAAAAAAAATGAATCGATTTTTCTCTCTCTTCCTTTGAATCCATGAAGTCCAGTAGCATGAACCGATTCATAGATTCCCGTCAGCACATGATCCGGCCACTACAGATGGCCTTAGGGATATGGACGATGTGGCGTGGTAGTATACTGTACAGTGTACTTCACAGGCAAATGCAAAGTTATAGTGATAGAAGAGCACACAGTTTGTATCGAGCTTTCAGCTTTCTCTAGACTCTAACTCGAATAGATCGATCAGCTCGGCCGGGGGACATACTGCGGCCGGCGGCGCGTTCGGCAAAGAGTGGGCTCCGGCTCCGGCCGGCTTGGTCGAAATCCCCAGCCCTTGAGCCCTGGCCACCCGGCCCGAGGCCACGAGATCGCGTGGTAATTTTTCCCCCGCGCCCCGGGCGCGCACGCGCGCACTACGTACCGCGTCGTGTGCACGCGCGACCCCGAATTCCGGCCGCGCGGCCGACGTCCAGCAAGGACTTTGGTAAAACACGAGTCGCGCTCTGCTGCTTTCGCCGTCCGCCCCCCATGCACGCCTTCCACTAATCATGATCACTAACTAGTACACTACACAGGTGACTTGTGTGTGTTGGATTGCCATCCGCGCGCTGAGCAAAAAGAAAGCTTTCCTTTCGACCACATCGGAACTTGCCCAAGAGGCTCGCTCAGAGCTCGGAACAAATCTCGAACTCAGCATGTCAGGAACTCAGGATGGTAGTGGGTACTGTAGTACCAGATGCTGGTGCGCGTTGTGTTGACACAGCCACACAGGACAACATTCGATCGAGTTCTTGCTCTTCACCAACGGAAACGCACGTGTGCCTGTTGGCCTTGCCGGTTAGGCGAAAAGCCAATAGTATTCAAACACAGCGCCGAACGCTTTCGTTGCAGACTAAAGAGTGTGCCGCAACACCCTTTCTCGACAGGCATTGTTTGTCTGGGCATTGCGGTATGGCCTACCTATAGTTTCGTGCTCCTGGGAGTCCTGATCGAGCACGAGCAGAAGCCCCACGACGACGGGAGCATGTTGCCGGAAAGCTACACAGTAGCGCTTTTATCACCGAACCTTAAACTCAGCGTTGTAGTAGGACTAGTATGATGTTGCCACGCCGATCGAACGAGCGATTTTTCTAAATGCCCGCCACCGCCAGCAAATGCTTGTTTTAGGAAGTAGGTCAAATCATCGCCCGCCGGCCTCGGTGCTAGCTCTATTTATATGTAGGTGCCACAGCTTCGCATAACAAGAGAGGAACGAAGCATAATGCAACTCTGCACCCCACAACAAACAAAAAGTACTAGACGCCCATAGAGGACAGGCACTAATCCATATCAGTTTTATCCCCTACCCCTCCATGTAGTATTTCTTCCACCCATGAGATTTCTGCACCTACTTCTTAGTATGCTACTAGTAGCCAAAAGTCTAGACCTCGTACACAAATACCAAGCTGACAGATTAGCTGCCTCCACAGAAGTCCGTCGAGCCGAACTGGAGCAGCAGAAATGGAGTCTGCCATGCAGTTGCCTCTGTACGTCGTCTTCGACCTCTCGGCCGGCACGGGCCTCCGATGCTTCGGCCCCGCTCCGGCCATGGAGCACGTCGGCGTTCCGTTCCACGGCCAGGCTCTGGGCTT
>JACEFO010002176.1:0-21330 GCA_015342445.1 Digitaria exilis
ATGCTCTCGGACGGCCTGGGGAACGCTCCAACAAAGAACATCCAAGGAGAGTTCTCTTTCTTTGAGAGGAGGAAGTAGGAGGGAGGAGGAGATGCAATGTCTCAGTTTGGAGAAGAAGAAAGAAGGAGAGGAAACATATCCTACGGTCACGTGGGTCCCACCAGTGCCGACCCGCATCGGACGGTCTGCCCCTGATGGGCCCGGCGGTCCGCCTTAAAAAAATCAGGCCGACCTCCCCTTTGAAAAACCTCTCTGTATAAAATTTGATACCTGCGGACGGTCCGCCATCAGCCCGCGGACGGTACGCCTCACAAACCATTTTCAGCCCAGCAGTTAGCTTCTCTGTGTAAAATTGATTTTGCCCGCGGAGGTCCGGTATAACCTCACGGACGGTCCGCCTCAAAAATAAATTTTGAGACAGCCGAACTCCTTCTCTGTATAAATCTTGATTTGCCTGCGGACGGTTCCGGTGGTCCTCGCGGTACGGTCCGCCAGTCATTTGAAAAAACAACCCGAGAATCCATTTTTTTATATGAAAATTTAAGATTTGATTCGGGGTCATTGCTCGTAGAACCTTGATATGCATGAACTAGCACTATGAGATCAAATTATATGCCAAGAGTAAACCAATTTTTTGAGAAAATATGACATGATCTAACCATTAAAAAAAATCACCCAAAAATATGCTATAAATACAAGAAGAATGGTGCAAAAAGAGATAGAAAGCATAGGTATGGCACATGCACTTGATTTCAAGCCACAGTTGAGATATCAAATGACATTTAGCTCATTCTTAATTCACAAAATCTCTTCTCATCCAATGGCTTGGTGAAAATATCCGCCAATTGATATTAGTTTCCAATCCCAACAAAATATAACATCTCCCTTGCTTACATGAATCTCTTATGAAGCGATGCCTAATATCAATATGCTTTTCTTCTTTAAGTGTTGAACCGGATTGCTTGCTAGCTTTACGACACTTTCATTGTCACAAAATAAAGGAACTCCGGTGAATTTCATACCATAATCCAAGAGAGTTTTGATTCATCCATAACAATTGAGCACAAAACTAGCGGCTGCAATATATTCCGCCTCGGTGTTGATTGGGCCCACTGAAATTTTGTTTCTTAGAACTCCAAGAAACAAGTGACCTTCCAAGGAATTGACATCCAACCGGAGGTGCTTTTTTCTATGATCAATCTTGCAACTGGCATAATCGGCATCCGAATGACCAATCAATCAACAATTGAGCACCTTTAGGAAACCAAATACCAATGTTTGAGTATATTCTTCAAATATCTAATATTCTTTTAATGGCATAACCAAATGACTATTCTTCTTGGATCAGCTTGAAACCTTGCACACATGCATACACTAAACATGATATCGGGCCTAGATGCGGTAAGGTAAAGCAAAACTACCAATCAATAGACCTATAAAGCTTTAGATTCAACCGATTTACCTCCCTTATCAAGATCAAGGTGCCCATTTGATGCCATGGGAGTTTTCATTGGTTTTGCTTCCATCAGCCAAACTTTTTTCAATAAATCCTTCAAATATTTTGATTGGGATATAAATGTCCCTTCCTTGAGTTGCTTGATTTGAAGTCCAAGAAAGAAATTCAATTCACCGATCATGGACATTTCAAACTCATTTGACATCATTTCACCAAAATTCCTCACAAAATTCTTGATTAGCTGAACCAAAAGATAATATCATCAACATAAATTTGACAAATGAACATATCATCTCCAATAGACTTAGTGAACAATGTAGTGTCTACATCCCCAATTTTTGAAGCCCTTGGAAACTAGAAAGTCTCTTAGTCTCTCATACCCAAGAACGAGGTGCTTGCTTTAAACCATGGAGAGCTTTTAGAGGGTTTATATAACATGATTTGGCTTCTTTGGATCCTCCAAAACGGGGGGTTGCTCCCATACAACTAGTTCATTAAGTCTACCGTTCAAGAAAGCACTTTTAACATCTATTTGATACAATTTTTATATTTATGTGAGCATGCATAGGCCAAAGAATTCTAATAGCTTCTAATCTAGCTACGGGAGCAAGGTTTCACCAAAATCCAAACCTTCAACTTGAGTGTAGACTTGAGCAACCAATCTTGCCTTGTTTCTCACCCACAATGCCATTCTCATCTTGCTTGTTTCGAAAAACCATTTTGTGCCAATGACATTATAATTCTCTTGGCCTCTCCAACAATTCCCAAACTTCATTTCTAGTGAAATTATTATTAGCTCTTCATGCATAGCATTGATCTAATTCATATATTGAGAGCTTCATCTACACGGTTAGGTTCACGAGAGAGGACACAAAAGAGTAATGTTCACAAAATGAAGCAATACAAGAGCGAGTTTGAACACCCTTACTAATATCACCAACTATTTGATCAATGGGTGATCTTTTGCAATGGCATGGTGAATTCTTGGTTGAACATTTTGCTCTTGTGTTGATGTAGAAGGTATGGAGTTAGAATTCAATTGAACTTGCTCTTTGTGAAATATTTTTCATGATTTTAAACATTTGTCACTTGAGCTTGATCACTAGGTGAAGAAGTGGATGAATGAACCCTTGTTGAACTAAGATTTCTTCTTCTTCATTGTTTCTTCTCTCTTTGTTTCACATCACCAATAGAAAGATTTTTGATAGCCTCATTCAAACTCTCATCAAGTTGCCATCAAGATTTCTTCTTCTTCTTCATGGAACCATTTGATTCATCAAACTCAACATCATAAGTTTCTTCAACAATACCATGAGTTTTGTTATAAACTCTATAAGCCTTGCTACATGATGAATATCCAAAGAAGAAAACTCTCATCACACATTACTTTGAAATTTAGACAATCTAGCTCCCTTTTTGAGAATATAGCACTTGCATCCAAAAACTATCCGCCAATCAAAATTCCATATGGTGTCTTGCTCAAGATTCTATGACAACATAGCCTATTTGATGCATGACAAGCGGTGTTAAATTGCTTCGGCCCAAAAACTATCCGATAACTTTTTATATTCCGAAAAGCATGGTTCTTGCCATATCAATCAAAGTTCTATTCTTCCTCTCATTACAAGACCATTTTTGCTCTGGAGTATACTTGGATGAGAATTCATGCTTAATGCCCTTGTCACCACCAAAAATCATCAATTCTAGAATTTTTGAACTCACTTCCATTGTCACTTCTTAGTTTCTTCACTTTAAGCTCAAAACTCATTTTCGGCCTTTGTAAAAAATTTCTTGAAAATGCCACATACATCGGCCTTATCATGAAGAAAAGAAAACCCCATGTATATCTAGAGAAATCATCCACAATAACAAGACAATAACAATTTCCACCAATGCTTCTATATGTTGTTGGTTCAAATAAATCCATATGCAATAATTCCAATGGCCTAGTGGTTGAAATGACAACTTTTGGTTGGATGAGAATTTGTTACTTGCTTTCCGGCTTGACAAGCACTACACAATTTATCTTTTTCAAATTTCACATCTTTCAACCCAACAACAAGATCATATTTCAAAAGCCTATTGAGTTGCTTCATACCCAACATGTCCAAGCCTTCTATGCCATAAGCAAACCTTTAGATGACTTAGACAATAAGCAAGTTGTCAAGTTGGTTTTGCTAGATGAGAAATCAACAAGATAGAAATTCTCATGCCTAAAACCTTTAAAGATTTGACTATTTCCATCCAAGATTGTAACCTCAAACTCCATCACTAGTGAATATGCATTTATAACCAAGATCACAAAGTTGATCACCGACAATAAATTGAATTTGAGAGAATTAACCAACAACATATTTGAGAGAGAATAATCATTGGATATTGCAACTTTTCCTAAACCTTTCACTTCTCTCCCTTGCTATTATCACCAAAGGTAATATTGTCATAACCGGCGGCTTCATCATCAAGAGAGGAGAACATATCTGAATCACCGGTCATGTGTTGAGAGCAACCACTATCAAGAACCCAATGCCTCCCTCTGGACTTGTAATTCACCTACAAAAGAGAATTAGTTTCTTTTAGGTACCCAAATTTGCTTGGGTCCTTGGAGGTTAGTGACCAAGGCTTTTGGCACCCAAATGGCATTCTTTTTTAGCACCAAGTTTAGGTTTATCAACATATTTAGCAAACACATTACCACTAGAAGTTTTCTTAAGAACATAGCAAGGATCAAAGGTTCCAAATGATACATCATTTTTATTCGATATGATTTGTGAGAAGCAACATCATTTCACCAATGCTCATGTATCCATTGCTCTCCACAAGATATGATTTGTGAGAAGCAACATCATTTTTACCTTTATTCTTTTTTCCCAAAGAAGGTCTTGTTGTGACATCTCTGATGTCAAAAGAATTAAAAAGTGCAATTAAAATCATGCAACAGGGAAATTGGGTTGAAATTCAAAAATTCGTCAAAAATTCAATTATAACTCAAAAACAAGGGTTGTTTGGCACCCAACTAAAACTTAAACATCTCGGACAGCCCTTCGCGACAACCTCGCCACGGTGTTCCGCGCCGATCGGTGACCTCGAGCGGGAATGTCCGTCACGATCGAGGTTAGCCGTAAAAATCCGTCCCGATCGAGCTATGTCCCGTGACGATCGAGCCTAGTCAGTATGTCCGTGACGATCGAGCTATGTCCGTGACGATCGAGCCTAGCCGTAGTTTCCGTCACGATTTCGAGGCTGCACGACAGGACCCTCGAGGCCCCGCCGTCCGTCGCGCTCGAGGTTCCGCAGCCAAGCTCGAGGACTTACCCTCGAGCGACGTTCCGTCACCCTCGAGGCTCCGCAGCCAAGCTCGAGGACTCACCCTCGAGCGACGTTCCGTCACCTCGAGGCTCCGCAGCCAAGCTCGAGGACTCACCCTCGAGCGACGTTCCGTCACGCTCGAGGCTTCGCAGCCAAGCTCGAGGGGGGCACTCACCCTCGAGTGGCGTTTCCGACCATTCGAGGCTCGGCAAGCTCGAGCTTGCGGTTCAAGCTCGAAGCGCCGTAGCGCCTGGTCGAAGTGCCCGGTCCAAGCTCGGAAGTTGTGTCCCGCACCTCAAACTCCAACTTTTAATTTTACACGTTTCGAAGTTCAGCTCAAATTTTTGGAGAAAGTTCAAAAGGGGCAAAGAGCTCCACGGGGCTTGCCAGCTCGCCCCTGGCGCGCTCTGCTCCGGCCGGAGTCCGGCCGCCACGTGGCCGGCGTGTGGCGGAGACCGCGTCGGGGTCGGCCGAGCTGTGGCGGCAGCTAGCTTTTGTCCTCACGCGTTTGTCCAAGCCTTCCGTACCGTCACTTCGCGGGCGACGGCGCACTGCTGCCTCGCGCCGCGGAGCGCCATCATGGCAAGCTCGCTCGGCACTGGTCGCAGCGCGCAGCGCCGCCCCGCAGTCGCGATGCTCGCTCGCTACGCGCCAAGGAGCACTGTGGAGGATCCCCAGCGATCACGCCACAATCTTCCTCGCCCAATCGTGTCGCGCGCGCTCTGTTCGAGCTCGCCGCGCCATCAATGGCGACCGCGACAGCCACCCACGCGCGCTCGCACGCTCCCGAGGCCGCACAGTGCCTCCCTTGCGTGCCCAAGCACTCCACCGCGCACTCCCACCCCTCCTCTCACTCGCTCACTTGGTCATTTCCACTTCCCCGCGCTCGCTCGGTCTTCTTCCTCCTCGCGACGCGCGCAAGCCGAACCCAAGCTCTTCGCGAAATTCCTCGTCCACGCTCCACCATTCCCCAATCCATCCCGCACGGAGCTAGTCCACTCCACCAGCTCCAAACCCCCAACTTTCCCCAAGCTATTGTCCCTTCTCCGGCGAGAATTTGCGATTTCCCCCAAATCGCGAATTCCGGCCGTCGAAGCACCCGCACGTCGAGACCCTACTCCGAGCCGTCCCCGAGCTTCCTCGAGCACGCCATTAGCTTCCCCAAGCTCTGCTGGTGCTCAAGGACCTCTCCCCCTCCGCGAACGACCCCGAGCTCGCCGGCGTAGAAGCCGCGGCGGCCGCGCCGCCACCTCCTCGTCGCCGGCACAACTCCGACCTCCCCCAGCCTCCAAACCGTCCTCAAACGACTCGTGGTGAGCCTAGGGATCATTTCCCCCCACTTCCCCGTGCCTAGTTCGCCGTAGTTTGCCCGGCGCAACTCCGGCGAGGTCCCAGGGACCTTTCTTCATCGTCTACCTTTGTTTAAGGGCCTCTGTGCAAAAGTGCAGGACTGGTTCGCGAAGTTTTGAAAGATCTAGGGTTCTCTGCGTAAAAAGATTCTTAAGTCTAGGTTTGATTTTTCCCGAAACTTGTAAAATCCATTAAAACTCGTACAAAAATCATAAAAATGCAAAAAAATACTCCCTGGATTCTTGAGAGTCTAAATTACAATCTCTATTAGACATGTTTGTACTTTTGACGAACTGTTTTGAATTAAAATTCAAACAAGGAAAATCTAAAGTTATGCACCATTTCAAATCCAGAGCTGCGCTAGGGTTGAGCTTTGGATATGTTGTGTATAGTGGCTTTGGACAGCTTGTGTCCAAAGAAGACCCAAAAATATGATGTTTAGCTCCTTTTATGAATTAAAAATAGGTTTTCTGTCTTTTGCAGTGCAGAAATCATTAAAAATAATATGTGCAGTGAAAAATCACCATTCTGCTCCTGAGAGCTTAAAACTTGTTAGAACACATGTTAAAAATGAAAAACTTAATTTTTTGCTCTGTTTAGGATGGCAAATAATTAAATATGTGTTTTTGGTTAGAAAATCATTGAGGATCACCCAAGGGTTATTTTGAGCCACCACTTGGCCAGAGCCCTCCTCATACTTATGCTTAACTTTGGTAGGGAGATCTCCTGAAATGGTTGAATTTTCAATTTTTATATGAAATTAAATTCATTTCTGCTGGCAGCAACTTGTTAGATTTTTAATAAATTATGTGTAGCTCGAAATTAGCGTAAATTTTGGAGTGAGCTTAGCTCTTATACTCCAGTAGCTGCCATAAAGTTTATAGATAAAATGATGAACAGAAATGGAGAAACAAAAAATGCGAAGTAATCTAGATGGAAATCGATTTATATAAAAGAATAAACCTTTTTGTAGTTAGATAGAATAAAATAAATGGAATCTGAAATTCCAGAATAGCCACCCTAAGTTATGCATATCATGTAGAAGGCGCTATCCCAGACGGCGACTACACCCTTATCCCCGCAGACGAGGAAGGAGTCCCGGAGCACGGTGCCGGTGTAGAAGTGACAACCCGGAGGCTAACCCCCAGTCCGAGCAAGAAGGCAAGCCCCGGAGCATAACCTAACTTTACCAAATTATGCACTTTGATTCTCTATGTCTGTGCATTTACGTTTCAAGGAGTTGATTGAATACCTTAGCTGCACATTTCCTAGTACCTATGAATTGCAATACTAGTATGAAAGGATCGATAGAGCATTGCTTTAGGTCCGTTACAAGTCGAGTGATTTCCTGTCACTCGCGAGACATAGGAATTGCTTGTCTTTACTTATGTTGGAATCATAAGGATTGACGGGCGGGATGATAGATGTAGATCTCCCGCCGTGTATGATAATTGATTTAAGGTCGAAATGTGTGGTTGAGTGTGTCAAGTTTTTGAACGTACCACATGCATGCCGGTATATGGGAGCCGGTAAGCCCGGTACAGATTGAAGCAGCTAGGGCCGATAGCCATCTCTCCTTGGAAACTTTGTTTCCCCTGCCGTACACTTGTGGATATATGCGTGATGCTGTGAGTGAAGCAGTAAACCTTTTATCCTAAGGAAGTGGACCCGGTTCCGAATTGTGGATCGATGGAAAGGTTGGGAAATGCTTGTACCTTTTATAGCAGGCAGAGTATCCGTGTGTGTTGGGTTTTCCCTGGCCAGGTAGCACAAATTCGGTTCGAACTGTCCGCTTCTCGCGGTTAATGAGACTGCTTGACCGCCCTGCTACATTGAGTAACAAGTGGAATTATGAGATTTATGAACTTGTTGTATGAATTAAATTGTATTGCACCACTTGTATGCTTAGAGAGGATGCTAATCTAGAATGGTTAAATTTACTAGAATATGATGCTAAAACTTGAAAGCAAGGACTTATTTAGTTGCTTTTTGGCAAACAAACCACTAGCCAAAAGCCTTTCATTGTCTAGATGTCGGTGATGTAGTTTTCACCCGACGGGTAAGTCTTGCTGAGTATTAGTATACTCAGCCTTGCTTGTGGCATTATTTTACAGGTATTCCTTTGGATGTCGATGCTTTGTCTTGGCCTGTCCAGGTTCCACCTGGCTGGCACATCGAATGGGTTCCGTCCTCTGGCGAGGATCGGGAGGAGTAGCTTCGTGGCAGGCTTCAGCACGGAGTTGCTTGTATCGTCGTTAGATGTTTATCTTCCGCTGCAATGAACGTTAATTTCAGTTGTTGAACTTTTAAATTCCGCTGCAAGACTTGTACTCTGATTTAAATTTGAACCTGGTTTGTAATAACTTGTAATACCTATTTGTGTAAGTTAATTTGTGGAATGTTGTTATCTCTGGAACTCACCTTCGTGTGGGCGTGCTGTTGTTTCGATCGAGAAAAGTACGTGGTTTAATCGGGTTTAATCCGACGGCGCTCCAGCTTATTCCGGATTAAGTGCCTGACTACGTGATTAGTGGTCCCAAGGTACTTAACTTGGAATAATTTCGGAGTGGAACCGCCACAGCTGGCATCAGAGCCGAAACAGCGCACCGGAGAGACCAACAAAACCTTAAATAAATATTTTTGGAATAAAATTTGCCAACTCGTACTTCCGCCGTGCTTTTCGGTGGAAGGTTGTTGTTAGGACCGCTAAGGATGTTATCTAGAGTGTGAAGCCTATGTGGGTTAAGGGATCACGATATGATAGGTGGCAAATAATATATTATACTGACTTCCAGCACATTTCATTCTGTCATTTACTTTCCGCAATGGTGGGCGCAAGGTACGGCGATTGCTGTAACGTACCACGGCACTATATGAAAATATAGTGGCGGCACATAGTCAATACGCTGTGATGGCGTATGAAAATAGAATAGGATGGTGGGCGCAAGGTACGGCGATTGCTGTAGCGTACCACGGCATCATATGCAAATATGATGGCGGCACAAAGTCAATACGCTATTCTATTAGCGTATGAAACTGTCAATATGTCGCTTTGGTGACATATGAACATTGCCCGTTCAATGTTAAACGTTCGGGTGCCACCTCTATATAGTGGGTGGTAATGAATGGAGACGCTTTCGTGAGTGCTGGCACGAAAGGTTGATTATACATGCTCTGAAATGAAATTTTCTGCAGGTACACTAACCGCGAATCCGTATGTTGAGACGGTTAGAAGTCGACTAGTTTAATATAGGGAGAGACGGATATTGCCTAGCCACCGGCACTAATTTCGTAAGCCAAAAGTTATTGGCATGTGTGTTGGAGAGAACGAATAGGCCGCTCATGCATTGCATCTCACTGAATTGACATGGATTTTAATAAGTGACCGAATCGAACCGCCATCAAAGGAATTGAAATCACAACCCAAAAATCCTGCTGAGAACAATCTGTTGCACCCTTAATTCGAAACTGAAAACGTTGTCGAACGAAAAAGTGTTCAACACGAAAGTTGTCATAAATATTATGGAGTAAATGCTGGAGAAATTTCAACGAAAATGGTTCAGTAAAATTGGAGTTATGCTAAAAATGGTAACCCCCTGTCTGCTGGAAATTTCTGGGGACAGTGAGATAAAAATTGAATTTTTACACCATCTTAACGACAGTTTCTGCTCAAACCTCCAAAATGAAACTTGTTAGGAATTACTTAAACAATGTCCTGGCCAAATTTGGGAATTTTTGAGCTTGTAGATTTCGAGTTTTGAAATTTTTACTACCCTGCACAGAATCTGTTCTTATTCTTTGGCGCTACCCGGTGCTCACCCTTGCCCCTTTTTCCTTTTGGTTCAGATGGACGCCCTCGCTGACCTGGCTAGCCACCCCAACGACGTGTCCTTCTCTGATTGCTTGGGATGGGAAGGTTTCCCTAGCATCTTGTGGTCGGTTCTACAGGCACTTGGCTACCCTACACCGCCACAATATGAGAGAATCCTCATCCGAGACCGTGGTGTGACTCGTTCCCGTGTGCGTTTGGTGGTCTATCGCCACCCGCCGTGTCCTAGTTCCCCCACCTGGACGGTGGAAGTTCATGGACACCACATGGAGACGACTTGTGAGCTAGCTGCCTTGAATGGCATCAGTTCTTTTTGTGCTCAGAACCAGAGCTTGGTAGAGCACCAGTTGCTTGGGCTGTTTCCACCAACTCAGCCGGATGATCCCCACTGGATGAGGCGCTACCTTAGCTCTCCTTTGAGGATGGCGGAGAGCCCCGTCGCAGCAGCCGCTTTGATGATGAGGTGGATCCGAGCCTATCACCGTTTGCAGGCACTTCTTGGACGGTCGCAGAGCGAGATGCTCAACATTGCCATGGACATGTCGGCTCGCGCCCGTGACATAGGGGTTGAGAGGACCTCTTTGTCCATTGAGGTGACCACTAGAGATGCCATGATTGCTGACTTGGAGAGGCAATTGAATGACCTCCAGATTGCACACAACAACACCCAGAATGAGTTAGCACAAACTAGAGATGAGCTTGAGGAGGTACATGGTACCTTGGAGCATGCAAATGCTATGCTTGCCGCCCATGACGCTCAGCACCTTCTTGAGCAAGAAGGAGGGAATGGTGAAGGAGAGGCCCCCGATTCCGACATGGACACCGAGGATGACATGCCGCCCCTTCCAGCTCCACCTTCACCTATGGGCAGCGAGGCTACCGCTAATAACTTGGATGATTTTTAGAGTGGTAGTAGCAAGTTTACTCCTCCGCTAGGCCTAGATTTTGGCTTCATGTTATAATAGGCTAGATGGAGTTGAGCTCCTCCTATTTGGTGGCAATGTAAATTAATGGTGTGGTTGTGGTGTAAAACTTGATGATGTGTTGTTACAGCTGTGTTGAAAACGTTCTGCAGCTGACCTTGTTTTAATTATTGATGGGTTTTCCATTCATTTCTGGGCTGTGATGTGAACTACAAAGTTGTTTGGAATTTGTCAAACAAAATGATCACCGAATTGCAACCCCATTGGTTAAGCGAAATAAAAATGGCAACCAAAACACTATAGCTCGGCCTGCTGAAAAACAGCAAATGCAGAGAGCTAAAGATTGAATTTTTCGGCTTAGTTCCAGTCCGAATTTGATTCCGAGCCCAACATGAAAGTTGTAGAGCATAAAATTTCCGAGCTACTGACCGAATGGGAGCATTTGACTTGTTTCCTGTTGGGAGATATGATTTTTCTCCCGAACTGCGTGCTGATTTGCCATTCTGCGCAGTACACTTAATATATTGTCACGTTCTATCTTGTCATTCATTATGCAAGCTTATGGAATGTGGCTAATACAAGTACCTGCTGCAGATGGCAATCACCCGCAGCGGTCACGACGCTAGTGGCTCCAACGCTAACCAGCAGGGGCCAGAGGGGCAGCAACAGCCACCGCCACCTCCTCCACCGCAGCAACCTCCTACGTGGCAGCAGCTCTACGCCACGCAAACGGAGATTCTCCGGAACCTGCAGCATCAGCAACAGATGATGCAGCAGCAGATGCTTCAGCAGGGAGGTCAACGGGCCCCTCAGCCTCAGGTGGCCCGATACGAGGATTTTCTGGCGACGCACCCGCCGATCTTCTCTCGAGCTGACGAACCTTTGGAGGCCGACACCTGGATTCGAGCTATCGAGTCCAAGTTCACCATTCTGGCGACGCCTTGCACCTCCAACCGCAAGGTCGTGTTCGCGGCACAGCAACTCCGCGGCCCAGCTCTCCTTTGGTGGGAGAATTACCTGGCCCTGCAGCAGGAGGGTCATGTAGTTGAGTGGGATGAGTTCAAGGCTGCATTCAAGGCTCATCACATTCCGGCCGGTCTAGTAGAGCGAAAGCTGAATGAGTTTTTGGCGCTGACCCAGGGTACCCGTACAGTGCTTCAGTACGCCCAGGCCTTCAATGGTCTGTGCCCTTATGCGGGTCATCACGCCGACTCCGACGAGAAGAAGCTAGAGAGGTTCCGACGTGGCCTTAACACCAAGTTAAAGGCACAGTTGGCCACCACCCGTGCTGCCACGTACGGCGATCTCGTGAACCTTGCCATCGCTCAAGAAGACGCCAACATGGTGCACAAGGCGGAAAAGAAGAGGAAGACTCCCGCTGGACCGTCGAGCGCGCAGCCACAAAGGTTCCGCTTGGTTCCCCCGGCTGCACCGCAGGGACAGTCCAGGGCACCTCAGGGAGGTGGATGGGTTGCTAGGCCGCCACAGCCTAACGCGCCTCGTTTCCCTCCACCGCCGCAGCAGCAGCAAGCACCAAGGCAAAATGCACAGCAGCCAGCTCGCCCTGGAGCCGGCTATCAGTGCTTCAAGTGTGGAAGTAAAGATCATTTTATCAAGGATTGCCCGCAGAACAAGCAGCAAAACCAGCGCCCGGGAAATCAGCAAGGCAAGGGCAAGCAGCAACAGCGTGTGCAAGTTCGCCAAGGACGGCTCAACTACACCACCTTGGCCGACTTACCCGAGGGAGCCCCAGACATGACTGGTACCTTCCCTATCTGCACTCAACCTGCTGTGATATTGTTTGATTCCGGGGCAACACATAGTTTTATAAGCACAAGGTTTCATGTGAAATGCGGATTAAAATCGTACCATACCAAATCATCATACGTGATATCAACTGCGGGAGGTAAAATTGCATCCAACCAAGTCACCCACAAGGTTCCGATCAGGTTGGGAAGTAAAACATTTCCTACTGATTTGATTCTGCTGGGAATGGAAGGAATTGACATTGTATTAGGAGCCAATTGGATGACTCAACATAAGGTTGTCCTAGATGTTGCGGAACGAGTTGTTGAGATAAACTCGCCTACGCAGGGCCCGAGTGTGCTATATCTGCCACAACGGACTTGTGTCGATGCGTGTGCTTATGCAATGGTAGAAACCCAACTAAAGGACATTCCGGTGGTATGTGAGTATGCCGATGTATTTCCGGATGACTTACCTGGGATGCCGCCGGATAGAGACATTGAATTCGTGATTGAACTTCAACCTGGCACAGCACCTATATCAAAGAGACCATATAGAATGCCGCCCAATGAATTGGCTGAATTAAAAATTCAACTCCAAGAATTGCTAGATAAGGTTTCATTCGTCCAAGTGTATCACCTTGGGGATGTCCCGCTATCTTTGTGAAGAAGAAGGACCATTCCTTGAGGTTGTGTATTGATTACCGGCCTCTCAATGCGGTAACTATTAAGAACAAGTATCCGCTTCCCCGTATTGACATCTTGTTTGACCAACTAGCTGGCGCCAGAGTGTTCTCCAAGATTGACCTTCGCTCTGGCTATCACCAAATCAAAATCAGGCCTTGTGACATTCCAAAGACTGCCTTTTCCACACGATATGGACTTTATGAATTCTTGGTTATGTCTTTTGGACTCACCAATGCCCCGGCCTACTTCATGTACCTCATGAATTCGGTCTTCATGTCTGAACTAGACAAGTTTGTGGTGGTTTTCATTGATGACATTCTTATATATTCTAAGAATGAGGAAGAGCATGCCGAGCACCTTCGCATTGTTCTTCAGAGATTGAGAGATCACCAGCTCTACGCCAAGTTCTCCAAGTGTGAATTTTGGCTGGAGAGCGTGAAGTTTTTAGGTCACACGGTTTCCAAGGATGGTATATCCGTGGATCCAACCAAAGTGCAAGAGGTGCTAGATTGGCAACCACCTACTTCTGTCCACGAGATTCGGAGTTTTCTGGGTTTAGCCGGGTATTACCGCCGCTTTATTCCGGATTTCTCTCGGATAGCAAAGCCCATGACCGAACTCTTGAAGAAGGGAGTTAAATTTGAGTGGAATGACAAATGTGAGGAAGCTTTCCACACCTTGCGAAGACATTTAACTTCAGCCCCAGTTTTGGCTCAGCCCGATTGCACCAAGCCTTATGATGTCTATTGCGATGCATCAGGCACCGGTCTTGGCTGTGTTCTCATGCAAGAAAACCGAGTGATTGCTTATGCTTCTCGAGCACTTCGGCCTCATGAGCAAAACTACCCCACGCATGATCTTGAGTTAGCAGCGGTTATTCATGCTCTCA
Source organism: Digitaria exilis (assembly GCA_015342445.1). Lineage (NCBI taxonomy): Eukaryota > Viridiplantae > Streptophyta > Magnoliopsida > Poales > Poaceae > Digitaria > Digitaria exilis. The sequence continues at coordinate 14,189 of JACEFO010002176.1, forward strand.
AGATGTGGAGACACTATTTGATGGGTGTTCCCTGCAACATATACACAGACCACAAGAGCCTCAAATATGTTTTCACTCAGGCACAATTGAATATGAGACAGCGAAGATGGTTGGAGTTAGCAAAGGACTATGACCTTAGTGTGCATTATCACCCCGGGAAGGCTAATGTAGTCGCGGATGCGCTAAGCCGCAAGGCTCGTTGTCATTGTCTTTCCGTGGAGTCCTATGCCGACACCCTGTGTCACGAAATGGCAAAGCTCAATTTAGAGATTGTTCCACACGGGTACTTCAACCATGTTGCAGTGGAACCAACCTTGCACGATCAGATTGTGGTAGCCCAATTAAATGACGCGTGCATTAAAATCCTTAAAAGGAAATTGTCCAAGGAGAAGGTGAAAGAGAAGTACAAGTGTTTCCGGCTAGATGGGCAGGGAGTAATGTGGTTCGGGCATCGCCTCGTGGTGCCTAAAAACACGGAACTCCGGAGGAAGATTATGGATGAGGCACATCTCTCTAAATTTTCTATCCATCCCGGCAGCACCAAAATGTACCAAGATTTGAAACAAAACTTTTGGTGGACTCGAATGAAGCGAGAAATTGCCACGTATGTGTCGGAATGTGACACATGCCAGCGGGTTAAGGCCAGCCACTTGAAGGTAGCAGGCACGCTTCAACCTCTACCTATTCCCTCATGGAAGTGGGAAGATATAAGCATGGACTTCATTGTTGGACTTCCCAGAACCCCGCAGGGGCACGACTCCATTTGGGTAATTGTGGACCGCCTTACCAAGACCGCACATTTTATTCCGGTCAATACCTTTTATAACGCTAAGAAGTACGCGGAGATTTATTTGGAGCGGATCGTTTGTCTACATGGGGTACCCAAGACGATAATTTCAGATCGTGGTGCTCCGTTCGTAGCACGCTTTTGGGAACAGTTGCAATTGTCCCTAGGCACCAAACTGATCCGTAGTTCGGCATATCACCCACAGACCGATGGGCAGACGGAAAGGGTAAACCAAATACTCGAGGATATGCTTCGAGCTTGTGTTATCCATTATGGGAAGAATTGGGAGAAATGTTTGTCTCTGGCTGAATTCTCCTATAACAACAGCTACCAAGCGAGCCTTAAAATGGCACCTTTCGAAGCCTTATATGGTAGAAGATGTCGGACCCCGTTGTGTTGGTCCCAGGCAGGCGAGAGATATACTTATGGCCCTGACCTTGTGAAGGAAGCAGAAGAAAAGGGTAGGATCATTCGGGAGAACTTGAAGACCGCTCAGTCACGGCAAAAGAGCTACTTTGACCAGCGGCGGAAGCCACTTCAGTTTGAAGTTGGTGATCACGTGTATCTTAAGGTCTCCCCGACCAAGGGTGTGCATAGATTCGGACTAAAAGGCAAGCTTGCACCTCGCTTTATCGGCCCGTATGAAATCACTCAGCAATGTGGGCCGGTAGCCTATCAAGTGAAGCTTCCCGAGAAACTTTCAGCGGTACACAATGTATTCCATGTTTCTCAACTCAAGAGGTGTCTTCGTGTTCCAACCGAGGTTATTGAAGAGGAACTCTCGGTTAAACCGGATCTCTCTTATGATGAGTATCCTGTTAAGATCCTCGACGAGAAAGAGAGACAAACACGAAGGAAGGGAGTTAAAATGTACAAAATTCAGTGGAGTCATCACTCCGAAGATGAAGCCACATGGGAAACCGAAGACTATCTAAAGAAGAACTACCCCGACATCCTTTCTTAGACCAAGGTACCCTTTTTCCCACCTTGTTCCTAAGTGTAATCGAATCTCGGGACGAGATTCCTTTTAAGGGGGGTAGGCTGTGACATCTCTGATGTCAAAAGAATTAAAAAGTGCAATTAAAATCAATGCAACAGGAAATTGGGTTGAAATTCAAAAATTCGTCAAAAATTCAATTATAACTCAAAAACAAGGGTTGTTTGGCACCCAACTAAAACTTAAACATCTCGGACAGCCCTTCGCGACAACCTCGCCACGGCGTTCGCGCCGATCGGTGACCCTCGAGCGGGAATGTCCGTCACGATCGAGGTTAGCCGTAAAAATCCGTCCCGATCGAGCTATGTCCGTGACGATCGAGCCTAGTCAGTATGTCCGTGACGATCGAGCTATGTCCGTGACGATCGAGCCTAGCCGGTAGTTTCCGTCACGATTCGAGGCTGCACGACAGGACCCTCGAGGCCCCGCCGTCCGTCGCGCTCGAGGCTCCGCAGCCAAGCTCGAGGACTTACCCTCGAGCGACGTTCCGTCACCCTCGAGGCTCCGCAGCCAAGCTCGAGGACTCACCCTCGAGCGACGTTCCGTCACCCTCGAGGCTCCGCAGCCAAGCTCGAGGACTCACCCTCGAGCGACGTTCCGTCACGCTCGAGGCTTCGCAGCCAACCCTCGAGCGACGTTCCGGCTCGAGGCACTCACCCTCGAGTGGCGTTTGGCCGACCATTCGAGGCTCGGCAAGCTCGAGCTTGCGGTTCAAGCTCGAAGCGCCGTAGCGCCTGGTCGAAGTGCCCGGTCCAAGCTCGGAAGTTGTGTCCCGCACCTCAAACTCCAACTTTTAATTTTACACGTTTCGAAGTTCAGCTCAAATTTTTGGAGAAAGTTCAAAAGGGGCAAAGAGCTCCACGGGGCTGCCAGCTCGCCCCTGGCGCGCTCTGCTCCGGCCGGAGTCCGGCCGCCACGTGGCCGGCGTGTGGCGGAGACCGCGTCGGGTCGGCCGAGCTGTGGCGGCAGCTAGCTTTTGTCCTCACGCGTTTGTCCAAGCCTTCCGTACCGTCACTTCGCGGGCGACGGCGCACTGCTGCCTCGCGCCGCGGAGCGCCATCATGGCAAGCTCGCTCGGCACTGGTCGCAGCCGCGCAGCGCCGCCCCGCAGTCGCGATGCTCGCTCGCTACGCGCCAAGGAGCACTGTGGAGGATCCCCAGCGATCACGCCACAATCTTCCTCGCCCAATCGTGTCGCGCGCGCTCTGTTCGAGCTCGCCGCGCCATCAATGGCGACCGCGACAGCCACCCACGCGCTCGCACGCTCCCGAGGCCGCACAGTGCCTCCCTTGCGTGCCCAAGCACTCCACCGCGCACTCCCACCCCTCCTCTCACTCGCTCACTTGGTCATTTCCACTTCCCCGCGCTCGCTCGGTCTTCTTCCTCCTCGCGACGCGCAAGCCGAACCCAAGCTCTTCGCGAAATTCCTCGTCCACGCTCCACCATTCCCCAATCCATCCCGCACGGAGCTAGTCCACTCCACCAGCTCCAAAACCCCCAACTTTCCCCAAGCTATTGTCCCTTCTCCGGCGAGAATTTGCGATTTCCCCCAAATCGCGAATTCCGGCCGTCGAAGCACCCGCACGTCGAGACCCTACTCCGAGCCGTCCCCGAGCTTCCTCGAGCACGCCATTAGCTTCCCCAAGCTCTGCTGGTGCTCAAGGACCTCTCCCCCCTCCGCGAACGACCCCGAGCTCGCCGGCGTAGAAGCCGCGGCGGCCGCGCCGCCACCTCCTCGTCGCCGGCACAACTCCGACCTCCCCCAGCCTCCAAACCGTCCTCAAACGACTCGTGGTGAGCCCAGGATCATTTCCCCCCACTTCCCCGTGCCTAGTTCGCCGTAGTTTGCCCGGCGCAACTCCGGCGAGGTCCCAGGGACCTTTCTTCATCGTCTACCTTTGTTTAAGGGCCTCTGTGCAAAAGTGCAGGACTGGTTCGCGAAGTTTTGAAAGATCTAGGGTTCTCTGCGTAAAAAGATTCTTAAGTCTAGGTTTGATTTTTCCCGAAACTTGTAAAATCCATTAAAACTCGTACAAAAATCATAAAAATGCAAAAAAAATACTCTCTGGATTCCTGAGAGTCTAAACTACAATCTCTATTAGACATGTTTGTACTTTTGACGAACTGTATGTGAATTAAAATTCAAACTATGAAAACCTAAAGTTGTGCACCATTTCAAATCCAGAGCTACGCTAGGGTTGAGCTTTGGATATGTTGTTTGTAGTGACTTGGGACAGCTTGTGTCCAAAGGGGACTTAAAAATATGAACTACAGCTCCTGTTATGAATTAAAATAGGTTTTCTGTCTTTTTGCAGTGCAGAAATCATTAAAAATAATCTGGGCAGTGAAAAATCATCATTTTGCTCCTGAGGACTAAAAACTCGTTAGCACACCTGTGAAAAATGAGAAACTTAATTTTTGCTCAGCTTAGGATGGTAAATAATTAAATATGTGTTTTTGGATGGAAAATTATTGAGGACTACCCAAGGGTTATTTTGAGCCATCACTTGGCCGGAGCCCTCCTCATGCTTATGCCTAGCTTTGGTAGGAAAATCTCCTGAAATGGATGAATTTTCAATTTTATATGAATTAATTTCAATTCTGCTGGCAGCAACTTGATATAATTTTTATAAATTATGTGTAGCTCAAAATTAGCTAAATTTTGGAGTGAGCTTAGCTCTTATACTCCAGTAGCTGCCATAAAGTTTATAGATAAAAATGATGAACAGAAATGGAGAAACAAAAATGCGAAGTAATCTAGATGGAAATCGATTTATATAAAAGAATAAACCTTTTTGTAGTTAGATAGAATAAAATAAATGGAATCTGAAATTCCAGAACAGCCACCCTAAGTTATGCATATCATGTAGAAGGCGCTATCCCAGACGGCGACTACACCCTCATCCCCGCAGACGAGGAAGGAGTCCCGGAGCACGGTGCCGGTGTAGAAGTGACCAACCCGGAGGCTAACCCCCAGTCCGAGCAAGAAGGCAAGCCCCGGAGCATAACCTAACTTTACCAAATTATGCACTTTGAATTCTCTATGTCTGTGCATTTACGTTTCAAGGAGTTGATTGAATACCTTAGCTGCACATTTCCTAGTACCTATGAATTGCAATACTAGTATGAAAGGATCGATAGAGCATTGCTTTAGGTCCGTTACAAGTCGAGTGATTTCCTGTCACTCGCGAGACATAGGAATTGCTTGTCTTTACTTATGTTGGAATCATAAGGATTGACGGGCGGGATGATAGATGTAGATCTCCCGTCCGTGTATGATAAATTGATTTAAGGTCGAAATGTGTGGTTGAGTGTGTCAAGTTTTTGAACGTACCACATGCATGCCGGTATATATGGGAGCCGGTAAGCCCGGTACCAGATTGAAGCAGCTAGGGCCGATAGCCATCTCTCCTTGGAAACTTTGTTTCCCCTGCCGTACACTTGTGGATATATGCGTGATGCTGTGAGTGAAGCAGTAAACCTTTATCCTAAGGAAATGACCCGGTTCCGAATTGTGGATCGATGGGAAAGGTTGGGAAATGCTTGTACCTTTTTATAGCAGGCAGAGTATCCGTGTGTGTTGGGGTTTTTCCCTGGCCAGGTAGCACAAATTCGGTTCGAACTGTCCGCTTCTCGCGGTTAATGAGACTGCTTGACCGCCCTGCTACATTGAGTAACAAGTGGAATTATGAGATTTATGAACTTGTTGTATGAATTAAATTGTATTGCACCACTTGTATGCTTAGAGAGGATGCTAATCTAGAATGGTTAAATTTACTAGAATATGATGCTAAAACTTGAAAGCAAGGACTTATTTAGTTGCTTTTTGGCAAACAAACCCACTAGCCAAAAGCCTTTCATTGTCTAGATGTCGGTGATGTAGTTTTCACCCGACGGGTAAGTCTTGCTGAGTATTAGTATACTCAGCCTTGCTTGTGGCATTATTTTACAGGTATTCCTTTGGGATGTCGATGCTTTGTCTTGGCCTGTCCAGGTTCCACCTGGCTGGCACATCGAATGGGTTCCGTCCTCTGGCGAGGATCGGGAGGAGTAGCTTCGTGGCAGGCTTCAGCACGGAGTTGCTTGTATCGTCGTTAGATGTTTATCTTCCGCTGCAATGAACGTTAATTTCAGTTGTTGAACTTTTAAATCCGCTGCAAGACTTGTACTCTGATTTAAATTTGAACCTGGTTTGTAATAACTTGTAATACCTATTTGTGTAAGTTAATTTGTGGAATGTTGTTATCTCTGGAACTCTTAAGTGCCTGACTACGTGATTAGTGGTCCCAAGGTACTTAACTTGGAATAAATTTCGGAGTGGAACGCCACACACTGTAGAAAGCTGACCATACCACAGAGACAGTCCCGGATCCTCGCTGGTGATAACGGAAGGGCAGTACTGAGTTAGCATGTGCACAGTCCAGTATGGCACTAATCCCAGCACAGTTGCCAGAGGTTTTCGGGGAGATCCACGGTTCTGGCTTCCATTCCAGGCTTGACTGTATGAAAGCGTCATCATGAGCAAAGCCCAATGCTACCACAGAGATGAAGTACATTGACTGGGCTTACTTGAGATCAGTGCCCCTTTGGTATATATTCTTTTTCTTATTTCATTTAGCACTGCACATATCTTTAATAAAAGTATGAAACTTCCTAATTGTGGTTGTTATCACAACAAACCACTAGGGGGCCAAATGCACTTTCAATCGTCTGCGTCTTGTGCTGGCAGGTGCACAGGTATGGACAAACGCCTCCACTAGCGCTTGTCATGCGGAATGTGGAACTCCGCACGCAATTGCTGAAGAGTCTTCTGGATGCCCTCGTGACCAGCCTCATGCAATAGCTGGAGGACACGCTGGCGCAAGGCAGGGGCATCGGGGACAAACATCGCTTGTCGTGGAGGAGGAACTGTCCGCCGCACGCCAGGGGCGCCCCCTGGAGCTGCTGCAGGAGGCGACGGCCTCAGCGTCCGCTGCTGTGGCCGCCGAAGCTCTTCGAGGAGGGAACGTCAGGCAGGACAAGGCGTGTAGCTGGGCCGACTCATCCGTGGCGTCACTATCGCGGGAGACAAGGCGTCGGCCACAGAATTGAGCCAGCCAGGGCTGTACTCCACCGTGAAGTCGAACCCGAAGAGCTTGCTGAGCCACTGATGCTGAGGAACATGGACAACAGCTGATCCAGCAAGAACTTCAGGCTATAGTGATCGGTGCGAATGAGAAGTGACGCCCCAGAGGTACGGGCGCCAATGCCGTACCACCTGCACGAGCCCAATAAGCTCACGCTCATAGACCATTAGCTTGCTAAGACGAGTGCGAACGAGTGGTTGAAGAAGGCCAGGCGTCCATTCCCTGGTGAAGC